>JAHWFO010017593.1:6118536-6257565 GCA_023313115.1 Rhysida immarginata
GGGGGGGGGGGAGGTGAAGATCGTGGGTCACTGATGAGTCACCCATCCAGTGACTAGCCATGCCTGATGTTTCTTAACTTCACAGAAGTTGCGTTTCAGTGAAAGGCCACGGCCTCCCACGAATTAAGATATCTTTTGCGTTAAATTAAAAAAAAATAACCTTACTTAGCCTAGCATTTTCCTATTGTTATTTTTTTTTAACTTCGTAATTATTATGAGCGAAAATTAAAGTTATTGTCAGTGCTATGAAAGAAACAATATTATTTTCACAGAATGATCCATGTTAGAGCATTGGGAGAAAAAAGAAGAAGCACTTTCATTCAGAAGTTCGTTCTAGTCGCGGGTGATGCGTTCCCTTCAATGCCATGAAATTGTTTACTTTAGCGTTAATATCCATGAAGCGAAGTCGCTGTACAGATGCTAGAATAAAATTATAGCATTGCCGACACCTCCCTAAGGAAAGCAATCAAATATTGTTCACATCGCAACCTAATAAATTTTATTTACGCTCATTTCCTCTCTTATTTTTAACTGCTTGTTACGTATGTAATCATAATGCTTTCTTTAATAATTTTTCTTAATCATCTATGCGAGGAATCGTAGCAAAGCACCCCCCCCCCATGTTTATTTTCCACTATTGCCAAGTCCTGTTGTCGGGAGAAGGTGAAACGGAAATTTTGTGCGTTTGGGATGAATTCTGATCTGTTACCGGAGTTTGGGATGAATTCTTATTATAAAATGGGGACATTCTTGATATTGTTTATTTAAAGTCTAAAGAAATTGTTGATATTTACGGTTGAAAATTGTGGTAACGTAAATATTTGATGAATGATGTAGATATTTAATAAAATACCTATGATTTTATCAACCATCACCTCCAACCATGAATGAGTCTGCAGTTTTTATTTTCCGGGAAAAAAAAACTTCGTTATATGGAGTTGCCGTTATAAATTTGCCGTTATGTATATGCTGTTATGCAGAGGGAGCACTGTACAATATTTAAAATTGGAAAAATCTCGCTAATAATTAAGAATTGATAGGGAAATATCAAAGCAGTAATTCTACTTCTTGATAATCCTCATTCAGCTTATACGAAATTATCATAAAATTGCGATGGCAAGATGTTAATTTATTTCCTCTGAGATTCCGAAATTTACCACCTTCTGGTATCCACATTGACATTGATATTCTGGATAATACATCGCTCAGGCAGTACTCCTAGGAGGAACGTTCCATTTTAATGAAGATGTCAAAGTAGCTGTGCAACTTTGCTTTATACATATTCAAAAGAATTTTTTTTTCTTTTGTTAACACGAATACGATAATTTGGAGAAAGATGAAATGAGTTTTGACAAAGGAGACCATTTCAAGAAATAGCCTGTACTGTCGTTTTTTCAGATATTTCCGAAATCATTAGCAACCGTCTTTATTTATTGAACAACGTCTTTATGTTGCTATCAATGTGAATAAATTTATTTGCAACTATTCATAAAGAATAACAATTTCAGATAACTTTTGGGGGGGGGATTTTTTATTCATTTAGTCTTTTACTTATAAGTGCACTCTCTGTTTATAATAAATGACCTGTTTTCATAAATTATTCTCTATTGAAATACTCAATAACAGACAGAATGAAGTTCGTAATAATTTTAAGTATATCTACTAAAAATAATCATCAAATAATAATTGATTTTGATCTTAGGAAAATGTAATTCAACATTTTTTTCTAGAATCATTGCGCTTATATTTTTTTGCAAAATTATCGGTTGTACAATATAAACTAGAGCGCTGTGAGAAACTTCATGAAGAGAACTGTGACCACTCTTATTGTGATAAATTCGTTTGAAAAATGAGCGAACCACGGTAGGAGGGAGAGGGGGAGGGGAAATTGTTCGTGTTTTCTTTTTCCCGGTATTATTTTGTTTGGAATTCCAATAATTGAACTTTTGACACGTGATGAAATACGCTGAATTAGCGGCAATCAAGCCAAGGATTTGATGCCGCGGGGGCCTTCGCCACTAGTTTATGATCTGGAACTAAACGGTGGAAGCTGTTGTGGTTGGAACATTGTTAAAATTTGATATATTTTAATTAAATCCTGTCTGTATAATGCGAAATAAATGGATCGTTTTATTGTCAGCGAGACAAACTGCAAACACGTTGCGCTTTAATTAAAAGGAAGAAGAAGAAAAAAAGAAAATCCCAAAAAAGAATTGCTGACATTCACAGCCTAATGGATTTAATGAAATGCTATGATTGACTTTGGCATCTATTAGAATACCTGGACAGAAACTTCATTAAACTTCAATTTTAGTAAACCGCTGTTTACATCCTGTTATAAAAAGAGGAAAAAAAACATATTAAGCTTGACTTGAAAATAAGGGTTTGATTTAAATATTAAAAAAAAGTTTTTATTGCTGCTAATAAAGATACTTAATTTTTTTTAACTTTTATAGAACTAACTTTTATATGCATTCATCTGTGCCTTACTAGAGTGATTAAATATATTTATGCATGTTAATATTTTCCTAATTATTTGTAATTAAACTCCATTAACCTGAAACTTCATTAAACTATAAAACACGTCTGCTAATTAGTATTTATAAATTAGAATTTTTTCTTAAAAGATTGCTTTTGAATTACAGCGTCGAATATTGGCTGTTTCAAGAGTGATTCAAATGTTACTGTGCAGTAGTGCATGGAAACATGTACAGAGGGCGATAGTAGAAAAATGGTGCTGACAACGGCACAGCGTGTGTTCCTAGTGGAGAATGTGTTCCGGAACGCTGGAGGTTCGGCAGCTGTTCCAATGTTCGGGCATTTCCAGCATCTACTGTGTCAGGATGCCACCTTCGACCAGCCGCTGTACAGTAACTTTTGTATCACCCTGTATATTAGCATTACAATAATATCAATGGACGTATATATTTTACGTTTCATTCGTACGTACATTATTCCATGCGTACGAGGCGTGTCCGGAAAGTAAGGTTACAACCCGTGGAATCTAGTTCGAGTAACACCCGTTTACAATGGCTGTGCCGATTCAGAATCCTGCTAAATGTGATGTGCGTTCCGTCATACGTTTTCTCCAAGCACAAGGTAAGCGCACAGCAGATATTCACAGAGCACTTGTTCCCTTTTATGGAAACATTAAGAGTAGACAACATGTAACGAAGTGGTGTCGTGAATTCTCTGGAGGCAGGACCGATGTTTATGACGAATACAGGAGCGGTAGGCCGTCTGTGGTCTCTGATAAACTTCTGCTCTTGTTTCTTAACCTCAAGAAACATCTTGCTGAACCACGCTTCTACGACGATGAAGAGATCAAGCACGAGGTTGAAATGTGGTTCCAGCAGCAGGCACCAGAATTCTAGGACTGTGGGATACAGAGGCTAGTATCTAGATTTAACAAGGGCAACAAGTTTGAACTATAGTGGCAATTACGTTGAAAAATAACCTCTAAAAAGTTTTAGTAGACGTTTTGTCAAATAAATATTTTTTGAAAGAATATTAGCCATTGTAACCTTACTTTCCGGACACGCTGTGTATAACAAGTTACCGAAATATTTATTTAGTCGCAATTTAGCAACTGCAAGTTTCGTTCTGATATTAAGTGAGGCATATTAAATTTCTCATTACAAACTGCAAGTCTCATTCAGACTCTACTAGAAGTCTACTGTGAAATCTTAGGCTTCTTTTTTGACTCACGTCTCCGCCTAAATGGTCAAATTAATCATATAATTGCTGACTTGTTATGGGTAAGTTGCACATTGTGAAACACCTGTGATACTTCTTAACCTTAAAAGTACTCAAAAGACAGGTTATCTACTCAACTGTCATCACTGCTTTCAAAGCGTCTATGAAGCCTATATATAACACTAGCTGATATATCCGGCCTTGCTCGAGCTCTTTTTTGATAAAATTTTGCAATGTCTCAATGTGAATATACAGAAGAAATGAACACATGAAAAAAGCTTAGAATTAATAGTAATAAAAATTCATATTGAAGACTCGAAAAGACTTCTTTTAAAATTCTCCGAATGGATGGCCTCTCCAACTACGGCCCTTTAGCAGTTCTACCCGAATTCCCTCATGTTGGAATGTTGTGTATAGCTGAGTGAGTTTGACGCACTGCCGCAGAAAAAAGGTGAAGAATAATGTATATAGTTTCGAAAGTAGATAGAAATAGAATGAAAATGAAACAATAGTCTGATCTGACGTTTCTTCACTCCTGACTGTGGCTTTAGTTCGCAAGCTTTTTCATGTGTTCTTTTTTTCTGTATATTCACATTCAGATATTGCAAAATTCAGATATCAAAAAAGAGCCCGAGCAACGTCGGGTATATCAGCTAGTTTTACAATAAATTACACCTTCTACCGATCGATATTTTTAGTATGAGTCAAAATCAATTTGTTGCTTCTTGTAATAATTTCTTACCTCATGTGTGTTAATTGCTTTCATTAATTGCTTTAATTTTTTATCTAAAATAATTTATTTTTATCATTTATATTTTATTTTTGTTATTTCATTTATGTACGAGTAATTACTCTTGTTTTTGTTTTTCAAATTGTGTGAATTGCAAATTTTGAATTTTTTAAAAAAACTTTTGAATTGTGATATCGTAAATTTTTAGTGAACAAATTGACAAAACCTGTTATGTTCACAATAAATAAATAAATAAATAAATAAATAAATGTAGACCTTACTCTGAACCTAATCAACATAAGGTGCGAATATGAGGTCAATCGGATAAGTGGTTCAAAGGTTTTAAGAACATTTACAGACGTACACCGAATTTTTATATATAAAGTTATTCAGGATCTGTGCTCTTCAATAAATATAGCAGACCAGAGGATTTAAAGATCACGATGCAACCGAATGAACGAATGCGAAACAGTCTAAATCTTTGATGGAAAGCGTAGAGTCGTGCGATGCCAGCGACATTCAAGTGCAAAAACCGCCAGTGGGCAAACAAAAAACAACAAACGGAAAATGAATTCTATATATAAGATGAGCATTGCTCCCGTGATAAAATCACGGCCTAAAAGAAAATTTATTTCGATGCACTAAATTCGAAGGCGCTTCCTTCCAGTGGGTATGTACGTACACTCAAAGAAAATTCACGCAAACTTCTACTGGTACTATACAGGAGGAATGGTACCAATAAGATAGAGTGCGCAAAGCCACTCAATATCTCCTTTGCCACTGCTCGCCATAACAGCTGGTCTTATGAAGAATAAAATTCCTGAAAATGCTAAATGACAGGTGTTTACATTATAAACAGCGCCGTTTCACTCTCATCCGTCCCCAAATCGTAGTTGGTTATTTTGCCTCAATGTCGGCATCCGAAATCGTTCAATGCGCAAGAGAATGCGCGCTCTACCTTATTTCTCCTCTTTGATGGTTACGGACATTCGTAATTAATATTATTAGGATTATGAGAAAGTATGTTGCACTCAAAATGCTCTGAATGGCTTCTATTCCAATATTTGCTCTAATCATTATCTTCCTACTCTATGAACTATTCGAAACCAGTTGTGTCTTTCGAATCATTCAGTTCCTATGAACTCGACGTCCTATCGTACAAACTAATTAATAAAATTCGAATATCGGTAGATGATATCTTCGGTTTTATACAGGCATTTCTCACACAGTGCTATTGATATATGGGAACAATTACCGTTTGAGTTAAGTCATATGGTGGTTAACTGCGCTATTTTTAAATGGCCTCATTCCATGCGTATTCATTTTAAAAGTAGTCTACAAAACTCTTTTTAATACATTTTTTCGTTGCAAGCTTAAGACTTCTGAAAAGAGAAAATTCGGAAAAAAATTGAATATTCTAATAATCTAAGCTATAAGAATATAACTTTTATCTTTCTCAGTGGATTTAGAAAAGTTTACGAATTCTGTTGGAAATGCTCAGAATAGAAGAGGCTAATCTGTTCGGTGTATTATCAAGAATAATTGAAAAGGAAAGGTTTGGCTTGGCGAGACGGAGTCTTTGGCTTTCGCGGAGAGAATAAGGCTTGGCAGCAATTATTGTAATGGAAAAGTAGAAAGAGATGCTTTAAAAATGCAATAAATCAAGATGAAATTTGAAGAATTTGAGTGAAAACTTTTCCAACTTTTTCTTCCCTCCCCTTTTTTGAAAAACTTTTTCTTCAATCTCCTGAATGAGGAAACAGGAGAGTAACTGAAACTATTTCGTTGTCAGGGGTTCCTTAGAAAAGCACGATGTAAATGCTTTAACGTAGGGTGCACGAGCGTGAAATGAATATTGATAATGAACATTTTCCCCTCCACCCTTGGCTCTGTCTTTTACATTCAAATCATTTTGTTAGCAGTGTTCGTTGTGAAAGGAAGAAGAGGCTCCGTTTAGCTTTCACGAAGAGACGTTTAAAGAATGGAGGACGCAAAAGGGGGAAAAAAAAGAAAGAAATTAAAAAAAAAAAAAATAGAAATAAAATGCCGCTTGGAAAATGTATGTTGTATTCGAGAATAAGAATTAAGAAAATTAATAATGAAATCCAGTTTCGAAATTTAAAAATAAAAAGTTTTTCTTCTTTTAGATTCCTCCATCTCGCCGTTCAAAGCACCCATTAAATGAATGGAAGGAATTCCAGCAGTTCTCTTTTTGAATGTGAAAATTTTTTTAAATATATATATATTTTTTTTAATATATTTTTTAATGTTAGTTTCAATTAAATTCTTATTAACTTTGCGTCTTATCTAAATTTAATATTTAAATTATGTCTCGCAGCATGTTATTACGATTTGCGAAGGTTGATTTTTTCTGGACCTAAATGAACTTGTGCGAATTTTTCTGGTCCTGACGGAATTTGGGTATTTTTTTTCTCTTTAATTTAGTAAGTTTTAATATATTATCAAAAATCGTAAATTGGATTATTGATTAATACGATCACGATCAATTTTTGTTCCGCAAAAGTTTAATAAATCAAGGAGAGCGCCTCGAGTCGTGATTCACTGCTCCCCACTGAATAACTTCATATTTCGATTTTAATTCTGTAATGCCATGGCTTTAGGAAATAAGGAAGGAAAATTGAGGTTGGCTGTATTGGATTGTGGAGTTTGTCGCCAAAAGTTAGAGTCTGTTCTCCTTTTCGTTTAATCTCTCTTTCTGATTTTAAGCGAACTGGATGCCCATCTTTTCAACGCAATCAACCGAGAGCATTCGGCAGCCCTACTTCGCTCAGGGTTAATCTCTATTGTCACGTAAATTTTTCATACAATTAGGAATCCTCTTATCTTCCCTTCTCCACGTTATATGATTCGCAACTGAAATCACGTGATATCTTCCTAACGAATAGCCCGGTTCAACGCCATCATCGGAGAAAATCTTGAAAGTCAGGCGAGTTATTTCAGTCAGGTTCATTCGTGGATTTTCAGCAGCGAAAACTTTTACAGAGCGGCTATGACTGTTAATGGTAGTGTTTTTTAAAAAAGTTGTAGAGGATAAAAGACGCGTTGATATAAAGCGAATGTTAAATCCATATATCGGATTTTTGGTGACGGAAAGATAGAATAGGTCGAGTTTTCTATAAATTTTATAAATCTTTTTATTATTTTTTTTTCATTTTTCTCTTTTTCTTTTATGTTTATCAAATTAGGAGTAGAAGCTTTAGTTTTATCTGTTTTTTAACTTAAACGAATTGAGACATTGCCCTCAAACAGTAAGGTTATCGAATCGAACGACGCTTTCAATTCGTTTTACGATGGCTTTTTTCGTGGCGTCGAATAAAAGGCGACCGCTCAGAGCGCCCTCACTCGACGGCGATGGCCTGATTGCAGTCGACGCCGTTTGCCTGCAACCGATTGGCCGGCGATTCGTTTCTCCGATGGGTATACGAGTTGGAAAAGGGGAGAAAGAGGGAATCGTCCTCCTCCTCCACCTCCTCCCTTTTCCTCACAGGAAACTACTCGGTTCTTTCGTTCGTACAAAGCAAATACGTGCAGCCGTTCAAGTCCCTAGGTGGGCTGGAAATCGCCGTTGCGATTGCAATGGAAAAGAGCAATGGGCGAAAAGGGAAAAGGGCTGGGGGTAAGGGGAAAAAAAGAGAAGCTGCGACAGAGGATACACACTCACACTTACAAGGCGCCCACACACGATAAACGTTTCTAGGTGTTGATGATGTTTATCTAACCTCCAATTAAAATAGCGGATCGTTCGCTTGAAATTCTTAAAGGGAAAGAACACTCTCGCTTATTTTTTTATGCAAAAGTATTAAGGATTGGCAAAGTGATTTCAGAAAGTAAAATATAAATCGATTTATTTTATTTACTTTAGAATAGAAATTTACCTGAACACAATCTAGTATCTAAACATGTGGGCTCGATATTTCTCGAAGTTATTGATATTTACAGAACCCGTATACTCAAACATTACAATTCATTATTGTCATCTATTGTTCCCTTCTATAAAGTTTCTTTAAAATAAAACAAATGTTTTAATGCTATTTTAAAAGGCTATTTCGAATTAAAGTTGTATTATAGTTTAACTTATGCTCACAACACTTTATCACTAACCAGGCTCGGATATGAGCCGATTGACAACATTCTATCGCTACAAGAGGACCCGCGCTTTTTATTACTTTCAAGGTATATATTCAGTAAATATACATTTTGAAATTCTTAAAATGTTTTATGAATTGTTATTTCGAAGACTTTTAAATATGAAATTTAGTTTTTAGTAGGGTTTTTTGTGTTTTGGGGGAGATTTCAAAACATGAATAGAGCTGACTTGGCAAATTTAGAAACCTCTGATGCATAATAAGATTATACAGGATGTCCTAAAATTTGTAGAGGACTGAAAACTGAGTATTTTGAAATAGGCAACCCATGCTCCTTCAACCACTGGTTACCTATATCTAAATACTCTGTTTACAATCCTCTGCCGTCTTTAGAATTTGATCCTAAAGATTTGAGACACCCTGTATTTAGCAATACCAGTAATTGTTTCTTCGGGGGACAATGCATTTTTGAAGATTGAATTTATAGGTAATTATCTAAAACCATAGATCAATTGAGAATCAAAGAGTAAAACCGTTAATTTTTTATTAGTATTTTAGAAGAATCTCCGAGCGAAAAGTACGAAAAATGTAATTCCTCTTTCATTTGTAAAAAATATTTAAAATATTTCCAATTTATGAATTTATATTTTTAATATAAACTCTCAGTACGTTTCAAATATATAATTACTATTTCTTTTTTTTTTTTCAAATCTCTATGTCAGAAACTGTCAAATTCAAGATGTCTATTAAAATATGCTAATTCAAAAAAGATCAACATATACTCTACGTAGAGTATATGTAATGTAAACAAAATAAATCTTTGTTTGCAAGGGGTTTACAATTTTGGTGGAGAGGACAAGCCCCAAATTTACCGGGGGGGGGGGGGGGGTTCCAAGGCCAAAAAAAATTCCAATCGGGCCCCCCACTGAGTGGATTCAGTCCTGCACTAACCCATTCGAAACTCCGTAAACACGGAACGCACTAGCGTTCACGTCAAAATACTCACTTTTCCCGATAATTTCATTACTTAAACGTCCTCAATCATACATGAGAAACCTATATATGTCATAAATTACAAAAATAAAGAAAGACAAATCCGTTTCTTGGTTGTATATTTTATTTGTTACTCTTGCCTTAACCGTTACGAAGAATTAATAAAATTATTGTAAGACTTTTCTTTTTCTGTACTTTTGTAAACTCATTGCAAGTCATTAAGCTTTCAAGATCAGATTTCTTGAACATAAAACTTCAATGACAGAGCTAATAACTTGAGAAATCGTCAAGCAAGAAGGACTTATTGCCAGTTGACCATGAAAAATTGTCGACCAGATTTCATAGTTGTTTATGAAAATTAAGCACATGCTTACATGGAAAATTAGATAAGCCTGGTGAAAGCTACATTTTAAAACCTAATTCCAAATTAATAATTCAAAATTCAGATGTTTAATGCTAATTCTTTTCATATCTTCAATAAAAGTTTCTGTATAAATGAAAGGGAAAATTTCGCAACATGCAAACATTTGAATCACGGACCATGTCTTATTCTATTGTTGTCCTAGCCAAATCCGCAACCTGGAATTTTTTTCCCTTTCATTCATTACTTTATACAAGAATTAATTTTCGGAGCAATACCTCTAATCTTTTTCTATCATTCTGATTCTACAAGCTGTTGTCGTTCATTGTTTATATCTTCTTATTCAAGATATTCTTCCAGAATATTTATATATTATTTTATTTTTATCTTAAATAAAATTATAATACAGGAATGTTTCAAAGAGCTTCTGTTTTGAAGAAGTAACACGTATAGCCTACTATTTTTATTGACAATAGCAAACAATTACAAAATTTGCTCACGGTTATTTCTCTTTAATCTTTTGAACACTTGTAAAAGTATTTCGGGAATGCGGAAAAAAATATTAGAAGTAACTTGACAGTTTTGAAGGAAGTTGTTAAACACTTGCAGCTTCGTTTATAGGAATTTAAAAAGTCGATTCGTATGGTAAATTCGATCTCGCGAGCAAGTCAACGGCAATGTTTGAGTCCTGAGGCATAACAAACATTTGCAGAAATTTCATTGGTAGATTGGAAGTATATGGAAATTGGGCACTGGCCTGTCAAAAATTTGCCACGTTTGTGTATAAAGCGTACATTTGTGAAACTAATGTTGATATTCACGATGACTCGAGGGAAGTCCGTCGAAGCATGTCCAAAACCGGAACGGCAACGTGCTCCTCAAATCTGATAGATTTGTTGAGAAAACAGAAGAGTCGAATGCACGCAGAACTTAGGACGGATTATTTACACTCCTTGCCACGATTGGCTTTTCTACAGAGTTCGTCTCTTTGATCATATCTTTGCCCTTTTCCTACACTGAAAAGTCACAGATTCTTGAATACGCAAACTTTTGAGTTTAAAAAAGGACCTTCTTTATTTTGTGAATCTTAATGATGGAAGTAATTTATAGGTAAACTTAAGAAAAGAACTCTAGTTTGCAAAACATTTCTTATCTTAGCAATCAATGTCTCTCAACATGTATTTGTGAGGGTTCATTTCGGGAATGATAACGTCTTGGATTTTTAGCTTTTTTTAATTTTTTTTGTTTCACTTTTATAGGTCTAAGATTGTTGCATAATGACAATCGAAAACTGATTGGTGGAGTGAATATTTGTTCGGGTGGCTCAATAAATAATACGGCCTCCGCAGTACATAATATTTATTTGTATGTCGTCATTTTAAATATTTCTTTTTTACGGTCATGTGCATGGTGCAAATAACCAATCAGAGTGAAAATTCATGAAGTGATTCTCGAAGTATGTTGGCTTAAATCACGAGTTTTCTGTAAAAAATAGAGATATGATAGCTCGTTTAACCCTTCTGTGCAAGTGTAGAAAGTCTGTAAGTTATATATATGGAATTAAGTAGAGAGTTCTCTTTACTGTCCTTGATAAAGTTGGAGGTTTTGCAGTACGTAGCGGGAAAGAAATCACACAGAGATCCAACCGGTTTCGCTTTTTATTCCTAGTTCACAGTAGCCTTCATCCAATCAGATATAATTTCTTAGACCCATTTGTTACAGACTGCAAGTCAAAGGGAACACACTTTTACAGTCCCCCCTTTTGACAAGGTAATAAATCACTCTAGCTAGAGAAATACACTATCTACTAATAATTGCCCGGATACTACACAAATAAACATATCGCGAACTCACTTATTCTAATATCTGGTATGTCCATATTTGGCCTGTAAAACCACCTGTACCTTTTGTGGAAGGTCCGCTAATTTTTGGTAGACATTAAGCTGGAATTTGTCTTCACCAAAGCAGTACCCAGTTCAACAATTGATTTTGGACGAATTGGTCTCGACCTCAATTGTCATTCCGTTTATTCCATAAGTGTTCTATGGGGTCATGACTCTATGCAGACCAGGGCAGTTATGAACATCCATTTCGTCATACCACTCCATGACAGATGCAGCTTTGTGGCAAGCGGCGTTGTCGTCCTGATAATAACAATCGTCAGCTCCATAGAACTGCCAAAGAATAGGAAGCATCTGATTATCCAAAAATTCAAGGTATCGATCGGCTTTCATGTTCGTGTCCAAGTCCAAACCAACTGAACGCACTCCACCACCGTAACAAGCGTTCTCCAGTCTGCTTCCACACTCGTTCACACGCGTTTTCACTAATCTAGACGCCTTGCTTGCTCTTGTGATGTTTGGCTTTTGTAATGCAGCTCGTCCATGGAAACAAGCCCGTGTAGTTCATTAGGCATATTAATGCTCACGACAGTATTATTGGTCCTCTGGAATTCTTCACGGAAATTCTGCGCTGATTTTAGCCTGTTTGCGTGCATAACTCTCTTTAACGCCCTTTTGTCCCTCTCTATCCTTAGGCCGTGCTGGCTTTTTCCTTCACTGATAATACCGGAGCGTTGCCATTTGCATATAACATCAACTGTTAATTTTCGATGGATTATGCGACCGCCAACAATGTGTTGTCATGCTGCCTGTGTTTAATTTCTAGATCATTCGATTTGTTTTATTTATTCAAATTAGGGTCGTCCTCTGATTCACAAAACTCGCTCATTCCAATTGATGACAGGGGTGTCCCGACAATTATTGGTAGATAGTGTATAACGTCCTTTTAGAGAGGAGAATCCAGTTGTATAATCATTTGAATTTGTCTAGTCCTGTAAAGTTGGTAGACAAATCTTCCCTTCTGATTTATTATTCTGGTCCTGTTAAATCACAGTTAAGTGTCAGAAATTTTTGTACAAATGTCAATCAAGAAACATTCATTGATTGATGTCCACCTGAATCCAATGAATGTTGCATTAAGGCTGGTTATTAAGTCCATTTACTTCTTCCTAAATATCTGAACGACAGTTTGAAAGCCTAGCAGCTATTCTTTACCTTCACGATTTTCCCATGATGGGTTTTATAGGCACTGAAAAGAATTTCTTTTAGGATGTAACCTATTGACGACATTACTGGGTTTATGAGAATCTTTTTTTTTTTTTTTGACTTTTCCATTGTCAGTTCCATTTTCGTCCTTTCGCGTTTATTGCCTCTCATAACTCAGTCAGCAAGGATCCGTATTACTTACTAATGATTGCATGACTCTGATGATTTTTTTACGATGGCGATACAGAAGCATTGATTCAAAAGAATAAAAATAATTTCTTTACTTTTGCTAAACCAGACAGTCTGCTCTATATTTTTCTCGTTGAACGTTCCGAAGAGGCGTCAAATTTCAGATTGAAGTTTGGTTTTGGTACGAAATGCAAGTTGGGTAGTGATATTTACCAGTTTCTCACATTCCAGCTTTCCGTCCGTCTTCTGGAAGTCGTAAGCAATTTTAATTTTAGTCAAATATAAAAATGAATTAAAGTCTAACATCTTATAGAATATCTTCATCCATTTTGCATTAAAAAAAAAACTCGAAGCGTTTCTGTTTTTCTTAGAGGAGAATGCATATAAATTATTAATTCAAATGAGATTGGGCAAAATATTATTTAATATGTTGATGAATTTTTAAAGCGCATTTATACATATGCAAGGTTGAACCTATGCCCTAACAGAAATTAGCTGACCTCCCCTTCAGCTGCTTTAACTTTAGATATATAAAAAAATAGTGGCTTTTATGTCCCCGAGGGAAAATGAGAAAATTTAAGGTTGGGGATTTTTTTTATTTTAGTTTTCTCATTTTCCCAAAGAAGGACGACGGTCTTGGATCTATTTTTGTGATGTCACTCGAAGGCAGTGATTAACTTTTTATGACACTTGTCCGGGAAGGAGGAGGCGGCGAGTCGATCCGGAAGATGAAAATGGAGGGAAAGGGAGGGAGGGGGTCAGCTTTAAGAACATTGGGTTCCTTGGGACAAAAGTCTGTGTGCGTGTGTTTGTGTGTAAGTGTGTGTGTTGCATTCGGTGGAGGCCCTGGCGGCGGACCCAGCGACAGCAAACGAAAATCATTTTCAGGGAGTACAAAGTTGCTCAGGAGTCATCCAATTTAGCTTAGAAGCAAGTTTTATTTCCGATAGGATCGTTGTTTTCAGAGGTCATAAAGCGACTCTTTCGTCGTCGACAGCCATATTGCGCATGCGTTGCGTATACATTTGAACGAGGAAAGGGAGAGAAAAAAAACAATACATAAAAAGACGACTTAAAAACGAAAATATTAAAGTCTCACTTTGTTGTTTTTTACGGTTGTTCATTGCCTCGCTCCCCGAAAACGAATTGACACCAAAAGGGAGCGATTGGCTTTTTTTTCACATAATTAATAGCGTTATTTCTCTGAGATATAAAGGCTTAATTGCCTGCGTGAATGGATTATTAAATCCAAGAGCCAATCAGAGTTCGCTTTTTAGTCCTTTCGTTTTAATTACAGTCGCCGTAATTGGCACAATTGAAATTGATGACTGTGTTTCGGTTCTTGGAATTAAAAAAACTAAAATTTCGCTTCATTGTCGTTGGATTAACTCTGTCCTTGGGATGATTCTAATTATTTAATTAGAATCTTTTATTATTAATATTTTACTTATTATTTTAACTAACTTTTTAATATTTAGCTCTTTTAATGGAGGATTCAAGAATTCATTGCTTTGTGAAGTGTTTTAGCTCTTTTACGCTTCACATCTTGGAATTAGGCGAAGTTTCATTTTATTCTGGGACTGAGGATGTTGATCTAAATTTTTTACATTAATTCTTAATCATGAATCCAAATCGGTGCTATATTTAAAAGACCACCGTTATGTAAATTTTTCAATTTTTGAAATAAAAATCACTTTTACGTATTTCCATTATGTTTTATGAAAAAAAATCAGAATTTCTAAATTGTAGCATTATTGTCTGTTTCTACGAACATGCACACAAGCTGTGAAACGCTGACTTTTCTTACTACTTAAAAGATTGAAAAGTATAAAGTACTGTGTAAATACCACTACATTAACACAAAAATTTAAAAGGTGCACTTGTTCTGCCAATCTATAATTATGCCATCCATGCATCCTCATTTTCTCATCCAAAAAATTTATGAATGAAAATCTCCCATTGATGTTTAGAAATTTCTTATTAGAAGTTTAAAAAATTCATTTATAGTGCCAACACTTTTATTAGCCAGCTTTAACACTTTCATTTAATTGTTAATGCTTAATATTCTTTTTAATTAAAAACTCAAGGTTAAATGTTTACACGCCCGTTGATTAGAAAACTTTGCTAAGTCAAATAAGGCCGAAATACATTTTTCCTTTCTACAAGCTCGATTCTAGATTTCATTTTTCCTTCTTTTTTGTGGTCATCAAATCCTCTCTTTGGCCAGAGTATTAGTAATTTACGGTTGCGATCAAGGATCCTATGTAATTCGAGAGACAGCTCATGATGCAGGTGCCCCTATCACGAGCTTCCTTTGAAATTAATGACACCTTTGGTGCTATACATCAGACTGTTCTCTCCGATAAATACGGTCCCAAGGCATTAAAGGGAAGAATTTACAGCGGGCGGTCCGGTTGTCTCTCCACTCCCGCCGACCGAAAAGTAGCACCTCGCTCCCCGGTGCACCGAAGGGGGATTTGCCGCAAGCAACACGGGAGACTTTCGACTCCAATTCCACCTTCTTCGGATCCAGTTAGCTCTGTCTCCGATTCAATTAGATCCTCACTCTTCTCTTTTCGCTCTCCTCTCTCCACAGGCTCTTTCCTTGCTACTTACCTCGTCGACGAACGGTTCCTGTATATTTTTCCACCCCAAATCTATCTTCTGATTTTTTGTCTTGTTATTTTTTTATACTTCGTAAGAAATGACAGTTTTTCGCTGTATATCCCCAAAAGGAAAAACATTTGAAAAAATTGTTTAAATAAAATTTTAGTTTGAAATATGCTGTTTCCGATGTTTCCTTTTTTATTCGTACATCTAACTTCACTAATGAAATTATTAGTGATGGTATAGCATTCTAAATTACAAAAGATTAATAAATCAACATAGCCTCAATAAATAATTCAAAAATAATTTAAAATTTGTTTATTATTCAGAAAAGTATAAAAAATTAAAAATGGATTACAAGGCCAGCGACGAAAAAACTTTTTGAATGAATTTGCCTTATTCTTGTGGGTTTTTTATGTGCTGAATCCGAATCTGCTTTTAGATTTTTCCTATAACGTCACGTTTCAAAGGTATGCACATAGAGATGGCAATGTTAAAGTATTCATATTATTGGGACACAAGGAAGTTTATCAGGTCCCAAACTGTGAATAATTTAAAAACAAGAAATCTGTGGGTAATAGAAAAAAACTGAGTCATTCAGATAGATTCAGCACAAAATAAAGTGTAAGAATCAGCTCTTAACGTTAAAAAAAGATTTTAAAAAGTTAATTTTGTTGGCTTGTGCTATAAAAAGATGTTCCAAAGTGAATTTATTTTGTATAATTGTTAACAAGTAAGTCTTTGTTATTAAAAATAGAGATAATTTCGATGTATGTCCATATTTAAAGGATCTAAACCTGCCAGGGCCAGAGTAATTATGAGATACGATGTACAAAAATAGATCGTAGCTGTAAAAGCTAATAACACTGGCCAACAAAATTTAAGATTACTTTTTTTTTTATTTTGCTAATTACGAATATAATTTCAAAATTTCTCTACCACGCACAATTTTTGAGATAAAGCGAATTGAAATTTTTATAAGTTTTCTCATAGAAAATGATAGCAACAGTACTGTACTGAACCATTCGAATATTCTTTCGTTATTATATATATTAACACATTTTACGAATGTATTCTTGCAAAAAATTGTACTCAAATGATATGAAATGCCTTAATCAGATTAAATATGTCCAATACAAATGGTATATTTGTGGAGATTTGAAGGTCAATGGACTTCTTTTAGGCGTGCAGAGCGGGTACACAAGTGCTGCTGTTTCATTTGTGAGTGGGATATTTCCACCAGAACACAAATCGAAAATGAACATCTAGTCAAAATTGAAAAAATCCTGCTGCCTCCACTTCATATCTAACTGGGTTTAATGAAAAAGCAATGGACAGGCAGTGCACGGGATTCCAGCATCTGAAACAGAAAATAGGAAGGCATTTTTTGTCGGCCCTCAAATCAGGAGGCTAATGTCTGATAAAAGATTTGAAACTGCATTGAACCCAGTGAAAAGCTCTGCAGGATATAGCGCACGGATTCTTGGGAAGGAACGAGGAATCCAACTATAGTTTTTTGGGGGTTTTTGTTGGGGGGGGGGGGGGCTCGCTATTCGTCAATCTGCAATCTGATTCTCGTCCCAACCATGAAGGGACTTTTCTCTGGATGACTTAAGAGGTTCATCAGGCTTCTTTCCCATTTGTCCAGCAAGAACATGATGATCTTCTGCTAGCATTTTATGATTCGGATACAGTATGTCACTAATGATTCATTTCCTGCATTCCCATCTGGACTTATTTCCTGCCAACCTTGGTAATGATGATAGGTTCGAATTTGAACGATAACTGAGATATGAACAGAAATAAATGCCGCCACCAAGATCAACAAGTTAATAACTCAGGTTCTGTAAAGCCTAGATTAATGAAATTTGGAAAAATAACAGGGTACATAAGACTGTGTATGCCGTTAAAATTTGTTCGAATTCCAACAACAAGTTTCCGAGTCACTCACTCAACATCATAACACGTGCTCACTTGTAAGTACTAACCAGCACTTGTTACAATTTTGACTGCGTAACTCGGAAACTTCTCGTTGGAATTCGATCAAATTTTAACGGTATACAGTCTTAGCCCGTTGTGGGAACCAAGACATTACTAATACCTTCTATAACTACTTAACACCTCCTATAACACTTATACCTATAAGAGGTGTTGACATTGCCCCCCCCCCTCGTTCTCTTACATAAAGTCATGTAACATTTTCCTGCGGAGATGTGTCGAAAATGCTGCGTATGGCCAACATGGCCGGTAAACTTGGACGAGTTAAAAAGTCGCATCACAGCAGCAATGGAAACTCTAACGATTAACATGTGGAAAGAATATGGGAGGAGGTGTATGTCGTATGACGTTGTTCTAGTGACTAGTGAAGGACACATCGAATGTTTTTAATAGTCATGAGTTTAAGAAAATGTTTATTTTTTATCATTGCTTTTTTATAAGAAAGAAATATAGTAAACTAAGGTAAGGAAGGATATTCTTTTGAGGACACACTGTGCTTTTCATTGAACTTGGGCACCTTGTGAATGAAATCGTACTTTTTCAGGTATTGTCCACAATGTTGTTAATTTACCGCTTTGTTTGTTTTAACTTTGTTCGATCCTCCTCAGGCAGTTTTCATTGTGAATTTCAAACTATAATCGATTGTAACGATTACAAATAAACATTGCCGAATATCAAAATCTATGCTTTATCCCGGTGAAAATTTACATTGGCGATAGAGAATCGAATGTTTGTCTAAGGTTACCAGTAGAGTTGCTTCAACATTTGCCGCATGATTAGTACAATTGCAATATTTAACCCCATAATAAAGTTAAGTGACCAATACAGATTTCTATAGAGTTAATAGATTGACGTGTTTCTATTGTATCTCGGGAGACAGAAAGGATTATTGAGTTTATTCTCAGCAAAAATATGCTGGAAATGTGACCATCAAAATAGTTAATAGTTGCTATTAACTGTTGCCATGGTTAGAGAATGTCGGGCAAACCAAAGTACAGACAATCGCTCTTTCTGCTCATTTATAAATTGCGTTGATTTATACGAGCACCTACATATGGCTTTTGTAAATTTCAGAATTTTAGAAAATTTTATTAAAGATTTGTATCAAATATCTATTAAACTAGAACAAGATGGTTATTATGCAAGTATGGAGCCCTTTTTGACGACATGTTGTCCAGTTAAGACTGAAAAAAAATAGCAACTCGGAATGGGATAGGAAATCTCGTTTGAAGTGTTCAACAGTCTTTCAGTTTTCCTAAGGGAGTATTTAAATAAATATTGTATATGCCTTTTTCATTTCTTTTTCATTCATATAGACTAGTTTAATTTATATAAAATTAGATTTAGAGAACTTAGTAATTTAGAACAAGCAATAATTTAAAATTTAAAATTAATTTCAACTCAATTTAGAACTTGAGAATTTATCCATTACGAATAGAAATTGCTAAATCAGTAAAATCAAAAATATCAGCAGAGAATTTTGCATAAAATCAAAAATATCAAAAAGATCGCATTCAGGATCTGAAGTCGATCCTGATGAACTAATTCAAGTAGTACCGGAATTTCTGGGCATGATATTTACTAAAGACAAAGAATGTACAAAAATTCTGCCGTGAAAGTGGTTTCTAGGAATTTTGGTCGAAAATGTGGGTTGGAATTCAAATTTGATATCCAAGCCGAAAGTAGAAATAATAAGAGTCAGGGACTAAACGAAAGTCAAATAATCTAACGGAAGCATAATTGAAATTATCAGGACGAACATTTATGAACTTTGAAAGACTTGCAATTTGGTAATCTCGAGACAATATACTAGCTTTTTTAATAATAATAACAATAAAGTCGTAAAATTCAGATGACATAAGTGCTTGGTATTTAAATTGCATCTGTTTTTATTTTCTATTTTCCGGGAATAAATTTTTTGACTTTGTAGAACTTTCTCGTCTTAGGAACCTTTATTTCTTAAGAATGTATTTGTTTATGTTTGCTCTGTTGCGGTGCATGTGTTTACCATTCGTTGCATTTGCGTTTCCTTTATTAGCAACATAAACAAACGAGAGAAAAATTTTTCAAATGCCTTCCTTAAAACTCTGCATTCGTGCCAAATTCCCAACTTTTAAGTGTTTTGAAAGGCTTCGCTCTCTGAGGAATTTTCGTGTTTACCGTCTAGCCGGGATTTCTTTTTGAAATGCAATTTCGGAGAATTCACTACTTTTAATTAGACATACATCATTTAAATATTTATGACCGTTAGCTAAATCAATGAAAGCAATCATTTAATTTTATATCGTATATTAAGAAAAATTTTCTTTTCAATAAAGAATCATGAGAATTTCCTGTCATCAGAATATATTGGTTGTCTTGGTTTATCTGCGTAGAAAATTGCGTAGTTTCGTTTGAACATTTAAAACAGGTGACTGCCTTGAATATATGGATTCCGTCCATCGGGGGAACGAATATTTAAAAATGCTACGTTAAAAAAAGTAGTTATACATTTTAGTGTGCGTTGGCTAACGTTGAAAATGGAAAAGTTTTTCGTTTATTTGAAGTCATCAGAAAGTAAAATTTCGAAATAATAATGGTGAGAAAAAATACCAACATTGAATAGAACGAGTGAAATTGTCAGCTGGAATTCTGGGAAAAAAATTTCTCTCCGAAAGTTGATGGTCTGTATTGTGAAGATCGGAAGTCTGGTAAGAGTTCCAAAGGAGGAAGGAAATGAGAGGAAGCCAGAGGAGGAGGGGGGGAAAAACCAAGAGAAATCGTATTATCAAGAAAATACAGATTTCTTTTTTTCTTTCCCTTCATATTTTTAAATGCACTATCTATTTCTTAAGAAATCATTAAGGGCTCCTTTTTTTCCTATTTCCCCATCTTCCTTCCCCCCTACTCCATTCCATCTTCCATTTTCCATCCAAGCATGCTACCGAAAATGCAATTAAAGTTTCATGGACATGTTTGATTCTTGTCTCGAAACTGTTTCCGACTCATTAATAGTTTTATTTTTTCCCTCTTATTTTCCAATGAAATTTAATTAGACAAAAGTCGTCTTCATTAAAAAGTCTTCTTAAATCAGACAAGAACATTACTGCTGATGATGATGCGCTTAAAGAGGACTTGTTGTGAGATTCTGACTTTGTTTATATCCAAGTTCTTTTATCAGAAAAATGAGATTTATATTAAATTTCTTATTAAATTTCCTGAAAGATTTTCATTTTGTTATCGTTTTGAGTTTTGTTTTCTCTTTTTAAATCAATAATATGTTATAGAAGACAAATACATTAATAATAATCCAAAAGCCGCGCACATCGAAATAATAATAAAAACCAGACGACATTAATTAATACTATTTAATACTATTTGATATAGTATTTACACAACGCTTGTATATTTTTACAACATATGCTCAATATTTTTACATCGGCTACTTTGAAACTTTTCAATTATTACACTATTTATAGACAATCGAATTTGGATGTGCGCGACACTTGTATAACCAATAGTTTTTATAGCATTGTATAGCAGTAGCAGCAAAAGAAAATCATTTCTGAGATACATAAGCTTAAGAGAAAATCAATAGTGCGCTTTGGTTAAAGCAAGATTAACAGCAAATTAGTTAATTATAGAAACATTACATTTCTTTCAGTACCTCAAAAAATAAACGCAAGCATTAAGAAAAATAAGATGTCCATATCGTCTTGAAAGAATAGCAGCAATTAAGAAATAATAAATAAGAACTGTAGTTCATGGTCCAGCATAAGGTGGCGGATTTTTTTTACAAATGGCGAATTATATACGAGAAAATATACTCGTGCTGCAGAATGAAAGTGATTCGAATGGCTTAGGGTGAAAGTGAAATATGCTCATGCTTAGGAACTCCAGATCATCAGCATTCTAATGGTATGAAAAGGAGAAATTCCCGATCTACCATTGGGGCCTCCTCGTTGATTACTTTGTAGTCTTTAGAACACTTCAAGATAGCCTTGCTGCACGGTGTCCGCGATGTCAGAGTAGGTAGAGGTGACGAGCTGATTATCCTGGTCCCTAGTTCGAATCAAAGTCCCCTTCCATTTCTCATTCTGACAACAATTTATTTCAGAAAAAAATAGATCTAGAAATGTGATTTTTATACAGAGTGTTGTATAATTCGATGATTAACTTTGGAGGGGTGGTAGTATGGGTGATTCTAAGCAAAAAACTTCATATGAACATGGGTCCGAATTTGAACGCTAACTGATATATGAACAGAAATAAAAATGCCGCCACCAAGATCAACAAGTTAACAACTCAGGTTCTGCAAAGCCTAGGATAATGAATTTTGGAGAAATAATAGGGTACATAAAACTGTGTAAACCATTAAAATTTGATCATATTCCAACGAATAGTTTCCGAGTTACGCATTCAAAATCGTAACAGGTGCTCACATGCGAGTACTAATCAGCACGTGTTATGATGTTGACTGCGTAACTCGGAAACTACTCGTTGGATTTTTATCAAATTTTAACAGTGTACACAGTTTTATGTACCCTATTATTCCTCCAAAATTCATTATCCTAAGCTTTGCAGAACCCGAGTTATTAATATGTTGATCTTGGTGGCGGCATTTTTATTTCTGTTCATATCTCAGTTAGCGATCAAATTCGGACCCATGTTCATATGAAGTTTTTTGCTTAGAATCATCTATACTACCATCCTTCCAAAGTTGGTCATCGAATTATACAACACCCTGTATGTATTTTTAACTTATTTTCTTTGTAAGCAGTAAGAACAGTTGCTAGGAAAGATAACAGAAGAGTAACGCAAGATATATAGAAACAGTCGTAGTGTGTAAATTTTTTGGCTAATTTAACAAAACACCATCATTCTGAGGTATGCTTCGTTGAAACTGTACAAATGTTGGTGCATAACATATTAGTTCTATCTTACGTTAAGAAGAGAAAATTTTAAATAAATTTAAGAAAAACAAAGGCAATGGAGACTTTATTAGAAGATATTAGAAGAAGAAAATAATTTGTGATTTATGTAAATTTTCAAGCTAGTAAAGGATTTTTCAGTATTTAAGTTTTAAGAATTTTGATTTGAAGTATATTGCTGATTACATGGTTTAAAAAGATGCTTCATTTAAAGTCCATATTAAAACAAAATTTCATGGATTATTCAACATGGCGTCAAAATATGCCATTTGCAATAAGAAATTTTTAATAATTTATATGTGCGTGCATATTTGTAAGTGCATGTAGAGGAAATTAAAAACGCTCGTGGATAAGAGGTAAATTTTTTTTTTTTATGGTTGAGTTTTTCGTTTGTCTTTATCTACAGTGAGCTTACGGAGGGAATTTTGGGACACCTATACCAGGATCCTATGCATATATCGTGATGAAATCTAAATTATATGTTGTATGCTACTCGCATTATGCTCTTGTGCAATTTCATTAAACTTTACCTACTCCTTCTGTGTATTGAGTTTTTTTTTTTTGTTTTTTTGTTTGCTTCCAAAGTAACACTTAGGTAAGACGGTGAAGCCAAAAGGTTTTCTTCATCGCTTCCCAGCTTTTAAATTGACTTAGAATACATTTTAATTTTTTAAAAATAGTTGGTAAAAATCTGAAAAGACGATTGATGACCATCTACTCAATAATGTTAAATTCTCCAAAAGTGACATTCAACTAAAATAAAATAAATTTGAATAATTAATTAAATTCCGTTTAAGTTAACGTGCAGTAAGGTAAAATCAAATTTATAATTTTCGAGAGACTTAACGCCAATCATGCTTGAAAATTCGTGTGTAAAATGTACACTAAATTGACCACGCAACTTAGCGATATTTATTGTCATTTTCCTATGAAAATACAGGAGAAAATAGATAATTTATTTTTCCGCCCGATTTAGCCTCAGACCGTGCATATTGCCCAATATTACCGCTCTCAATTGCCTGACTACTAAATTGCTCTAATTTAACCAATGTATTGTGAGTAGCATGCAGAAAAATGAAACTCACAAAATTACACAAATGGATTCCCATCAAAATTAAAGAGATATTATAAAGTCAGAAAACTACTATTAGGCTTAAATCAGATAGCTTCAGTGGAGCAAGTTTCACAAGTACGTAGTTGAACCGTTCACAGAGGGAGGATGCTACAAGCTCCCATTAAAGCCACTGCAATCGCTACATAGATTTTCATTTATTTTCATCCAGAAGATAATTAGAAAATCGAAGATAACCGCATATTATGTTTTATAATAATTGTAATTGCATACCATTTATCTCGATAGATATTTATTGGTTTATCTTTCACCATAAGTTCAAGTACGGCTGAGTAGACTACATAATAGAGTTTGCATGTTTATTATATATCAAGTAAAGTAACTTAAATGTAGTTTTAAGTTCAGTCGTGGCACATTATGGATGTGTCTAATAAGTCCGACCGAAACCGACTGGAGCTTACCAAATACGTGATGCGTTTACGATTGATCAGGCATGGCGTTGTTGATTATCTATATTATATGGAAGCATCGTTTTAAAGAATGAACTTGAAAATTAAAAATAACCAGGCCCGTCAAATTGCTGTTACATGAATAAAAACGCATTTCACCGTTCGTCTTTGACAAGCGGATTAAATTTTTCAAATTCTGTTTCAACAATATGAAGATCAAGATCTGTATCACTTTTCAGGTATTTTAAACATCGTTGATATTTACTTTATTCAGAAGCACTAATTTATTTTGAAATAATATATTGTTTTGTTAATTGATAGCAGGAAATATCGAAATTTAAAAATAAAAAAAGTAATTCCAAGTTCAATTTCAGTTCAATTTTAGTAGAATTGCTGATTTTTATTTTCTAACATATTTATAATCGTCATAAAAATATTATGCAAAAGAAAACAAATAAACAGATCGCCACATTTCGTGCCTGAAACATTTTGCTGCATCGATTGAGTATCCAATTCTGTCCTGCAGTCCCGAGATACTTGAAAGTCGAAAATTCGTTCGAACGCTAGATTGAGGAAACATAAATACCTGTTGGTCCTAATAACACAAATAATTAGCAAATCTATGTGATCTCCAATCACCATAATCGAAGTTGTAAAAAATTACAAGATGATCGATAAAATTATCGTAAAAGATGGGTTTAATGATAATCCAAAAAAAGATTTGAGGTTTTAACAAAATTCGATTTCTTGAAAAGTAATGTAAAGAAATGCATATTAAAAATGTTGTTATTTGATATCTCAGTATTTTTGTGGAAAATCGTATTTAACTATAGGTCATTTGCCACGTTCATATTTCGATTTAAAATATTCTCTGCAATGGCGTTTATTATTAACTAGCAGTGGTACCCGGCGTTGCCCGGGATGATTTTAAATCAGAATGTCGATTCGCCACCCTTAATTCTTCCGTTCTACGTCGAACTCGTTGTACACGTAGCTCTCTTTCCTCCGAAGTTTCCCTTGCTCTTGACGTGGAAGCTTGCATACGCTTCTGCTGTAGACGAAGCTCTCTTTCCTCCGAAGTTTCCCTTGCCCTTGACGTTGCAGCTCGCATACGTTCCTGCTGTATGCGAAGCTCTCTTTCCTCCGAAGTTTCCCTTGCTCTTGACGTGGAAGCTTGCATACGCCTCTGCTGCAGACGAGGCTCCCGTTGTTCAGGTGTCTCTGACGCCCGGATAGTTTTTTGTCACTTAGCTGCAGGGTTTTCTGACCAATGCTCTGTCTTTTCTTTGGTGGCATTACAATAGGTATGAATTAATTAGCACAACGATTATTAAATAGCACAACCACAGATAAATCGTATGCTTTTTGGTTTGATAATTCGAGTTGATGTATTTTTGGATTTAACCTGTAATAGGTTGCACTGCTCAAACGTGTTAAACACACAAACATACACCCCCCCCCCTACACACACACACAGGCAGAGAGAGAGAGAGAGAGAGAGAGACAAAGAAACACACACACTTTTCCCAATCGTCTGAACGCTTGTTAGGGAGCTGAAGGAAGACACGTGTATCGCCTTTGCCTCATCGAGAGAGACTGCCACGTTAAAAGATTCTCTACAATGGCATTTATTATTAATTGCTTAAAATATTAGCATGTTTATATTTAACGAATTGATTTTGTGTGATGCGGCTTTCACATTGATGAATGCTCTAGGAAGTTATCGGCATTTTGACAGGAAAATGAGGGCGTAATTTGCACAAGTATTTAAATTATATAAGAATCTTTAAAATAATTCAGTTTGTAACTTACGTTAATAATACCATATAAAATATGTTTTACTTTATTTAAAGATAACGATGGGTCATTTTATAAAAATAATTTCAGTGAACTTAAACATGAATCCTAAATAAGAAATATTAAACTTTGAACTATGAACTTTTCATTTACCCTTTGTTGAATGATTAATTACTAAATTCATTCAGTTAAATGAACTTGAAAAACTCCGAGTTCAAAGCGTGACTTTGTATTTTACGTTCTATTAAACGAGTCTAAACGATGCCGCCGAGTGGTTCCCTTAGCAAGAAATCGAAGCAGAGATCGCAATTTCCTGTTTCAGAATTATTAATTTACATACTGCGTTTTTTTATTACGTAGGGAGAAGAGATGAGGAAAATTTTATTGTGAACTCTGTTTACCCTGAGTTGTCAATTGAAGGTTTTCTGTTTTCCATACATGACACGTCGTTTGAAAGGAAACGACGATGGAAAGGAGAGAAAGGGAGAAAGAGGAGGGAGGAAAACTGATCATAAGGTTATGTGGGAGGGAGAGCGAGAGAGTGAAGCGGGACGCAAGGAGGAGGAGGAGGAGGAGCATGGTGGTGTCGGAGAAGAGTGGAATGCCATTATCGGCCGAGTCATTATTCGAAGCACAACATGTTCATGATTTTTTTTCCGGTGCTTTCAGGGACGCATCCGGCCATAGCAACAACGGCCATCCCTAAGCGCGCCCTCCGCCTTTGCAATTGAATTCCGACCGAAGCGGGGGCGGTAACTAGACTCTCTCTTGGTCCACGTGAAGGACATATTAAACGGCCCACTTGGGCACGTAGCTCGGTGCAGATCAGGTTTACTCGAATCGTGCCTAGAGAGACAAACTATGCACCTCCATAAATGTGCATTATTTTTTTTTCAAACTTTTTTTTTTTTCTTTTTCTAACCACTCATCTTTGCCACCACTCACCCCGTTTTTGTTTATCTCTCCGTTCTTTCACTATCTTGCTTTAAAATTTTCTTTTTTTTTTCTTATTCCCTTTATCTTATCTTTGATTTTTTTTTCAATTTCCTTTTTCTTCATCTCTCTTCCTTTTTTTTTCTTTTCTTCTTTATCCCATTTACAATCTGTCTTTCTTTCTTTTCTCTCTTCGTCTCATTTACTTTATCTTCTTCTTCCTCCTCTTCTTCGTCATTCCCATTGTCTCCAGTTTTTCTCATGCTTGGAAGGTACATAGAGAGGGAGAGAGGAGAGGAGTTTTCTTCTCTTAACCAGGTTTGGTCGGAACGTGTGATTATCTCCCCACGCGTGCATCAGCAATAAATCTTGGCGCCAACAAATAAGCCTATAAACGTCAACAGAGAGAGGCCGGAGAAGGCATTTTCTTTCAACATGCACGGCGCCAGGTGACAGCGTCTCCCTCGAGAAGGTTCAGATTCGCAACTCGTAGTAAACTAGGTTCCTCCTCCGGATTGACTTTCCCTCCAGTCTCGCGTCTCATTTCCATACATATCACTTCTCACCTTCTCGAGGGGCTCCAAAGAAACCATTCGAAGAACGTGACATTCTTTCTTCCCTTAAGTTTACTCTCTCTCCTTCTATTCAAACTTAATTGATTTAGGCTGCGTAAGAAGATGTATAATCTCGTATCGAGGTCTTGTAAACGAGTTTCTCTGTTTTAATTCTTCGCTTGTTTACCCAATCGAGTTCTTATAAGTCAAAAGATGGGGAAAGCGAAAATTTAAATGAAGGCAACTAACAAAAGTTTCAACCTGTTTTTTGCTCTTTCTTCTCTTACGGAGGCATTTTTCTCCAGGCTGTACTCATACACAATGAAGAAGGCAGAGAAAAAATAAGATTTGCTTAATTAAACATTGAAGGGAAAATTTTTTATGAAAAACAATCCTTCCGCCAACACCATTATCGATTCTTCCGAATTTCATTAAAGACTGTCTCTTAAGTTTTTAAAATATTATTTTCCTCGTTTTGTGCTATGCCTCTCGCTTCCTTGGGTTTTTTTCTTCAAAGAAAAAAACAAGGTGTTTTGTTTCCATTGCTTTTTCCGAGAGGCATTTGCCTTATTTTTCTACTTTCCTGGAAATGAAGTAATGTTCGGTATTGCGCTGGAAATGGGAACAAAGGAATCTATTTTTCGCGTGCGTATTTTATCGGCCTGTTGATAGCGTCAACAAAATAGCGAGGTCTTTTAAAATGGTTCTGCCAATTTCGGTGATAACTTCAAATCAAGTCACTTTACAAGATTTTCCTCATCGAGATAAGCCTTTTCTCCCCCCCACACCTCGTCTTCTGGCCTGTTGCGGTTCACTCTTTTATGGGATGAAACATGAACTGGAGAAACGTCCATGCCCTGAATTTCCCATTGTCCCAGATTATTTACAAGAGCAAATCGGAACGATTACACGGACGACTCGTAGGAAGGGCGATTGCCTTAGATAGGTCGAAAGAGGGAAACGACGAATATTGGGAGCCATTAAGTTAACGATTGACAAAATTAGCGATTCGTGTTATCTTTGTTTCCGTGTGTCGGCTCTGGTTAACGGGTGAATTTCCAACCGCAATCCCCTTTCCGTTGCGAGTTGTAGGCCGGTCTTCCAATCACGACAACGCCGCCCAAACATTGTCTTCGCCCTCCCCTACACGCATAACATACATTATTTACATTTTTTAATGAATTGGAAATTTTGCAATCAATAGATGAAACGACAGAAGGAAATTATAGTCCAACTTCAGTTCAGTTTTTGATAAAAGCACAGATTTTCTTTTAAGATAATTAAGTTTTTACTAAAGATCAATTTACTGGAAAAAACGAAAGAGGGTATCTTAAAAAAGAGCAATATTTTAGTTTTTGACTTCAGGAAATATAAGATTAGATTTCAGTTGTAGCTGTTATTAAAATTAGCGGAGCAATAGATTAGAAGAAAAATTCGCAAAAACTGAGAGAAAATATTATTAGATTTTAAAATGTTTAACTTTATAATTATATCTTTGTAATAAATACATAAACACTGCTATCTCACTATCGTAGCCAATTCTTTTTTGAAACAAATTTGATGAGTAGCAGTGGGCCAAAGTATGCCCACAATCTGCACCTTCGCAATTTTTTTCTTAGGTTGACCTTATTTGGCTTCTCTTGACAGTAGTAAATTGCCGATGCTGCTAAAAACATGGGAAGTAGAAAATCAAAGCTTTCAATGTTTAAGACTAGTGAAAAACAATTATTTTTTTAATCTGTGTTTAAAGTATAAGACAAAATCTTAAATTTGATTGATAATTTTAAATATGTATTTAAGTACACCGAAAAAAAGTAACCAATAACATAGTATTCCTTATTCCGAAAATCACACAAAGGATGGATTTACAGTTTCGTGCACACATATTACCAACGTTCTTGACATTCACCGAAAGTCACCATAATGCGTTGGTAACTTTCCCCCTTGATCCTGCACACTTTCCCCCTTAACCAGTTTCCTGCACACTTTTCCCCTTGACCCAATTACACCAGCAATTCTCTTGGGCAAGGAATTTACAAGTGTGCTTTATATAGGGTGTTTACGAACTCTGTATACAAACATTTAGGGTTCTAAGGGATCTTATTTTGAATAAATTTTGCGAATAAACTGGGGCTCGCAAATAAATCCTTGATGTATAAAAAATTGTCAAACAGCTAGTTCACCTTTTTTCTCGAATGGAACAAGAAATTAATCCCCCTGAAGAGGATACAGGAAAGTAGCGGAAGCCCTGAGTTCGTAACTCCGACCCCAGTGGGTCAGTCAAACTCAAACTAAATAGTGAAATAGGACATGTTTATGGTAAGCTACATTTACGTCAAAAAATATGGTAAATATGAAGGAGACGGACAGACGGACATTGTAAAACCAATAAGTATAGTTCAAATTACAAGTCGTGAGAATCGCTCCTCCTGCAGTAGATCACGTGGACATGACGTTGGCTAAGTTCATCAGCCAATCAACGGCCGCCTTGGCCTCTTCGGACAGATCTTTTATTTATCTTTCATATTTCCTGCTTAAAATGTGCTTTGTCAACACACGCTCAAGCAAAATGTCCATTTTTAGGTCCAACAAGTTAACCGTAATTCGTTTAACAACAACCTCAGTATAAGGCTAAATTTTACTCCATGCAACGCAGTAATTGACAGAGCTTGTTGGAGAATAGCTTCATTTCTCCGTTATTCAATAACCATTATTTAATATTTAAATTCATAAACATAAATTACCATTATCTGGCTTTGAAATTAAACTGGGCGTCGCAAATGTAGTGACCATGTAAGGGACACTACAGGGATTTTTGGCCGTATCAGAAATTCAATGATAAGGCGCTATGAGGCATGCATTGCTGCTCATGGTCAATATTCGCCTTTTGTAATTTTACAAACATGTAGTATTTGGTTGTTAAAAACGTTGTGACTATCAGTATCTAGTTTTCTAATTTCTTCGTTTTCTGGAAATATATTAACGAGAGAGATAGAGAGACAATTGTGATAGGTTAGGTTAGTTTAGGTTAGGTTAGTGATAGTGATCTGAAGAGAGAGAGAGACAATATTAAGAGAAAGTTTCAAACAGCCGTTGTATGTATGATGTTCGACAATTTTTTTGTGATTCATTTATCAAGGATTCATTTGTGATCCCCGTTTATTAGCAATATACAGGGTGTATCAGGTTCGATGGTCATAAAGTATCTAGCGTGATCCTTTGCATGATTACAAACTTAAATTTCCTTATGCAAAATGTTCAAAACTCAAATGTTAAGGGTCTAAACATCACGCGAAGTTTGCTGAAAACCTGTCGAAAACGTCATTTAATCTCAACGATCGCCCCTTTGAATTTAATGAACTGCTGGTGCGGAAAGTTCATAAATGACGTAACGACGCAATTTAAATTTTGAGTTTTCGACATTTTTGACGCTGGTGCCGGCGTTTTACTCTTTATTCCAAATAAGTTTCAAATAAGTTTCGATAAGTTTAAAATCTGGGGACAGTCCTGCCGAATCAAAAGGTCAGTTGCTCTCTAAATGTCTGTCGCACCAATCACAGACGGTTGTTACCCTGTGCACTTTGTAATTGTTGTCTAGGAATACTGGAATATCCATAATATGCTTTTCTTTGTAATGCTGAAGACAAGGCAACACTTGACATCAGAATCCGAATACAGCCGTGCGAGTTCAAATGCATAGTCATCTGAAAATTTCACTAAAATATCACGGATCTTCCAGCCTGTACCATACCTTGCCCACAAGCTTCAATGAAGGCTGCGTTCGTACTGCGATAACTCTATTCTATCATCAAAATAGAATAGGTAGAAACGGGACTCATAAGACTACAATGCTAACCTTTGGAATCTTGAAAATGTGGGCACACACTTGAGCTGGGGCCTTTCAGGATGCTTGGCTACAGACATTACTTCTCAATGTATGTCTGAAATCAATTGCTGATGCATTGGCAAATTCTGCTACTTCCTTTATAATTTGTCCATTTGGATCACCTTCTTCAGCCACTAATTCATGCCTTGCTTTCGATCCATATTGCACACAGCTCGAGCCCATCTACACTATTGCTATTGAAGTTTCAGGCCATGTTTTGTTGTCGGTACAAATTCACGACACGATTCACTACACTTTTCGTTGGGTGCTCTTTGCAAATGCATTTATCAACTATCACTACTTGACGAGAGAAGCCCGCTGTTTTTATTTTTACACTGAATAATTACACATTTTAATGTATATTTAATAAATATTATTTATGGAGAGAAATATCGGATTTTTCAATATAGTAAGCGTGTATTTTGTAAACAAAATTGTTGTGTTGGTTGACTGTATTATAACAGTCTACAGAGAAAGCTTCCTTAATTAAAATAAAGTGTAAGTAATCAATTAAGAAAATCTCTTCAATAAAAGAAAAATTTTGAACGTGTCCAGTGAGAGGTTATATTGCAATCTACTGTTTACCTAATGATTTATTTACCTAACTTTCAGGACATCGCTTTCACAATTTTATTCGTTATAACAGTATTTCTTTATACTGTATACGTATAGTGGATATAACAAATTTATTTTTATTTAAAGTGGATTTCTTTATACCCGACAAAGAAAAAAGATAGAATGCGTTCAATTGTGAGCGTATTATAAAAATGCTTAGAAATTCAATACTTTTTATACGCTTTTATTTAGCTTACTTCCCGTGTCTAAGTGTCCGGATGAAATCTTGTAATCAATATTAAATCAACTTTCCTACAAGCTAGAGAGCTGAAACTTGATGCACATACACTGGACGATGACAATGCATGTTTTTTTTTCAAATCTGTTCACTGGTTCGTGTGCTAATGTTACTAATTCATTACCATGAATTGTCCAATTGACACAGCAAACAATTCGTTTTGATGCGGGTTAAATGTATCCGTTGTTTCATGTTGCTAAACAGGAATAAAAGCGTGGTTTAAAAAACCCCTTTTATTCCTGTTATCTTGTTAATAACCAAAAACTAGTACAGAATTAGCGTTGGATTTTAAAGAAATCTGAAATCTTTGTTAACTTGCTTTTAGTAATACAATTTGACATTAATGCATTTTCTATTTTTAATATAGATTAAAACATATTTCTAAAACAGTAATAAAAATTTTCCTATATCCTCCAAAATTTCATTATATCCAAACAAAAGTTCGATATAAGTACAAAAAAAGATTATGTATATACGTATTTTCGTTATATCAGATTACGTTATAATCGGAGAAAAATTGTACAGTTTTTCTGAATGAACCTCTTGTTGGGGATTTCAATTAAACTCGTTATAACTAATTTTTCGTTATAATCGAATTCGTTACATGTGGGTTCGACTGTACTGTTTTTATATTCAGTGTTAATTATCCTATATACGGATATACATATTTTGCATTCCGAAAGAATTTTGGATGTTTTGGGTATCTCGGATTTTAAGTATATTTTTCAAAAGACATTCTTAAAATCGATAATTTTCACAAAGCCCTTCAACGGATATGAAAAATCCCTAGCAGTAGTGGAATAGAATGTGTGAATATAAAATTTGAAATTTTGAAAATTTCTTTTAAGATTCCATTTACCTCTTCTTCCTAAGATTTAAGTTGACAATATAGTTGTAAAGCGCATTTGTTTATATTTCATTCTGTTATTCCAACAAATAATTTCTTGCATATAGAAGCCTTCTGAATAAGTAAAATATATCTCTTAGCATTATTAAAGAAATGTCAATTCCCTATGAAAACTATGCATATTTTATCAGCCTGCTTTAAACTGTTTCAAATTTAAATATTTAATTTGTATAATTACAAAATTAATTATATAAATAATATAATTAATTTTGTATGACATCACTGATAAACCATAGTGGGAAGAATATTAGTTAATCATTCCAATTAAGCCAACGTGAATATTATTTTATGGACTTATCAAGATCATTGGTTTTCACCTATTGGTTTTTCAATAAAATATGTATGAGTCCCTTTATTTAATTTCGAAATCCTGCTCTAAAAATTTTTCAAAATTCTAATTTTATTTTCTAATTCAAATGAAATGTATTCAACATTCAAAGGCATTTTCTAATGGAATATTTTCACAATTAATATAAAAATGATTTATATGAACGAATTTTTTTCTTTAATTCCAACGGTAATAATTATATAGCTGTGCTTAATTAACAACATGCTTCCCCTACGTGAAAGATAAGTATAGCTTGTCTTCCAATGAAAAAAGTAATCTTAAAGGTCTTCAGGCAAAGTATATGACAAAGTTTGCAAATTATACGTTGAGTTCTAGCAAAAGTTTTTAATTGAAATATCATGCTTTAAAAAAAAAAAGTTACAATTTTTTCTCTTTCCTCAACTTTCCTTATATCTGCGGTCTGGAAAATCTATACGTTTGCAGCTTCTTCCCACTCACACTGCCTTTTATCTTCCTCACTCAACACCGTCACCATTTCCCGTGTGTTTTTCTCTCCGTTGTAGGGAAGAGATTACGGACGTAGAAAAGAGAGAGTGGGGAAACTGGTTTGGTGTCCCATGGCAACATCCTCGGCCGACGACGAAAAGCTAAAAAAACTTCTTAAAGACTGGAAGTTTCCGTTTAATTTATCAGGCCGCTTTGAATTTCCTTCCTTAGCAATTGCTACGAAACGGGTAATGGAATGCCTATGAATGTATTTCTTAAATATAAAATCAAAAGTTCTGGATTTTTATATTTAAAAGTTATTGTCTTTATCTACAGCTTCTTTAAAATTAAGAATAATGGCTTTATATAAGTATTTATAAAATATGTTTATAAGGAAGGGAAAAAGGGGTTAATAGAGGTATGGGAAATAAATGTTTTGAAATTGAGAGAAATCACATAGAAAAAACGTTGAAGCTTTAATATAGATATTCAGTTTTTAAATGGGGTTATTTCGAAAAGCAAGTAATGAATTCAGTATGGATGATTTACTATAAGAATTTTTTAAGCAATAATTAATATCTTTATATGCGTCATCTAGAAATTAATTACGTCCTGTCATGACCCAAGAATATTACACAAGCTCTTCAAAATAGATAAAAAAAAATCTCTTAATCTACCTCCCCAACGAAGGACAAACAGTCCCATACGCCCTCGGCAGACTTTAAAGTAGTTTGGCCCGAACCATTTCAGCTCGGGATGTTTAATCGCTTCTTCATGTTTTAGTACGTTTTTTTTTCCCAATAGCCAACTATCAAATTATTATAGCTCATCACTGCTATCGTTATTACGGATATTAAAAAGATCTGATGAAAAAAGAGTAACAACCAATAATGGCCTACAGATGAAACAAGAGATCGAGTAGATCGGTGAAAAATTATTCTAGACAATATAAGCAAAGTATTATTACTGATATCAACATGAATTATTTTACTATCAACTAAAAACACAACGTTCATAAATTAACTAGAGAAAGTAATATCGGTTCGCAATTTTGGACATCGCTAGAAAACTTTCTCAATACCTAGAGGAAAGTCTGTTCTTACCATGAATTTATAATCTTCATTTGAAAAGTAGATCAAGAAATTCCCTTTGTGTCTTCTATTCAGTTGTGTCGAATTCCACTGCCTCCTGGTGAGTAAGTCGATGCTAAATTCGAGGTCTGTATTTTAAAGAACAATCACACAGAAAGAAAGAATCTACGAGTAGGTGCCTAGTACGGTTGAAAACATTTTAACACATAAATATTTATCAGCATCCAATTTAGCTAGAAGGATGTAAAATTTCAACAATGAAGCTGCCTTAAGTGTAAGAAAATTTTAACTCATCATTATAATAGGGTTAAATTGTACTTAGCACTAGATTTCGGAACGAACTTTGGGAGACCCTTTGTGAGACCGGTGCTTTCATTGGATTAAACGCCTGCTCGTTATTTAAAATTCGTAGTGCCAGCAGAAATGTATATAGAGACTTACATTGCAGAAAGTTTTTTAGATGAAAATCAAGGTAATATTTCGGCCGAGGCCGTCTTCAAGGGCATGATACACGGATAAACGAAATTTGAAATGAATAGATATAAAATTTGAAAGTCAACAATAGGTGATAATAATACTTGTGTAAACAATGGAACATCTCTACTATCTTGTCATTTTTAATTGAGAAACAATGACTTAAGACAAAGTAAAAATAATTTATAAGATTATATCTTTAATTTATTCCCATAATATATCAGTTTCCCATGATTATATCTTCAATGGGGCATAATCTTTTTATTATTTGTATATTTTTATGTAGTGAGCTTCATAATGGGATTCCCGCTTTAGTTTTTATTTTAAAACCATAGGATATTTTTTGACAAAGCAATTAATATGCTCGGGAATGTCCAGATATTTGAGACGAGATTTTACTGCATGAAAACAGGCTATTACGTAAAGAATTTCCATTCACTTCCAAACAGAGCTACTAACCACTTAGAAATTCTTGCTTGGTTTTTCTGACTACTCTTCAAGTATTTGGTAAAAAAAACTTAGGCTGTATGATGGCGATTTTCTTCCGACGATATGATTGAAAAGTAGATTGAAGTTGCATCATCATTTATTTTGATTCCACTTCATACACTGTATAACCATTAAGAATTAAAAACAGTTTAAGATAATGTTTGACATGTTTTCGGGGTATGTTATTGAAAAGGGGCTTTTTCTTGCTTTTCTATTTTCTTCATCGGAATGAAAAAGTCGTTGATGGTCGTTGATTTCTCCGTCTTGTTTACGCAATCTGTTAACGGCCAAACGACCAAATTTGTTTTCTTGAACTTCATAGGGGGTAAAAAAAAACCCCTCTAAAATGAACATTTGAAGCATAAGAGATGAGTGGAAATAATTCTTTGCTGAGACAAAATGTCTATTTCTCTGGAATTTCCAAAGCATGCATCAAAATGAAGCTTTTTCAATAATATGTATTCAATTTTTTAGCAATGAGCACTATATCATTAATATTATATTAACGTCATCATAGCTCAAATGTGTAAGCATCATAAATTTTAATCACCATACACATGCTTTTCGTGCTCATTCATTATTATCTGAATGCAAAGGATTTTTGTATAAATTGCATAATGAAATTCACTTTGTGTGGATTTTTTTTAATCTGTCTTTAAATTTAATAGAATGAATCTGATAAGTGCTATTAGAGTTCTGATTTTTACTTTCCTCCCATTTGTATTCGATATTTTTGTCGACTCACTGATATCGATTGCGAATGCATTAAGAAGCCGTTAGAGTTGGTCAAAGTGGTTGCAAATACACATGCGAATTTCACTGAATCCTTTGAAAAATGTTTATGCTTTTATCATAAATAAAATCTGCACCTTCAAAGTGAATTCTTAATATCTATAAAATATCAGAATTAAAAAAAACATACAATTTTGCATATCCCCATGACGATATGATGCGGTTGAAAGTTACATTCAAATTTCTGCAAAATTTAAGGGAAAGATGTTTTTGAAAAGTTATATAATGTATTTTTAAATGGTTTATACTGTATTTAGACCATAGTTTATTTAGTATACGCTGATAAAAATTTATATCTATCCATTTATTTTATTTTTCGGAAATCATCATTAAGTGTTGTAGATTTTTCTGGGTGTGTTTATTTGTTTAATATGATCTGGGCAAATCAAAATACGTTTTGTCTAAAAATAAGTAATGGTTGGATTATGTTATACAGGGTGTTCTGTTCAAAACTCTCACATTTTAATCATCGCAAATAATAGTAATAAATTATGAATTGTATTTACACAAGAAGAAAGAAAAATTCTAAATTATTGTTTCATAACTTTGAAGTTGATCTCTCCCTACTAAACATATAATGCGGTCGTTTAATGGAAAATAACGATTCCACTGCAGGAGCATGCATAAACAGTTGTATGATAGAGTAGAACCTCTATTATCCATCATCCGATTATTTATCATGTTCAGGCATTCTGATCATGACGACGAAAGTCTTAGAGTGCCAGAAAACTCCAGAGGTTTGGTTTATTAGAATTTTTGGTATCGACTACTAAGGTCATTTTGTGCATCACTACTAAGTTCTATCTGTACGCAGCCCGGAACAAACACAAGCATCCATGCCCGCAGCGGGATTCAAACCCACGACCAGTGGACTCGAAAACTAGAACCCCTACGTCCTAGCACTCCCGGCCACCTGGCCGGCAAAATTCCAGAGGAGGCAGAGTCTATGCAAGTCTGTGAATACTAATTTTGAAAATTCGAAGTCTTACAAAACAGTGTAATAACATATAAAATACATGTATATAAAATCATTATACGAGTTATATTTCTTTATTAGTGGCAACACACAAAGATACCTTGATTAAGGTGTTACTTGACTACCTCACGAAATAAACTTGTCCATCCAACGTACCACAGAGAAGAGCGTCGTCTCTAAGTGACCGGTCTAAAATACATGAGAAAAATTGCATTGTGTTGGGTTCCGCATCATTTGACAGAATTGCAGAAATGGCAACGATGCGATACTGCGCAAACCAACTTGGAATGCTATGAGCGCGATAGGGAGATTTTCCATTGCCGTATCGTAGAAGCCCAAACTGAACTGCCAATCGAACGAATGGCGTTGTTACGGGTCCCCGCGACCTCAAAAGGTTTCAGAACCCCAACAACGAGAAAGTTAAAGAATAATCAATGAGGGTTTTAGTATACGCCAACCTCAGCTATTCAAATTAATGATGAAAAATAGGAAAGAAAATTCCACAGCCTGGGTTCGAACCAGGAACCTTTGGCCCAGATCGCCAACGCGCCAACCAATTGCGCCACTGTGGCCATGAAAGCAAACCGCTATTTACATGACCTTAGGGCTTGGGTGGGAGCAGTTACCTAGTCCGTAGGCTGGGACTATCTTTCCTAAGGCGTAATATTCATTAAAGAATAATCGTAAGATATTCATCATTAATGAGAAAGTGATGGTGATTCTGGTGGACCACGGTAGCATCCGCTTCCGAACTGTTCCGAAAGTTTCTACTGACGATAGACCGCTCCATTCGCACCATGCAGAGACCAAGCGCTGCTTCAGGTGTACTACGGATTGCATGCACATCGCTGACAACGGGTTCTTCACAATGCTGGCATTTTACTGAGCGTAGAAAGAAACACAAATTGAATAACGCACTCTGTATTATTAACAGATTTCGAACTAATGCATTTTATGACCCCCAAATGACTATGTGATATGAATTTGAAATGTGTTACAGGCATAACCGAGCTTCCATATAAATTTTTATAAATAGCTTTTGCAGATCTCTAAAATATAAATTTTACCCTTTTATGTTTTCCAAATTACGTGAATCAAGTATTTTTGAAATTTTACATTATTCTACATAAGCCCTATCCGTAGCTTTCTCTCTCTGATGTAAAATTGGTGCGTTCATCATAATCACTTAAAGTTTTTTTTTTTCATAATCCTGAATATCAATGTTGAAGTTTCATTTTAACGTCCTGGAGCATTTTTATTTAATTTTTACACGCAACATTCACACTAACAGAAGCGGGCTGTTCTTTTTAATTGAAATCAATTTATTTGATGGTTGCTTCCATTCTTTGCCCCCTCCTGCAATTTATCCGAAGTATTAGTTGTTAAACAAGCTTTATTTTAGAGTCTAAAAGAGGAAGGGAATGGTGTGTGCACATTTTTAACTCGCATTCGTAAAGTGTTTAACCAGATAACACGCACCCTGTAATTTTATGGACAAATTGAATTGAATATAAACAGTTTAACGTCGTTCGCTTCTATCATTAGCAGCTCTGATGGAACGTTTTCAGTTAGATCTCTCCATCTATCTCTCATCGCTTTTTTTTCACTCTCTCTCTTTCTCTCTCATTCTTTTATAATTACGCGTTTATTTCCTAATGGGGTCATTCGGCGAGTCTTCGAAAAGCGTCCTTTTGCCAACGTCACTCTCTGATCGTAAATCTGCTGTTGCTGCTCCGTCGTCGACGACGACGACGGAGGAGGAAGAGTCATCATCATGGCGGACTGGGAGTAGAAAGAAGTGGGGAAAAGGCAGGGAAAAGGGATCGATGGCGGACGAGGAAAAGTTAGATGCCAGAGAGACACTGGCGAGGTTCAGATGTCGCCCGAGCACCATGACAGTCCCCGGCTTTATTGAATTGCTTATTATTATGGCTGAAAACTTAATAACAGCGCTACAGCTGCGAGGATCGATAGGCAGGACGTCGCTATGGTCCTTATTTAGCAGTCGGGTTCTATGCATAACCACTCTAATGGCCGCTGTTCTTATCCTAGAACACGAGCTCGTCCTCGCCCGCTCTCTCTTTTCTTTTCATTTCGTTTCGTAATCATTCGCCCGCTCTTAAACCACCACGACACGGCGACATCCCTCTACCCCCACCTTCTCTTTTCACTGGAAAACATCGGACTGTCCCCGACCGCATAATGAACACGCCCCCTCGCCTTCTCCTCATCTTCCTACTTGTTCCTACTACTACTATCAACATACATCCTGTGCACTGTCGACGCTAGTTTCTTAGGGCCTCTTACAAAGAGCGAGCATTGGTTCAAATAAAAAAGTGGAAACAACGCTCAAACCATCGTCCATGTTGACTATTTTTGGCACAATGATTAAAAAAAAAACTTTTGCTTCATTTTCAGTCCACGCTGCACATTTTAAATGCAAATTAATCAATGGCTGCTTTATACTAACGCACTCCTATTTGAATTTTAAACAGCATATAAAAATTTAAAGCCTTTTCTGGAAAATGTGACCCACATCAGCTTAGTTTGAATTCATTACTTTTTTACCTTAAGGAAATAATGAGTTTTTAAAGGAAAAAAAAACTATTTTAAAAATTGATATGCTGTTAACAGAATTTGAACAAATTTTTAAAGCAGATGTTTTCAATATCTCCATTTAATGTATAGCTTTGAAGTAATGTCCCTTTTAAAAAGAATAAAACGAAATGGGCATTTATTAATCAATATCATATTAAAAATAGGTAACATACCCAAAAAAAAGCTAATTGAACGGCTATTGTGGTTTAGTTCACTTTTTTGGTTCGCTAATTACGGTAAAATTTCTACTGTAATATTAATATCAAAATTATAAATTAACATGTCATAAATAACTTCAAAAACAAGATAAATCATTTGAATTATATTTTCTTCCACTGTAATTCTTTCGTAAATTAAAGATTTATAAATGACTAGCAGAGACACCCGGCATTGCCCGAGATAATTACAGTTGTAGGTTAAACAGAACAACCTCATGAAGTTAAATAATAAATTTGTTTTCAGTAATTCTACAATTTCCTTCTATAGACGAAGCAGTTGTTCAGATGTTTCCGATGCCCGGATAACTTTTTGTCATCTCTGCCCAATATTCGTTCATTTCTTGCTGGCATTGCGATAGATATGAATTATTGTAGGACATAACACCATGTGGTTGTTGGTTTGAAGAGTTGAGTTCATGTATGCTTTGTTATCGGTTATGTCGCTAACTGTAGCTCGAACGAAGGGACTGCCTCCTCTATCATCTTTGAATCTTTCTCAATAGTCTGCCAACTCTCCATTATCTCCAGTTACGGATCATTATTAAATATTTCCAAGAAAACGTTAACTTCTAAGAAAAGCCCGAACAACAGGAATTCTACGTATTGTTACAAAGTCAATTTTGTTTTATAATTCTCAGAGGTGGGATGTAACCATCACTCTTAATGAACATACTTATAGTGCACACTTTGCCCGGGCTTTACTTACCCTCTTGTTGTTCTGTCTCAGATTAAAATGTTATCCATCTTCACCCCCCAGGAGCATCACTGGATACTTTAGACCAGGGCCGTCCAACTCGTGCACTTCGCCCGCGTGCAACATAAAATACTCACGGGCAAAGCCGAGGAGATAGTCCAAAACTCAGGAGGGGAGTGGGTATAGTTTTCCTATGCAGTGTTGCCAGACTTTAGGGGGCGATTGCATTAAATGAGGCATTATTTCTTTTGTTACTGATACTTGCTTGTTTTTCGTCTCGCATAACATGGCGCACATTCCTAAAAAGCATAAAATCACTTAACCAGTATTTAAACCGCAGTGGGAGAATATGGGGGTTTTTTTCATTGTTCACAGATCGGATTCGAAATGCTTAATATGTAATCATGTCCTTTCGGGGGGGAAAAATATAATTCTACCTGACATCGAGAAAATTGTCACATTAAAACGAAGAAATAAAATGGTAAGCTGCCTCGTTTGTTTTTTTTTACAATGTCGAATTGATAATTAGTAACTCGACTTTAAGGAACTGATCAACATAATCTGCAATAGGGGGGTAAGGAAGATTGCCCGCGGACAGAAATCTTGGACAGCCCTGCTTTAGACCTATCTTTTAAAATTTCCCTTGCCCTTGACGTAGAAGCTCTAATAACCTCCTGCTGTGTTCAGATGTTTCCAATGCCCGGATAGCTTTTTATCTTTCTGTTGAAAATTTCACTGATCAATACTCGTTCTTTCTCTTTTTTTGCCAAACACAAATTTTCGCCAGTCGTCTGGACGTTTTTAGGGAGCTCAAGGGAGACCCGTGTGATTCCTTAGCCTCCTCGATAAACACTGCCTTACCCATGCCCTGTCACTGCGTAATCATATTTATGCTATTTGTTAATAATTCGTTACCCCCTCCCTAAAAGAGGTTAATATGGTTAATTATGTAGTGCCACGCCAATTAATGTGTTAAATATACAGTGCAACACCAGTTAATGTGTTAACAAACTTTCAACCCCCCTTTCCCCCCCTTAGGGGTTGAATTTCGAAAAACCCTTTCTTAGTGCTCACTTACAATTTGTAATGAACCTCTATAAAAAATTTTATAAGTTTCTAGGCCTTATGGTTTGGGCTGTGCGTTGATCACTCACTCAGCCAGTTTTTCCTTTTATATATATAGATAAGTATTGAAAATAACTTCACTTAATCAAATAAACATCCATCGCAACTGTCATCTCATTTGGTTTTCTCGATGTGTTTTCGAGTGTTCAGTCGAAATAGTTTATAAAAAATTCTTAATATTCTGGTATTCCATTATCATCGACGGTGAACTTTTGAATACTTTTTTGTTGATTGTTGATGATACTTTCGAAGTTAAAATGGCGTTGAATTTATGATTCTATGAGAATATTATGAATTTTATTTAACTGTCAATTGTAACTGTGTATTAAACAAAATTCTGTCTAAAAAGTGTGACCGATGGCAGCCGAAACTGATCAAATCAAGTGATATAATCAAAATAATAAGCAAATACTGTAGAATGTAATTAACTAAAAAGTGAAAGCAAATATTGTGGAATGGACTATAAGGATTAGAGTTTTTCACTTTTTAGTTACGCGATACAATAGAAATAGCCTATTTCGTGACTGGTCTTTATAAATTTAAAACAATGCTTTTTGATAGTATACAAAAGCTGCACTAACAAGCACATCAATTCTTTAGTACCATGTAAAACCATCATCACAAAGATTTGTTTGTTACGTCAGTAATCACGAAAAAGAGTTTACCTCAATTACACTGGTCGGCATCAAAATATGAGCAAAACAATGTATATGTGGAATTGATACACATCGACGCGCTAAAACCAAATATGTAATCAGAATTTATCTAGCACGTCTAGTTTTGATGCTATAAGCAATTTTTGTTTTCATTACAACTGTTTACATTTCGATACTGACAGCGGTATTTGTGAATGTTGGTGACACGAATTTCGCTGTGCTCTGTATTTTTCTCTCTGTAAGAAAGAGATAGCAATTTATTGTTTACCACAGACTATGTCAATTACATACAACGAAATTGGCCTTTAAGAGCACATGCGATTCCGCAAATGAGCCTTTGGTTGACAGCCAAAAAATATTTTTGCCGCCACTACATATCAAATTAGGCTTAATAAAAGATTTGGTAAAAGCTATGGACAGAGATTAAACACCTGAAAAGTAAAATTCCACCATAAGTGAGGCCAAATTGAAGGAAGGCATATTTGTTGGTCCCCAAATCAGAGAAATCTTTAAAGACCAATTGTTCAAATCTAAGTTGGTCAATAAATAAAAAAGAGCACGGGTAGCTTTTGTAAACATATGTCACAATTTTCTTGGAAATATAAGGGCTGCAAATTACAAAGAACTGGTACAAGAACTTCTTTCTTCATATCAAGAACTCGGATGCAACATGTCATTAAAAATACACTTCTTGCATTCGCATGTAGATTTTTTCCCAGAAAATCTTGGTTCCGTGTCTGATGAGCATGGTGAGAGGTTTCACCAAGATATTGCGCACATGGAAAAAAAGATATAACGGCAAGTGGTCCCCAGCAATGTTAGCTGATTTCTGCTGGGAAATCAATCGTGAAACAACAGGTAAAACTTATAAAAGAAAGCGATCTACCAAATAATTATTTTTTTTATTATATTAGTATTTTAATTTATTTAAGATTTTAATTTATATCTTAGAAGTCATGTCATGCGTAAGAGTTTTATACTTTTTTCATAATAAATACGTATTTAATATGTCAATATTAGTATTTTATTTAAATAAGAATTTCTCGAAAACTAGACGTGATAGAGTCAATCTGTAAACAGCTTTGGATTCAGCACACTAAAGTCAATTAAAATCACATGACGAAGTTCTTGCTCCCGACTTTTTGTTTTTTTTTGCCGACCAGTGTTATCAAGGGATCTAGGTTTGGTAATGATTGAACATGGAGAATATAAAGAATTCCAGAAGAGCTACTTCAGTGGAACACTCCAGAAATCTCCATTAATAAAACGGAGACGACGATCTGTAATAGATATGCATTTGAGAAGACACAGAAGTGAATCTGGTTGTTTTCAATAATTATTATTTATATTATTTAATTTGCAATTGTTATGTCAGGCATAAAAAATAATTCCATTAAACTGGTAAAATATTCACAAAATTCTTTCTTTCAATTTCAACAACAACAAAATAAATTAATAAATCAAACTTTCCTTAATTTGTTTCTTCACTTACAATATTAGAGCTGCAAAATAGCAAAATCCAACTCCTTAAATCTTAAGCAGAATCGTCAACTATAATTTCTCACGAAGCTATGCTGGATGAAAAAATATTTGTAAATGAAGAGGCATTGATTCATGTGAATGAAGATTGTGAACCAGTACCTTGTCAAAAAATTGAAGATCTTTCATCGGACGATTATGAACCAGAAGAGAAAAAGAGCAGAGAAACTATAAAATAAAAGTTATTGATATTGCCAAAGCACATCCTACGTGAACCTTGCAAACTTTGAAAAAGAAAGGGGGGGGGGGTTCTAGAAATTTTTGGCGTCGACTACAAAGGTCATTTTGCGCCTTTTACACAAGTTATAACAGTACGCAGCCCGGGACAAACACAAACATCCATGCCCACGGCGGGATTCGAACCCGCGGCCAGGCAGCCTCGAGAACTAGAAAGCCTACGCCCTAGCCCTCTCGGCCACCTGGCCGGCGAAAAAGAAAGGATGTCGACGTTTGAAAAAGATGGAATATTTATTCCAGTGGGAAAAAGAAGTAAAAAAGGCGAAAATACGTTTGATAAATATTCAATTATTGATTCCTGGACTTATGACCGTTTTGTTGAAGCTAGAAAAAAAAGTTGGTTGTCACAAATAAATTTGTAAATATAATATACTGAATAATTATTTGGGTAAAGAGAAAAAAATTGTTACAGCTGGGATTCGAATCCGCCACCTCACACTAATAATTTTGACTTGTGAGTAGCAACCACGCTGCCGCCTGAGCTATCGGATCACTTACAAGCAAAGAGGAAAACTTTCCCTTATATATGGTGCTCGAAACCGTCTTTTTTTCAAAATTGGCTGATCAGTGCGCCTTAATATTTAAGTATATTAGCATCCTAATGGTACACTACAAATATACGAAGTCTCGTATTAAACTAAAATTCCGAGGTCGTAATGTCCCCTTGTTAGTCATATCCATCATCGATGAACAAACTCATTTTCGGTGAACAAACTCAATCTTACGAAAGATAAACTGGATGCGCCAGCAAAATCCGGAAAAGTTAATTCGAATTTCTTACCACAGTTAAATCTTGATCTACGCGCTAGATTGCTCTGGGGTAAGTCAGATATACGTACTAAACATTTATAACCTTAAAATGGCCAATTTATTGAGAACCAATCGTAGAGCAGCGATAATTGAAGCACTTTGCGCAGGGCGGTCGGTGACGAAGATCATTCGTTTCTTTAGAGATCCACTGTTTACGACATCGTACGAAGAAAAGAAACCGCAGAAAACTTTAAAGAAGATTCTGCTAACTCAACACGGCGACATCATTCGAAGGAGAAACATACAAAAGCTCAGTTTGGAGTCCAGATTTGAACTTCCTGGTTTGGAGCGTTACTAAAAGGATGTCTAATAAGTCCAGGCATCCCAAGGTAGCAACCCTTGGAGGCAGCATTTGTAACTTCGATAAGGACCAGTTGAAGAGAGGATACGCATGCTTTCTATCAAGAATCGAGGAAATGATCGCAATGAGAAGAGGTTACGTTGAGTGATAAAATTCAGCAAGGGCCCTTGAGATATGATAGCTTTTTTACAAGTTATATTTTCAAATAAACAAAGGTTTTTGCAAACTGTTTGATTTGTCCGAATTTTACTGGCTCTCCTGCTACTTCACATACATTATTTAAAAATTTAGGACTGGTCAACATCTCCTAGTTTTAATTTGAATTTCCGCAGTCACAAAATTCAGTACATCTTCAAATCCATTAAACTCAGAAAATTTGATTTACAGTCTGTCTAAGAAAAGAGTGTGCGCCATAACTTTAAAAATGTTTATTTCCGTTAAAGAAGACACACTCAAGAAAGAATATATATGTATAGTGGCGTTTGTATATTAATTCAAACGCCGTCATAGTTAATAATAGTTGACATTCTGAGGCATGCTTTCTACTAAGCTGACAGCAAACTCTAGAAGTAAAAAATTCCAAATGTATCTAATTTGTCGAGTCAGCTAGTTCTAACTCCAGGATAAAATAACAGACGAGGACGTTTTCCTGCAAAGCTTATGCTTCATGTAAGCCCATATATTCTGTATGGGGTTGGCATCAGGTGACTGAGAAAGCGATCTGTGAGCCTTTCAGTGCGTGGACAGCCTACTACGATGTTTTGGTTCATTGTCCTCTTGAAGAAACCAGTTTGTATTTGTCCTTCCATACACCCTTCGGATGGTAACAGAATATTTTTGTTGATTTAGATCATTCTTTGACCTCAAAGTTTCCAGTGAAGATGTGGAAATTCCCAAATCCATTTTTTGAGAAATCACTTCGGACATGGACATTTACAGGGTGCTTAACGGTACGGTGCAAATTTCTGCCTGTGGTGGATAGCCATGCTTGACGTGGGGAGTCACGTGACCAAACCGAAAATTCATCCGATAAACCGACATTTCCCCAATCACGATCTATATTTTCCTGTGCCCATTGGAGACGTTTCTTCACATGGTTTTCACATAGGAGAGGTTTCTACATTATGGCCTTCTCCCACAAACGACTTCTTATTGTCTCCAGAGACAACTTAGTACCTTTTCGTCTCAGATTTTTCTGTCCTTCCCGTCAGTTTTATCAAGATTATTGTGGATTCTTCATGAAGATCTCTATGATCTGCGTGTCTTATTGTTTAGTGATTTCTTGTTACGCTTCATTTCAATAAATTACGCAGCGGCTGCATGCGACATTTTTGGATCTTTCGCATGCGAACACAAGAAAACTGTTTCGAACTGTTTCACATATTTCACTCTCATTGCTGTTTCATATTTGTACTAAAACTCTTTGCATTCAAAACGTGCAGCGCGCGGTACAGGACATAACGATTGTCGCCACAAAAATTTTCCGATCTGTGTATAGCGCACATTCTACTCTTAGACAGACGGTATTAATACAGACGGTAATAATAAGAAAATTACAGATATTAATAATCTGGAGTGTTGAGATTGTTTTTTATTGTTGTCGTAATTTATAACTAGTTATCCTCGACTTTAATTAACAGCACAATTAATTGTCCATGACGAAATGTTTCCAGAATGCTACAATGTAATAGCGTGGACGAGTCAAATGAAAATCGAGGGAAAGTGAAGTTTTTTAAACAAATTTGTTATGCCACATCATCCGAGTAAAATATGAAAATTTAATATTTTAACATCCTCGTCTGTTATTTCATTCTTTCTCCGAGAGGAAATATTAAAAAAAAAGGTAAGCAGGCTCTTCTTCCGCGTTTTACCCCTTTGAACCCGGAGAGTGCGAGGACTGCCGTGCTACCGAGATTTATGGAGTGAAATAACTGCGTTGTCTTGACGTTAATAGTGCAGATGGATATTTGCGGCCGATCCTTTATCACGTCAACACAGAAATTTCTTTTTTTCCCTCCCTTTCTCGAGGTTCTTTTCCTTTTATTGATCGGCCGAAAAGTTTATTTTGATCATTTAATAAAAAAAGTTGAAGGCTTCAAGGTTCACTGATTGCTTCCTTTTCTCGTTCGCCCTCTTTCTTTCGAGAAGAAGCGTAATTGTTTGAATTTTAAATTATCTTTTGCGTTATCACTTGTTTCCTGAAAATGCAATTTATTCCATGAAAGCTTAATATTGTTTGTGGAGCTATCTTCGCTATAAACGGGAGCTCTTTCGGAAGAATCAGATTTAATGTATTACAAGAATGGAGCCTCGACTTGTAGATTATATTCGTTCCATTACTGCTTTGGAAATATAATTTTTAGTGAACGTGGTTTTGCATATGTAAATAGTTAATAACGGGCTCTTCGCATCTTTTAATAACATTACAATGGATGCAGGAGTAGTTTTGTTTGTGAGTGAGAATGTATGCTGAACTCCTTAAGAGAGAATGTAGAATGTATTAGCTTTTTAAATAAAAAGTAATTATTTTTAACGTCATAATTTCTTTATTAAGAAATCCGCACAAGTGCATTAATTATTAATTAGCATCGGAAGACGACGATGGAATTGCTTCATTGTGAAAGGAATTGCTTCATTTTTCTATAGCATTCAAAAAAAATCATCGGCTCGCATTCTAACCTTTTGTTTTTATTTTCTTAATGACTTCTTCAAAAAACAATATAAGGAGATGGTCATAATCAGGAAGTTTGATGTCGGTATTGTTTGCTTGACTTGACCGACCTCTCCACTATCTCAGCTTCTATTAGAATTATTAGACAGCTTTTTTTTACTGTCCTATTACTGATTCCATGGTAACACCCCAGCTCATCTTTCATCGCGATCCTCCCTCCATCCAAGTTACATCATCCTATACCCCTGCTTAAGTAACGCAAGACATTCTTCATTAATGACCCATCATTAAATTGTCATTTGATCTTTCTTCTTAATGAGTTGGAGGGATGAAATGGTGTCTTTTGATACTTGTTGGAACGGAATTTATTAAGAAGCTCTTCAATTTCTCAACGACATGTAATTTGTTTAAAGTTTTAATCTCGGAAAAAATTAATTTTTGCTAGACCATTTATTAAGATGTTCCTTTAATTCCTTTCCTACACTACATACTGTGTAGGGTTACATTATACTATTGCTTTTACGTAATGTAACATTGTAGTAATCATGGTTGTGGTTAACGGGATCTATTAGAAATATGCTTTGAGAAAAAAAAACGTGTTAGGTGGGAATTTTCTAATGGAATTTATGAAATGTTCCATTTTCTTCTATTTCTATGTTATAATAGAGATAAGCACGGCGTTGTTTCTTAATATAAGGGGCAGTCAAATAATTTCTGAAATTGATCCATAGGGCTCTAATAGTAAACAGGAAGGCAAGCAGGGGAAAAAAAAGATAAATGCAGTCGAATTGAGGTGCTGGACGCTATTGCTACGCGTCCTATAGAGAGCAAGAATTATCAATAAGGACATTCTAGTCCTAGTTACATTTAAAATCTTTCTGGAAGTCAAGATTTTCAAATAAAGACTTTCATGACCGAATAAAAATCACCGACTAGAAATGGTCAGCGGCAAAATGAGCCTTACGAAATAGAACATGGAAAGCATAGACTTATAGAGTGACCGAGAATAAGATGCAAATTAATAGCTAGATGATGATGATGATGAAAATGATGAATGTAATGGGTGACACATGGCAACGCTTACCTACAAAGTTGGCATCATTTAGAAAGGAGGAGTTTACCTTCTTTCCACCAATCATCTGATTGAGTGTCTTTTTCACTCAGACATTGAGTTTGGTTAGGAGCAGGGAGTTATGCGTTGTTAGAGAGAGTTGGTGAGAAGTCAGTCGGTGTTAGCCTGTCAGTATAGACAGAGGTGGTAGACAGTAGGAGTTGGTCAGAAGGAACCAGCCTGTCGGTATAGACAAATGCAGACAGTGAGAGTTGGTAGGAGTTAGTCTGTCACAGAATAGACAGATGAATCAGTCATAGTTTTAACCTGTCTTGACATACACTACATGATCAAAGGAGTTGGGACACCTGTTGCTCTACCGTAAAGCCGCAAAAAGCTTCAATCAGTTGTGTGTAGGAGCACCCCGAGCTGCTATTACTGCCTCCACCCTACATGGCATACTGTCCACAAGCTTACGGTATGTATCCACAGGTATTGACCTCCATTCCTCGACGAGTGTCGTGCTCAGTTCCTGGACAGATATAGGGTGAACCATCCTGGATCTCACACGTCGTTCCAATTCGTCCCAAAGATGTTAAGATCAAGACTCTGGGCGGGCCAATCCAGTTCTTCAACCCGCATCTCGTCAAACCAGTCGGATATAGATCTTGCTTTGTGGCAACGCGCATTGTCGTGCTGGAAGAGGAACGGCCCGTCACCGAAGTGTTCCCACAGCACTGGAAGTGCCCCGTTATACAGAATGGTCCTGTATCCATCAGCATTGAGGCTTCCGTCCACCTTAATGAGCGGGCCCAGTCCAGTCCAGGAGAAACACCCTAAGTGTTCACAGGGGTGTCCCAACTCCTTTGATCATGTAGTGTAGACAGGGATAGGAGATAAATTTAGTTTTCCAATCCATTATAAAACTTAGCTGTCATTTCTTTGCAGTTAAAGAGTCACGCATAATGAGAAGAAATCATTTATTATTATCGAGAATCTTTTATCAGAAGGCGAATGCGAGAAAAAGTCACACACGCTCTCATATCTCTCATTTCACTCTCTCAGATCCATTGAGTGTCGTTTTAGAATCGAATCAATATTTGTTCTTTTAAGTCGTTAGAAATTGTTTTATCTATAAATTTGTACCTTGTAAATAAATTAGTTGTTATAGTTTAATTCAGGTGTGTACTTCCTTAGTTTCCCCCTTACGTAAAGAAGACCCGAGAGAAACACCCAGCACGAATAGTTATCCCAAACTCTTTTAAACGAGCGGAAGGCGACCTGGGACCCTTGGGTATTGATGCAGGAAATCGCTAAAATAGCAGTCTACGTACAATCCAATTCTCTAAGGGCCCACGGCCCGTACATATTGTTGTTGATTGTTGTAAATGAACCTATATTTATGGAACAGCCAAAACCCATTGTTAAGGCAAAATCTCTCGTTGGCCATGATTTCTGTATATAAAATAACAATGTAATAAAGAGGATACATTTTTCTAGCAAACTTATCATTATTGTTGAACAAGCTTTACGATAATTTCAGCTTCTGATTATTGTTAATATTTTTACTATTTTTCTAATGAACCTAATATCATACATAGTCTTTTAATCCCCTGGTCTGTGCACAGGCATTGAATTCCATTGTTTTAGTCCAACAATTGGATTGCTATATTTACTGAAGAGTCGTTTTTTCCCCCTCTCTTGAATGAATTTGGCTACAGCTCAAACATAACAATGCATTTTAACGATCGCACAACGTAACAAAAACGTGACTCCTATTTCATTCCTGTTTTTTATGATGATTGTTTCTTGTTTTGCAATAAATTCAAACTTGCAGACCAAACACTTCCCCTTTTTGACAAACGTTAGAGAGAAATGTGCTTCTGAAGTTTGAATTTGCTGCAAAACACGACCATTCATGATATGAAATAAGGGGCAAAATGGCTGTCTGCAACAATGAATTGTCCATACTTTCTTTATACAGTGCTTTACTTTTCAGTAAATACAGCAATCCAATTGTTGGACTAAAACAATGGAATTCTATGCCTGTGCACAGACCAGGGGATTAAAAGACTATGCTAATATTATGGGACAGGGTATATGAATAATGTGACTTTTTTAACCGCTTTTTATATCTTTTTTTTGACGAAAGAATATTTTTGTTATAAAACTTATTCCAATAAAATGAAATCCTTTTTTATATACCTCTTGATCATATTATTTAAATTTGGTTACATTATATTTGACGATAAACTGGTAAGAAGCCTATAAATTTAAATTACAAAAAAGTTATAATAGAAAAAGGGACGAGAAGTTAGATTATTAACTGCAAAATAGAATCTTTCAAATCATTACTCGGTGTTGTAATTAAATCGAGCGCATCATTTAATGGTCTCATTAACACAACCACATGTTGTTAATGCTGTTTGGTTTAATTATTAATGAAGACTAATACACGATTATAAACATAAATATAGTCAATTAATTAATTACAATATTGCACTACATTAACTTACATTGAAGAAATCTTTTCCAAGATATCGGATATTGGTAATCAATTTTTCAGTTATGGAAACCAACACCCATGCGAAGATTCATAGTTTAAAAAATTTTAACACAATACTGAAATAAGTTTTTTAATAATAACATTAGTGGTTATTTTTACCATCATGATTTCCGAAACGAAACTATTTTTGAAAGTTCTGTACGAATGCGCAGAAAATTCGGTAAAATCAAGACGACCCCAGCCATCCTTTGAAAATTTATTCTCCACCATTTCAGTAGAAAAAGAAAATCATCTGGGAAGTCGATTTATGGGAAATTGTAATAAAAATAGTTCACGAATAGGAATAGTTGAATTAATCTTTTGCCATCTGTTCGTCCCGTAGAGAGTCTTTTCCGATTGTCGGTTGCGATAATGTCAGCCGTTGCGGCCATCGTCGCTGGATTTGCGACGCTGATCGCGCCAAGATTAGAAGTTGCAAACGATCGGCGAAAGCACCATAGCAAACTCTCACCTCACTGTAAGGAAGTTAACGCCTAAACCCCCCTACCACATTTTGAAACAATAGAAGGATAAAGAAAAGGAAATTGTGTGCTCTTTTGTAATTTATGAAAAGAAAACGAACAATAACAACACGTTCAACGCTGCAGGATTTCATCGTGTTTATTGATGAATGCAAATATTCAGCTTACGTGTTTGCTTAAAATTTCAAAGATTAGTTTTAGTGTATGAATAGATATTACGTGTCTTCTTTGTTTATTATATTGATATTCCTATGTAATTTAAACAGAATGTCCCGGGAGAAAGGTCAATATTTCGTGTGGGTATAGAAGGAGTTTTGTAAGTCAATAAGTTTATATAAATAAGTAGTCTTTTATTAATGGTTTCTGAGATACAGCTATTGGTTAGGTATTGAATACTTTAAAGTACAGTTTTACTTCGAAACAAGGGACTACTTGGGGATAGAGATGGTCCGTTGATGTGAATTGTCCGTTTCGAGGTATTGTTTTTTGTGGTATAAAAACCATAGTAAATATGTAAATAAATTTTAAAATAACTTCAATAAACATGTAAGTAAATGTACACGCGGTGCTTGTAAAAAAGTGATTGGCCCACCCTTATCGGTCGTTTTCGAAACTAGCAGACTCTATCCGCTAACCGAAATTCCCTACGGACCATCTGAAAATTTGTCCGTTGCTTCCGGAATCCGCTGTTTCAGGGTCCGTTGATTCGAATTTCAACTGTAAATAATTTAACTATAGCGCTTCAATTCATGATTTGTGTAAATATACTGTAAAAGGCAAGGAAGAGCGTTAGCAATTCTCTTCCCTGGTAAAAGTATCGTTACACTCCGTTTGTCGACAATGTATTCTCAGCACGACGGATCACTTCGTGTCCAAGAACACTTTAAATGCAGTTTTTCCTAATTGTTAGATTGGTCGCGGTGGAACAATAAATTGGCCACCAAGATCACTTGACTTAACGCTCTTGGACTTCTGCTTGTGGGGTAAGTTATGTGTGAGGTTTTTTAAACAACAGTCAATGCACAAAGCGAGCTTATTGCACAGAAGATGTATACCAAATAAGAGAACAACTCGCAACGTTCTCACAATAATTGAAAAAATGCATCAATGTAAGTGGCGGAATATTCGAAAATTTATTATGATAAAGTTATTAGAATGTTACTGCAGTAAAATAAAAACGGTATAAAAAATTTTTAAATTTTAATTTCAAATAGCTGTATCTCAGAAACCATTAATAAAATACTACATGTTTATACAAACTTTTTGACTCAAAATAATTTATTCTGTACCCACACGAAATACATATAGAGAAAAATGACATTTCTCTTTTACATCATAAATAGGAAATTAAAATTTTTTAATGAAATGTTAAATTACTTCAAAATATATATAACGGCATATTTTTCTACAGAAAGTCTTTGTAGTGTAAATCTTGTATCCTACAACAAAATTCTAAGATGAGAATAGTAAAAATATGGGGGATCGCTTAGGAACAGCATGTGGGCCCGAGTTAGGACCACTTCATGAATTTTTTCGAATTAATATTTTTAATAAGTATGCATGTTATTACTTCCAACTTACACTAACATCTAGCTATTATAATAAGGAATAAGTAGGTATAACAATTAAACCACTTACCTTAAAAAGTTCCGATATTCACAAAAAGTATGTGAAAAAGAACAGATTGAGTAAATAGCTTGGGCATTGGTCTTCCAGTAGGTAGTTGCATAAACTACTATGTCAGCTTTCACTGCTATGCTGCAGCATCGTATAGAGTAGAAATTGAGGGAGCACTCTTTAGGAGCGAGACTCGCTTTTGATCAATTTCCTCTATTGACCTTTCCTCCCGGGACACCCTGCATATTTCTTGTCACGGTGTATTTTCGAATATATTTACTATTAGCCGAATTCTGGGTATATTCTCTTGGGCACGTTAAAATTTGTCTTAAAAAGCAGTCCAAATTAAGAAATGAATCGATGGATGTTTCCTGTCTTATAAAGCAAACATTTAAAACAAGAAAGGTATGTTTATGTGATTTGTTAATCTTTTCTAATAAGGATAAGTCCTTATATAAATGTATATTTATGATACGCTCCTCTTACATTTGTATATACTGAAATCATGCATACGAATCTGACAGATCTGATCAGATATAACACATAGACGCGATAAAATTTGGCATAGAACATAAGTATACTCGCCAAAAGTTCCTAAAATAAGTTTATAAGAAATTACCTGTTCGTTCCTTCGTAAAACCAAATATAATTATAAAAACATTTGGTGGTTGAGCATCAAGCGAAAAATTTCCCACAAACTTCTCTTTCGCCCCCGGCATTATGTGATCGAACTTTTTTATTTTCGATGATTTGAAAATGTTGCATTTGTTTTTGCACCTCCTCGCCATTAAAAAAATGGTTAGGGTTCACTTTTTTCCTTTCAATATTTTTTCTTCTTCCTTTCCTTGCTTTCTTTACTCGTCCTTCTTTTCCACTGTGAAAACGCAATCGTCGGTTCGTTTCGTCGCGAAATGAAACCTGAGTGCGAGGTGTGTGGGTGTGAGTTTTCTCCCTGTCTTTCTTTTATTTCTCTCCGTCTCATTTTTTCCTCCCTCTCCCTCTCTCTCCGTTTTCATTCTTCTGAGGCAAGCATCGATGAATATCGTTGCATTTGCCTAGCCGTCGAATGAATGGAGCTAATATCCGCTTCTCATCGATTCCATTCAGGCGCTCAACGAAGGCCGACGGAAATTAAAGTGTTCCTCGCATTTGGAAACGCAGCAGGGGCCGAAGATGAAATCCTACAGCTGCCGATGCCAAGTCTGACTCTCGAAAAACTCCCTCCAACTTTCATCGAGTATTACAACTATGTTATTTTTTCTTGTCTTTCTTTTTTTCCCCCTCATTCTCTGTGTTTCTCTTTATTTTTCCCTTCTTGGGTTTTTTCCTCTCTCTTCTTTCTATCTGCCTCTGTATCTTTACTGAAGAGCGATCAATGCGCCCTTCGTCATCACCTCACAAACATGAACCATGGCAGGCACCTATGAATTATTCTCGCTAAAAGAATATATTTCCTTTTGCCATTTCTATTTTTATTTTTAAGTTTTCAAATAGATTTATTGAAAAGAGAGAGAGAGAGAGAGAGAGAGAGAGAGAGAGAGAGAGAGGGAAAAGACGGTAGCGTGCAACAATCTTCTATCGCTCACTTCAAATTTAATGTTTCATCAAAATATTTTATCAGAATACTGCGCGTTTTTTTTGGGGGGGTTTTTTTTTTTCATCTTCTTTAAATCGTCCGCTTGCGCTTCATCACATGCGAATGCGTGTATAAGCTTTAAACCTGTCTATAACTAAGTAAATAAACAAACAAATGACTTCACTGTAAATTAAATCTATAAAAATATACATTACTTTGGCTTAATTTTTAAATTATGCTCATAAATTTGAATTCAGGACCTCAGAGAGACAAAAATGGGCCCCGGGCCAATTACAAACGTAGAATCTCCGCTATGCTAGAGATCTAATTAAACGATTTTTTTTCGCATAAGATAAAAATATTTAAAAATTATTTTCCTTAATTTTTTTTACTAAAAACTGAACATTTATTAAATAAAAACCTAAATTTAAGGTCCCCTTTTGATTTTGCACTTAGGCGATTTTCCGTTTAACCTCTCCTTCTCTATCAAGGCCTGCTAATGAATGGTTTCTCATAAAATGTTTTTTTTTTCTTAAAAGAAACTTATTAAAAGAAAAAAAAATGAATAAATAGACTAAGGGCATCATGCGTAGAGATGTACAGAGATAGAGAGATTCGTATATGATTTATGATTAATTTATTTATTAATTTTGTGTAAAATATGATCTCTATACTATTCTTATATTAAAGTTTGTACTGTTCTAACGTTCAAGAAATTCTGAAGTTCATTATCTAGCGGATCGCAGCTTTCTAACCAGCAAAAAAAAAAATCAAACAACAAAAACGTGGAAATCACTTTAATAGGAACCAGACGTCTATGATGACTAAGCAATAAGGAGAAGTCATTTGAGCGTCCGCGGCAGAGTTGATGAAGGTTATGTCGTTTGATAAAAATTTTTTCTTGGTTGATGAGAAGGCCAAATAATTAAATGAATCCCATTTTTTATTAAAAACATTGTGGTGGCATTTAGTTGAACTAAGTAAAACTAGAGTTTAGTACGTAATGAAATATCAAACATCTGTATTTATAATTCAAAATTAAGTTTACTTTTCTGTTCATTTAACGAGAGGAAATATATCAAGTGGTAATAGCTTATATCAATGTTTTAAAGTGAAACTGAACTTTAGACTTCATACATAAAGATTTCTTTGTTAGAAAGCGTTTAATTTGATTCGTTTCTTTAGGATGAAAAAATTTGAAGCGTTTATATATTTCATAAAAACTAATAACAAAGCTAATATAGAAAAACAGTCATTTGTAAATGTGTGCTAAAGCTCAAAATAAATTAACTCGACTGATCATTTGAAACTATAAACATTATAGCCTTTCATCTTCGGATCATTCAAGGCAAGCTTAAAAATTTTAATCATTGGCAATATTTCAAGTTTGTACCATTAAGAATAGTCTTGACCTAGTCTTGTTTATTAAATGTCACTTGTAAGCATTCATTGCAAAATAACGACCTCAAAGTAAAGCAATAAACCGAGCTAATAATTTAAAAATGACTGGATTTGGCAGCTCCAGATAAATTTGCGATCCGGATGAAAGTCCTACGCTACAGTTCTGGAGGTAATTGCATTCGTAGTTCTAACTATACAAATGAATGAATTCTCCCTCTTTAGGTACTTTCTTCGCCTGCTCCGCGGCGAATTTCGATTTGTCGAGGAAATATGAAGCAAAGCGATAAATTTATTGCTGGATAATTATTATTGGAAACGATTAATTCTATAAAAGTTAATGAAAAATCTTAACTAATTGTCTTGGCATTTCTCGCTATGGAAATGTAAACCGAAGTGTTCTATTAGAGACTAATCTGTAGAATCGCAGCGTTAACTGTTAGGAACGAGACCTGCTTTTTCTTCGTTGTTTACAGCCTCCTTCAAGATTGGCTAATTAAATGATTAAGAAAATAAACTATTACAAATGCATTATTCGTGTTTACAAGTTTCCGTTCCGGTACGGTGGCGAAGAGTTTCTACAAAATAAAGAAGCGCTCATTCATCTGTATGATTTCCGTCTGCTTTCAGATGTGAACGAAATAAAAGAATACTTTTCCATTATGCACACTGATGAAAACATATTTTGGATGAAAAGTCTGGAAACTAGACTTTTTGTACTTTAGCGGCCAATCGATTCTCTGCTCGGTGATTCGACTATAAACTTCTTTCCTTCCGCGGTGTCTGGTACTCCTTGTTCGAGAAGGATTGGAATTTTCTTTAATTTCGTCTTTCGCACTTTTTTTTTTTTGTTGGTCCCGGAACTGACACTTGGCTTCCTTTGCCGCTTCTCTGGAGATTTTTCTTCGGTTTTTTGTTTCCCTTCATCCTTGCGACGCGTCTGTCCTGTAGTAGCAGTTCTGGAAAAAACTTCTTTCTAAGCTACCTATTGGCTGCCAGACTTAATCGGCGAATGAGTAGTTGGAACCATACGGTTTCAACAATCTGTCTTTGACAGTTCAATCCTCAGATCTCAATTGCCCATTAAGCATTTTTTAAGAGATGAATTGTAATTTTGTTAATTGTTTGATCCAAAATTCCTCATGGCAACTTTTCAACGCACTGTCATGTTGAATATTCTTCGTGTGTTAGAAAACTAGAATGGAAATGAAAGGCTGCAGGCTTACGCTTACTTGAATACTAAATATGCTAATGAATATTTAAAAGATATTACCAAATCTTGTAAAAGTAAAATTTAAATTGAAACATTAGCGCGTTAATAACATCGTGGCATATTTAAATTTTTTTTTTAATTCGAACCCTACATGTGTGAAAAAACGAAAATTCCGAACGCACTTTTCCAATACCGAGGCGTCCATTTTGGTGATGTCATGGTTTTGCTTCACAGTGTAAATTAATCTATCGCATGCAAGATTAATAATCATCGTGATTAATAAATAAAATTTAATTAATTCATTCATTATGTATTGGTGATTAATCTCGCGGGCGATGTATTAATTTAAACTGCGAAGCAAAGTTTATGCCTCCGTTCACGTCACCAAAATGGATGCCTCGGTATTCGGAATTTTCGATTTTTCACATATTTAGGGTTCGAATTAAAAAATGTTAAATATGTCACGATGTTAATATTACTCTGGTAATCTGTCGATTTAAATAAAGCTGCATGCGACTGTTAATTTAAATATAAATTTTGGCGAGATACTTGACAATGCTGAACCGGGAAAATTTCCATCCTACTTTTTAAAATGTTCATTGCAAGCTGCATACACTTGCTTTATCCCCATTTTACATGTGGTTAGTTTTGATGTTAATTTTTAGTCGTGTTCATTTTCTATTAATTTTTATTTTTTTTCTCATTAAACTTTTCAAGCAATAAGGTTGCAATTTATTTGTGGAGAATGTTTTTAAGAACCACTTTTTCTTAAGCGCATATAAATCACGGAGGAGTAATAAAACGAAGCAGGTATTATGGTTTTTATTACCTCTTTTTACGAGATCAGCTCTCCGTTTATAGGAACAAATAAACCAATATCTCGTATTTTACCTGTTAAAATTCCTTTCTATTTGTAAAGACCAGACATATGAAGGGAATAAAGGAAAAACTTTATGCCTTTTTTTCCTCTCTATTATGAACAGGTCATAAAAAAGTATTTTATAGTTTGCGAAAGCTTCTTCCCATTCTTGCAAGCCAAGATGTGCTCTTTACTAAATGAACTTTTAAAAATTGTCGTAATTGAGCAAAGTTATGCGTCTCACCCATCTGGACTAGTCGGCCATTTATCTGGCATAAATGTTAGCAGCTGGGATCAATGAAAGCCGCAACATTAAGATAATTATTCGGACTAAAACAACGCTCTTAAGAAATCGATTCAAGTTTTATTATCGATTGAAGGTAGCATTGTCACAAATAGAAGAGAAACTGTTGAACAATAAAATGCTTGAATGGAAAAAAAAGGTTAGTTCAATTGCTACTTTATCCGATTTTCTCGGCAACGTGGAAGGATCTTCCTGAAGCATCGGTGACACGAGTGGCAGCAGATGTTTCGAATGGAGTAGTGTTATTGTACGGAGGAGTCGAAAGTGAGATAGACCGATCGGAAGAAGGACGAAGAGGAGGAGGAGGAGGGAGGAAAGGGGGAAACCTATAGTAGCTCTCCACTTAGATGAACGGGATCAGATTTTGGAGGAGAGCGATGATAGTCCATCTTGTTGACGCTCGCATAATGGCCTTTTGAAAAGGCGATCCCATTTCCCTCCTTTTCTTCTTTTTTCTTTCTTTCTTTCTTTCTTTTACTTTCCTCCCCTCGCCCTCTTCTTTTTTTCCCTTCATCAAGCAAGCAGGCGAAGAGGTTCTTCGTGTGACTGGAGAACATTAATAATTCCGGGGCGGAAAGGACGAGGGGGTGGAGGTGATCCTCACTCTGACCCCATTTTCCTTGGGCATCCGCATCAGTTTCGCTTATGGCGACATCTGGCACTGACACTTGCCTAAAAATAATATCGGACTTTGCAAGATCTATGCGCCTAGTTAATTGCAAAAAAGGAAACAACGCCGCATTAATGATATGTGATAAAGAAATTGAATAAGAAAATGGATACTGAATAAAAGTACTTGAGATTGGGGTGGGGAGGAGCTGAAGAGAAGAGAGAGGAAAATTCTTGAAATGAAGATGAAAAGAAAAATTGATTCTGGATGACAGAATGAAGCGGACTAACGTGCGAATTGAGAATTCGAAGGATTTTTTTAAGGTTCTTTTGAGGTTAATTTTCTTTCCCTTCACTTTAAGGTAATACATTACTTGATCGTGAGAAAAAAATTGAAAAGGAACAGGTGACTTTTTAAAATGATGTATTTATGAAAAGTCAGTGAATGGAAAGAAATAATTGAAAGAAATTAAGCACATTACTTGATCAAATGAAATTAGTAATTCCTAATAAAAGAATATAAAAGCATTCACTGTAATGACAAAATAAAATATAATTAACCAACTCAATTTCTCAATCACAATTTTTGTTTCACCTTTAAAAAAGAAACCTAGCCAATTGTTAATTTCTACCTTATATGAACATAAAAAGCTTAAATACTAAGTGGCCAATTTATTAGGCAAACCACCTAATTTCGTGTTGGATTCCCACTTGCCGACGTTACATCTCGACTTCTTCGGGGCATGGATTCTACAAGTTTCTGAAAGGGTCTTCAGATATTTACACCATTTTTTCATGAGAGCAGAATGCAACTCCGAGGTTTGGAAATTTGGTGATTTCGAACCCTAATGGACCTGCCGACCTCTTGCCACAGATTGAATTCAGAGGATAAAAAGGAGGGAGGAAAGGGGAACATATAGTAGCTCTAAACTTAGATGAACGGGATCAGAGATTGCGACGGCCATGTAAGAAGACCAAACTTGTTGTCTTTCTCATTGAACCAGTCGGGCACTCATCGAGCCTTATGAAATGGAGCATTACCTTGTTGAAGACAGTGAGCGAAGACTGTGAGCATGAACGGGTGAATCTGATTGGCAAGAAGAATCTAGATATGCTTTGTCGTTTGATGCTTATTCTATTAAGATCAGTCAATGTACGGTTTGGCATGAATTGATTCGAGCCTCCACCTGCTTGAATGGTTGTCCCTGCATTGGAGAGGTCTATTGTTTCGTGCTTTTGACGTCCCTGCCCTGACTCTGCCATGTTTTAATAGGAATAAAGGTTTTTTAAGAACATACAATGTTCTCCAGTATAGTCCAACATAGCAATAGGTCGCATGTCATGACGTTGGCTAAGTTCGTCAGCCAATTAGCGGTTGTCTAAGCCTCGTTGCACAGATCTTTTATTTATCCTTAATATTTTCTGCTTAAAGTGCTTGTGTTCAAGCAACATGTCAAACGAGAAAGTATTACGATTCTTCTGAGGAAAATTAATTTCGCATTAATTGCAAAAAACGCCCGTTTTAAGAGATACCAATTTAACAGTAATTCATATAATACAACTTTAGTGTGAGGCTAAATTTTATTCCAGCTTGTTTCCATGGTAACACAGAGATTGACAGTTTTCTTGATTCGCTGGTTGGAATATAGTCAACACAAAGGAGGCGGCGTTCACAGGGCCACAAAACGAACTTCCCTTTTTTGACCGAAAGGAATGATATTTGTAGTGTTCCTCGATTAGGAACACCTATGTCCAGAGAGTTGTGCGTTCAGAAATGTTCTTTGGTATTTTCTCAATGTACGTGGATGTTATTATACGAATCGTTAAACGCCTGATTGATTTCGCTACCATGCTCATTTTTCGTAGATCTCTGTAATCTAACTTTTGTTTCCGGCCACAGCCCTTATCATGTTTCTTTGAAGTCTCTAAGTTCGCTCATCTTTAACCGCTAGCTCGAGCAGAATAACTGATTACATATTGCATAGTAATGCAACGAAAGGCTTTTAGGATCGCGCCCCTGGAGGTAATGTGCCTAATAATTAGGCCACTCAAAATCTACCACTATCTATAATGTTATATGCGGTTTGTGGTCGGCTTATGCCTAAAATATATGAATACTAAAATATATATGAATACAAAAAAATCAAATTATGGCTTTATCCAAGTGAATAAATTATCATAATTATACACTTCTGAAAAATGAATTGGCAAAAGGTGTATTTTCACCGCTAGAAGATAACCATGGATACAACCACAAACATTAATATTCATTTATGCTAATTACATATCTATTCAATAATATGACCAAGAAATGTACAAAACAAAATTCTAACACCTAAACACAGTAATTTCTACTTGGAAAATGAATTACAAATATAAACATAACTTATATTTACAAACTTAATACAATTATTTTTGGTTCTAATAATCAGTTGACACTCCTTTTACGTGTAAGTACTTCTTTTATTCTGTTCGGCATTGACAGAATTAATTTTAGTAGTTCACTTAGTGGAATTTCATTCCAGCTTTTTTTTAATGGTGGCGATGAGGTCTTTTTTTGCAGGTATATTGTGTTCCATTTGCATAAATAGGTCGCATTAGTGAAACCCATAGGTTTTCTTGGGGAATTAAGTCAAGGCTAAGTGATGGCCACTTCAAAATTTCACCCCGTTTAGTTGAAACCATCCAAACCATTATTCCTCCACCACCGCTCTGTCTGCGCATTAGATATTCTTTTTCATCGTTTCTCAACTCATGCCTGTACATTTTTGAGTCTGCTACATACAAAGTAAAACGCTTTTCTTCTATGAAGATAACGTCATCCCATTCCAAACATCAAGATTCATGTTTTCTGGCCCAAGAAAGACGAGCGTTGAAGTGTCGTTGTGACATACCTGTTTTTTTTTTCTTCAACATGGTGTAGACTATATGAGTAGCATCCTTTAAAACATTGTTTCTCAAACTTATTTCTATTAACGCACCCTTAGTATAGGCAAAATTTGCTAACGCCCCCCGCAGTCGCATCTTAAGGTTTCTGCAAATATCAAGGAGATTATAAAAAATAAATTCTTGGGAATCATAGATCATGGGATCGGGGAAATCCGTGGTTCAGAAGAAGGGAGCGAGGTATAGCGATAGATCGAAAGAGCCGTTTGGCATCTTGTGAAGAGTTTGCATAATAAACTGCTAAACTGCTCTCACCATCATTTAATTACAGAAGTGAAAGGATTTATAAGTTTAAAAAAAAATTTCTACCATTATCGGTAATACAACTAATTACAATTAATTACAATTTTCAACCTCCAATGGGGCATAAAATAAAGGTAAATGTGAACAGCAAAATGATTTTATTACCAGTAGTCACGTATAATCAAAGTCATTTTTTGACCTAGTCACCGTAAAGATTGAGACATTTATCATACTGGTGGACGAGTTTACCAATACCCTCTTCATAGAAGCTTTGGCGTCTTCTTGAAAGAAGAGCAATGCTATCTTCTGGAGTTGCTTTGATTTGTGACAATGCAGGACCGCATACTGCAGTGGTAACCCAACAGCTTCTTGAGCAATTTCAATGGGAAGTGTTTGATCACCTGGTATATAGCCCAGACCTGGCGCCGAGTGACTTTAATCTTTTTTGAGAGCTGGAGAAAGGTCTGGGAGGACAGCATATCCGTACAACAAAGAACTTTAAGGCGTATCTCAACATGCTGGCGGCAAACGTCTATGAAGAGGGTATTGAAAAACTCGTCCACCGGTATGACAAATGTCTCAATCTCTGCAGTAGCTCTGTCGCTACCCTTAGGGGGCGATATCACCCACTTTGAGAAACACTGCTTTAAAACAATGCGAACAGTACGAGCCGATACTTGAAGATTTGTCTGCGATAGAATTTCTACTAGATTGGAACTCATGTTGTCACGCTTAGCCAAAAAGATTATTCGTCTCCTATCTCCATCACTTAGCTTGGACTTCCATGTTTTTTCTTCTCTTCCGATTTGATTTTTTTATGTGTCGTTATATTGCACTAGCTGAACGTCCTATCTTTGATGAGATTTCCATTAATTTCAGTCCGCATTCATGATATGCTAAGATTCTAGCACTATCTTCAGCACAATTTTCATATAATTACAATTTAGCGCTTTCCCATCTTGTAATTATATGAAATACATTCATGTAAATTGTATAAAAATGTTAAATGGCCTTATTTAAAAGTTTAAGTTGGGGAATCACATTTTCATATAGGTAAGTACATGTACATTTAGAACAATGATTTTTGTTAATTCATTTTCCAATGTATAATTTAGTTTTATATATTTCTTGATCATATTTGCATTTCCCATTATTAAGCAGACATGTAATTAGCGTAAATAAACGTCAATGTTTGTGCTTGTATCCATGATTATCTTCTGGCGGGGAAAATACACTTTTTGCTAATTTATTTTCCAGGAGTGTATATAAGATAATAAAACTGCAATAGATATATAGATGAAAACTTCTAGCACATCGCAATATTTTTTTGTAAAATTTTGCTTCTCAAAGCCTAACTACGGAGCATGGTTGGCGAAATTTTAAAATATATTGCAAACAACTCGAAAACGACATCCGTTGGACAAATAAATCTGTTAGACAAACTAAATTTGACAATGATCGAATGGCAATCAAATAAGGTCAAACGTCACAAATCCAGATTGCCGCACGCGCGCTTGAAATTGGACCTGAAAGAGCTTGTGAATCAACTAAAATGTGAACACTGTTTACGAATGACGAGAGCTTTTCAAATGAAATTCATGTCACAGATTACTTATGTTACAATAGATCAGTTATTAGATTTACAATTTCAAGCACTACATGCGTTTTAGAAACAAAATGCAGAATATGGTGAATCCATCTGTAGCAACGATAGCGACTTTTAAAGGACGTGGCATTGAATGAAAAGGGTACCGAATTTGTTCTTGGGGAATCTTCTGACAAGCTGCTCCTATGGAAAGCTCATTGCTCTAAGCAGTCTTATAGCGTTTTGATCTAGGTTCAAAGGAGTGAATACTATTCGCTAAAGCAGCGCTAAAGCAGCGCTTGTCTATTGATGTCCACAGCTGAATTGGCTATTGAGTGGTAGGAAAGTGCGGCTTCTTTCATTTCATTCATCAACCTTTCTCAGTCTTTGAGGTATGATCTCTTTCAGCAACAAAGCATATTCAATCTCTAGGAATACCACTCTCTGAATCAGACAATTCATTGATTTTAAACATCTTGTTTTCTACAATTTTACCCCTTAGAGAATAGTACAGAGTGCGCTGCAACCCAAACGTTTTTATATAAGCTACTGCTCTTTGATTATGTCCCACCACGATTAGGTCAACTGCAATATGTAGCTAATTCAATCTAAAGAGAAGTACAAATTATTACAGTACTTGTCTTTAATAGGTTGATTAATTATTTGTAGGCTTCTTCCTTTATATACGAAGGGCGTTCATAAAGTTCGTACAATCACTGTGGCAGAAGGGAGATTGGGCCATGAAACTCTATGATAGAGTTAAACCTTTTTAACATAATCACTATACAACTTCATCACTTCTCCCAATCCAGGTTCTGACCATTGAGAAAGTACTACTCAGAAATCACCTCGTTGTCGTCTTGAAAACGCTTGCCACGCAGTGCTTTCTTCATCTGAGGGAAAAGGAAGAAGTCACAAGGTGTCAGGTCTGGTGAGCAAGGGGGGGGGGGGGAAGGCAGAATTTCATAGCCCAAAGCAGCTGCATTTGTGACAGTCTCCTGCGCTGAATGGGCGGGCGCGCTGTCGTGGAGCAAGCGAATGCCCTTGGTCAGCTTCCCGCGACGTTTCTTCGTCATGGCCACCTGCAACTTTGACAGAAGATTCCGGTAATACTTGCCAGTGATTGTTTGGCCCTTTTGGGCGTAGTCGGTCAGGAGTTTACCTTGGCAATCCCAGATGATGCCTACCTTCCCGGATGATCCCTACGTCTTTGCTTACTTTGATGGTCAACTTCAACATTTGTTTGACCATATTCAAAGCGTCTGAGCCACTTTGCAACAGTTTTATATGCTGCCCTGTTCATCTCGACCAGCTCCGCGTGGATTTCCGTGGAGTTCTTGCCTTTCAGGTAGAACTTGCAGTTTCTCCAAAATTTTGGGTGCTCCCGCGGGGTCAAGTGTTTCGCAGCGAGCATCCTGTGTGCGGAAACTACATGAACGTGTCCCTCTCCTTCTTGTTTCGGTGAATGTACGAAACTTTATGAACGCCCCTCGTAAAATATAACAAAAAGACATTAGAATAAAACTATTCGACTCGCATGTGGCGATTTCGGGTCTGAAATATTTTATAGACCATAGCACAAAAATTTTCATCTTTTTAATGAAAATTCTGTTATTATAATGGAGCTCAAGAATGTTAGGATTATATTTTCGTTTTTATTTAGCAGTTTACAAAAAATCTGATTTTACTTTAATATACTTGCACAGGATAAAATTTTAGTTAAGAAATAAAGTGATAATCCATTCAAATTTAATAACTTACAGATTTCTTTATCAAAAGCATTCGTTTACTAGATGAACTTCATTAAATATTATCAAATTTAAAACTTGAATGTTTTACTGTGTAATACGTCTACTTCTTGCACTCTAACTCACGTCGGCCTTCTTTTCCATGAGCGGTGACAAGGTTGGCCTTCTAGGAGAGATCTCATTTATCATCTTAGATAACTAGTCCAATTCGTATGATATATGAAAAATGTAATTTCATATCCCTGGGTGCTTTCCCCAAAAGTCGCATCGGATTGCACGTGAAACTTTAATGCATCTACATTAGCGAGATTAGGGTTAAACGTTAAGTTGTCTGCGCGATCTGCATTTATTATGAGCAAGCGCTATATTCTTTAAGAGAAGACATACAAGACTTGCTTGACTGAAGATCAACTTTAGCAAACACCAGCAGAGTTTACGCATGATAATAATGTTAAGCTTAAGCTAAGTTTATACATTACAACATGACGATGAATACTAAGTTTGTGTTCCCATTAAATCAATTTAAATTCCATTTCGGTTAACTTTATAATTCGTTGTAAAATTAGGCGTTTTCATGTTTGTGGTTTCACTCGCTGTTTGAATAAGGTGCTGTTACCTTTCAGTTGTTGTGTAACATTATTGAAATAGCTGTAATCCTACTTGGATGTGGCTTCGACGATCGAATGGACGAATCCAAACGAAAAGCGATTATTCCGCGTAGCGCCTGATCGCTTCATGATTGGTGATTTTTTTTTTTTTTTGCATTCTTAATGAGGCTTTCGTCACTTCAAAGTCGGAGGGTGGATGGGTAGTGGGAGAGAAAGTTTTACGCGCTTAAAAGCAAAACTGAAATTATTGCATTTTAAGGGACGAATAGAGTTGTCTTACGAAATTCCTCAACAATTATTTGAATGATTCAAAACAAGGGATAAACAAATCTTATTCAACACTTGTAAGTAACTTTCTTTGCTTCTATCATTTGGAATTATCAAATATATTTATCAAGTCGTGATCGTAAACATTTTTTAAAATCTCTTAAGAAATTACTCTTGCCTCCCGAGATAAGATTGTGTAAACGATTTTCCTAATCGGCTCATCACTTCCAATTTGATATTTCCTTGTCGTTGGGGATTTTGAAAAGCCGACTCTGATAGCCGGTATTTATTCTCATTTCAATATTTAATGGTACTATTAGCGTCTTTAAAGTTGCACTTCAGGTCGTTTATTTCTTTAGCTTTTCAGCGAATAGATAAGTTATTCTCCGTTATTCACGAAGCCCATAATAAAATGTTTTCCCTGCAGAGGCGAATCATTGAAGTCGAAAGAGAACGATAGTTTTAGAAGAACTACATTTAATTTTACCTTTTTTTCCAGTTTTATCAGCAAGAGCGTAGAGTAATATTATTTCAACCGCATGTCTTCTCTTTTCCATCCTTTAAACTTAAATCAATAGTGTTACCGTAATGATTCATTTAAAAGGTTCCCAGGTGCGCTTGCAATTAATTAACCCTTTCAAATAAATGTTAGTACAATGTAGAAGCAATAGCCGAAAAGAAACTCAAATATTTGTATGAACTTCAATATGCAATAAAATTAAATTATCTCTGTTTACATTAGATAAAGATATACAATTGCATTTCAACTGGTGATTATTAATGCTAAGGTAAAATGAAATTGGGCTTCGTTTTTAAGTTTCTTTAAGCAGGTCATTAGTTAAATTACATTTCAAACTTCTAAATTTCAAACTTTAACTTTCTGGTATTTTATTACTTATGATGAAATTATTAATTCATGGATCAGTAGATTTTCTTGGGATCCATGTATGCATGGACGGTAAGTGTCTTTGATACCAATTGCACTTTAATAGCTGTTTTTAAAGCATAAAAATTTAAATTTATAAATTATATTTTATATTTTAATACGTTCGGATATCAAATGTGTGAGAAAAAGAAAAGATCAACTGTATTCATTTGCTCATTGATGATTACAGAAAATAACTAATGATTTCTGCGATTATTCTATTTAAGCATGTTGGAATAACTCAAATTATTTTCCTTCTCCAAAAATTTGACGATTATAAACTCATAGAATTCATTCTGCTCAAAGTATAACCCTTGGCGATTTGAGAAGATGTACTCTTGAAATTTGTCTAACTCTTAGTAAGTTGACAGTTCGTGTGTTTTTATTGTGTCCATTATACATTAAGAAGTCAGCTATTTATAAACTGAGGAAAATTTGATGGTAGATGAATAATTTCTGGTAATTTAAAAATGGTATTACGCTCTTCTTTACTGTACCCCAGCAGAATTATGAATTATTTGATAAATAAAGAAGCTGTTTTTCTATTTTATTTATCAAGTTTCATGCTAAAGCTAAAGGCAATCTTAAATATTTAAAGTGCCCCGATCTCTTGAAATATTATTCAGTTTAGACAAACTTATGGAACTTGTGAATTTTTAAAGTTTTTTTTTATTTTTATGCATATAAAAGTTTTAAATGACTTAAGGTGCTCTTTTTTTTAATTCATTTTCTTTTCTTTTTGATGTTAATTTTTTAATGTCCTTAAAATTAAAGATAATTTTCTGCGTTGAGCTTTTAAGTTAATGGATTCATTATGATTAACTGCACACGCACGGATAAATAAAAGCTTTTTTAAATATAGTAATAAAGACCAGGACGTTCCAGTGAAATGAAAGAAAAAAACAATTTCGGAGGATTTCAGATTTGAAGAACGGATCTTGGGTTACATAATTCAATAATTTTTATTATTGTTTTCATTTAAATATCAGATCATTTTTCTACTGAGAAGAGTATCTATTCTTTAAAGAACCATAGCTTGTATATCTTGTTTATCAAATCCATAGATTTTGCCAGTGGGATACTTAATTCTCATTTAATTCTAATAAAATATTTCGTCTGGTTTCCATTTATTAACCAGCGTTATATTTTAAATAATGGAATTATATAAATCTATTTTAAAAAGTATAAGCAGCAACGTTTCAGGAAAGCAGACCAAAAGAGAGCGAATGTATCGATTTAGCATTCCAACATGAGGTCGAGAAAATTAAATTTTAATTTTCCATAACACGGATTAGCATTATTAAGTGATAATGATTGAACTATTTTAATTCTTCCAAATTGTACACTTTATAAGAAAGCCTTTTTCCAAACAAACTGCGAATTATTTAAAACTTAAATTAGGCTTTTCGTTGGAAAGGCATCAATATTTATATTTATGACCATCATAACAGGTAATGGAGCGCTCTTCACCTGTCACATCCAGATTCAAATGCCGTTAGATTCCAATGCATATTTTACCGGAATGTTCATTCCTTTTGACTTTGAAAGCTTTCCTGGTTAGGTTATGCATGTTCTCGTTTTGTTTGCGAAGGGTTATATCCTGTTTTCATCAAGGTTATTACAAGAAATGGAATTATTTTACATTTCATAGTTGATTTTTATTTTTATTTTTTGGAAGCACTACAGAGAAGTCCTGCGCCGTTCCGCTCTAATTTCGCTGACTGGGAGCTACGCAAATGTTAAGCTGATAAGATTTGGCGTCGGGAGCTGCAATCGGAATAGACATCTACTTCCTTCCGTCAACTGTTCATGTCACAGTAGACTCAGTACTGATTATGGCAATTGAAAATTCACGACCAACTTGCAAATCTCTCGCTTTATCCGAAAATGGTAGTGTCATCTGAATATTCATTTGCTCTAGCCATATGGCGTGCATAGTTCATAAGTTAAGCGGATTTTTTTTAATTAGCGTATATCAAAATGTAGGCTGGTGGAAAATCTTTTTCAAAGTTGAATGAATAATTAAAATAATTTGCTACTCTGTCTCCATTAATTTTTACGGATCCACTGGAGTTGTGATGGATGTAGTTATTTGTAATTTAAAGTTCAACATTAGCATCATTTGTATCAGTTTTAAACTGTTAAGAATTCTTAAAGTTGCTATGTGACGGAATTCATTCCATTTCCGTTTTTTAGCAACCAACGAAAATGCAAATGAAGGCCATCACTTCGTGGAAAATAGCGACAGGCGACGACGAACATTTTAAGAGCATGGGCTCTGGATTTCCATAGTAATTGAGGGAACATACACTATTAGAATAGTGAAAAGAGTAATTAAGGTTTAATAATGGTATCTGTAGTCGATATCTTCAGCAGTAAGGATTCTTGGCGAGAACATTCCTTAAGAGAGCAGGAGGTCATTTTCGGTTTTGCTTCGTCCTTATTACAAAGCCACCGGCACAATGTGATCTCATTTCTTTTGAACAATAGTGAATAGTGAATATATATTATTCGGTCTTAATTTCAAGCTTTAAAGAAGAATCGAGAGCGCGAAATAGTGCAATTATTAGAATAGCAAAAAATAAGGGAGGGGGGGGCTCCAAAATTCAATAGTATTTGACATGATTAAATATTGAAAATAATTTTAGAAAAAATAAAATTGGGGCAGATAACACACGAGAAGATCTATTTTAGATTAATAGATGGTAATAATTAATATTATTTAATATTACGAATATATGGTAATGAATATATTATCCACTTTAACAAATTAATGATTAAAATATCTCGTCGTCATTAATCAAAAATGTGCTTATCGATTAAACTCCCTTAAACATTATAAATGAAAAACAACGAACATCTAAGAAAAGGAGATCCAGGAGGTAGTGTTTTATCGACGCGTTTCTCAAAAGTGTGCTTTCTCTTCCCCTTCCCAACGGTGTGCTTCACTGCAATTCAAATGTGTTAGAAACCTCAGCCAACCTGGCCAGCTAAACCACAGCCAAGTAACTTTCTTACTTTCTTACTCTGTGGCTAAACCTGACATTGAGTGACTCTTTCTCGCCCATTTTCTCAAAATCTTTCAAGGCGAAGGGTGTGATTAAAAATTGTTTTTAGACTAATGTGGTGTCGCTCTACAGGGTAGCATTTGGAAATTTTTCTCTATCTTTAATAGTCTTCGATTTAGCAAATGGATGGCCTTAAATTTGCGGATCAAAGTCAGATTTGAGTGCGACAATGAATCCCCCCCCCCCCCCTATTACCTATAAACCACGCTCATCAGATCTCGCCTACCTGGCAGCTTTGCGTTATCTACTATGTTACCAGACTTTTTGGACACCCGGTATATGGATAAGTCCAAGAAGTTGATTATGTTATCCGATTCTTCTTCCATGGTATATGACATATTGTTATGGAAGTTGTTGAAGGAATTCAGAATTTGTTGAGCTGTTGTCGTACTTCGGTTAAAGGCAATTATAGTATCGTCTACATCCCTTGCATAAAAAAGTATATATGTTCTTGGCATCCAGTAGTGGCGTAACGTATCGTTGTTCTAGATATTGAAAGAATATCTTCGATATGACGGCGCTGATGGGCGACCCCATGAAAACACCGGTTCCCCACTGCCCCTTTTGTTGTTGTTCTGTTTCCTGACGATGAGAGTTCCTCGAAACGCGTCGATCTTATAATAAAACACTACCTATTGCTATTCTGGTCCTCCTTTTCTTATTCGTTTTACGGCAATATAGACCAAAGATACAACTTATTAACGAAATAGGTTGGACAGTTTTAAATTTTTAAGAGTAATAAATGTACGGTAACTTTTATTAATTAAAAATTAATCATTTATCATAAAATACAAACGACTTAGAAAGATAATTTATAGTTTTATTCTAAACGACAGTTGACAGTATTCTAGCTTTAGAAATTTTCAATGTTGCGGAATTATTAAGAATCTATTTTACTTGTTTTTATATTTATACAGAGGGTTGATGCAGAAAAGAGTTCTCATTTTTTCTCACCCGTATCTTCAAAAAATACACCTCTCCACTACCGATTCAATTCTATGTGCGAGTCATGAGTCTGTTCGCAATTGCCCTGCAGCAAACTGCATCCTGTAGCAAATTTCGCGCTGCGGCTGACAGACAGATTTCCAAAGTCCCTCAACAGTTTTCGTTCTTCGCCATCCGAATCCCCTGTACAACATTCCAAATCCAGAAAAATCCAGAGGTCGTCCTCTCCTGGTAGCTTACCGATGATTCGATTCATTAGCCAAGTGGTACATGCAAGAGATATCTCCAATATACAAAGGCGTTTTTGCATGTGCGCTGCCGGCAGAATGTGTTACCAAGTCAAATGACAATATTTCAGCCGGTTTTGCTGCCATTTCTCTAGATGGTCTCTCTTCTTGATGATTTGCTTTCCATCTTCAGATAGTCCAATGTCGTACTTGCTGATGAGTCATCAGTGATGACCAATTCATTCGCTACCCATCTTTTCACTATCATGGAATGATTCATTTGTACATCATGTTCACTTTCACGTCTATTTTCGAGGTCGGATCCACAACAGGGCCTATTATGCTGTGATACTAGTATCTGTTCTAGCTACAGCCATTTGCGATTGTTACGCGCCATGATGAACGGTTTAATTGCCGACTACTCTTATTTCAACGTTAAACACCGTAGAAGCTCTTATTTTGTATATCAAGCAGAACTTTGCACTGAAAATATTTTTAAAGATTAATGAAGAAGATTTTTCTTTAATTTAGGTCGTGATCTTAATTATCCAAATCTATTACAATTTTAAAGATTTTGGTTTGAAAAAATTATTTGACAGCATTGATGCACCATAATTTTTGGCATGCGATGACTCCCGATGCTGATGTGTTGATGTTCATACCGGGTCTAAGTTAGTTAGTTAAAGCTTTAAATCTGATGAGAGATTTATCGATCCTGTCTTTAAAATATTCATATTTTTAAACACGATTTTTAGATCTTCTAACTTTGATTTGTTTTAGCTGCTTTGTTCCGAGTTGTTACACATAGTTATTTATTTAGCAGTGAAACGCACGGAATTCTCCTCTGTATGTTCTCGCAAATAAACCACCACTTTGGTATTTCCCTGTTGGAAATGATGCATCAGAAAGCTGCTGATTAATGAATATTTTAAAAGTATTTCGAGTGTATTTTAACAATGCAAGGTTTATTTCCTTGAATGATTTAAATTATGCATGGGAGCACGTTTCAAAATAACTCGGTTGTTACGTATAAAAAATAAATAAATACGTAAATAAATGTATTCATGATAATTATGATAGAAGGTTGTCTGTGAATGTTTTGAAATTGACACGCATCATTCTACTATAAAATCTGCAATCGCTTTATCCATTATTTCTCCGGCGTCACTTCAATTCATCTTGACAACAAGTTTTGAAGGTGTCGCCCAAGCGGCCCCAAGATTTATATTAGAGTTAATATTTTTTCTTCTTTACCTTATCCCCTTAGGAAATAAGTCTTAGTAATTTTTTTTAGTCTTCAAATCGTTAAGAGTCGATTCTCCCAATGTCATAGGTGAACTTAGTTTTTTCAAGATGTTTCATTTTTTTCTCTCTTTCCCTGTCTCTTCTAGTGGGCGGATTGTGCCTGGAACCTAAGGGACCAATTTTAACTCATGAGCCTCGTAATCACGTGGACTTCTCGAACACGACGGGCAAGCGCGTGGACTGCGTGGCAAGTGGCTCGCCGCCCCCGATCACCGAGTGGATACGTAACGACGGGTCAAGGGTGACAAACGTGTCGGGATTACGGCAAGTGCTTAGGAATGGATCGCTCTATTTTCCTCCGTTCCGTGCCGAGGATTATCGCCAAGACGTGCATGCGACAACGTATAGGTGCCTCGCCACCAACGTTTTAGGCGCCGTGGTCAGCCGAGAGATTAAAGTTCGGGCAGGTAGGTCTTTTATCTTTATTAGATTAGGTAATTAAGGGACTTAGCCAGTGTAAATCAAATAGAAATTTTTTCTTCTTTGTCTGATCGCTTCGACAAAAGACTGGCTCTGGGATTATATGTCAAGCAAAAGGAATCCCTAAAATAATTCACTACCCTTCTCCAGCTCCTCACTTTGTGAAAAGCTACACGGGATTCTACTTGCATAATGAATTAACAATAAAGCAAAAATTAAGACCTCTTATTTCATTTGGATGAGCGTAAAATCTTTCCTTTGTGCAATAAAGATAAAGTAAGAAGGCCATCAAAATCCTCTTTTACGCAGGTGCTTCCTTTTAAAACTAGTTAGTCTTCGTTCTGGTACATTACACCTGAGGAACTAATCGGGACAATATTGTCTCAACCGATTTTCATTAGTCTGCCGTCCTCTCTAACTTGGATATTCTTGAAGATGAGATTGGCAATCCTATTATTAGACCATGATTTGCATTTGGGTGAATGGAAATGATAAATCGATAATATAAACGTTTTAAGCTTACAGCCGGGAGTGCAGACGATATTCGGATGAAAATGTGGATTGATTTAAAGAAATTTAAGAAATGTAAACACGGTTTCCGAAAATTTAAAACTTTAAAATCAATAAATCTCTTAACATTATATCCCATTAGTCGTTACAGGGAAGACGTGTGGTGAAATATAAGCCGGGAAATCCCAGTAGTGGATTAAAAAAAATAATAAGTAAATCTCAACAGTTCTGCCCCATTCACACTGGGCCGGCAAAGCGTCTCCAAACATAATTCCTTATTCACAGAATAATAGCATTTCAAATCAGGATAACGACCTTTGGTTTATTCCAAAGGTTTATTTTGTGCATCTTATTTCCTAATTTTCAAGATATAGCACTTTTCGGAAATTCGAATTTTGACCAATATCTCGGGAACTATTGACCCCACAGAAATTTGGATGCGATATTCGTAATTAGCGATGAAAGACGCATTTATTTCATATATCGTATGTCCCGCAACTTAAAAAAAGTGTTCGTTACTGCATGCCTGCCAATGTTATTATCTACGAAGAATCAGTGAAACCCTTCATAAATTACCCCTAAAAACATTATTTGAAAAGTAAAGACCATTGTTTACAGAGATGTCACTTTTCACGTGCGTAAAAAGTATAGCCTCACCCCCAAATATTTACAGTGAACAAGCTTCTTTTTAATCATATAATGCTTCAATACACTCTATTTGCAGTATAACTTGTCCTTTATCTATTGTCCTTTACCTTTACCTCTAGATTACAAAAAAATAGTGGAGGAACACAACTAACGGAATATAACATTGGGCAGATAACCAGAATTCACAGTGAAGGAATTTCCACCAGAGAAATAGCACATAGCCTTAATAGAAGTGCGAAGTTAATAAATAAGTACCTTAACAATCAAGATACCTATGGAAAAATCAGGAGATCTGGAAGACTGAAAATGATGGAATTCGTGACAAATGCAAGATTTTGCGGATCACCTCCAATTCTCATCCCTCTGCCAGTAAAATAAAGGACCAGTCAGGTGTAGAAACAACTTTTAAGTCTCTGCAACGGTTTCTTAAGGCAATCATGTTTACAAAAGCTAAAAACAATTCGTAAACCAAACTGATCAACATGTTTGGAGTTTTCGAAGAAGCATGTCTTAGAAATCTGAATGGTTAAAAGGTGGTCCTTTCCGTTGAGAAGCTAAATTTAGACCAAACCATACGGCTTTAGCTGCTATCTGCGAAAGGAAGACAAAAGTTTGAGCCACAGGCAGATGGGTGGTGGATCACTCATGATTTTGGATGTCATTGCAATTTTGGATCCAATTACCAGTAAACAAAAAAGAGTAATCTAATGAAGATGGATCTACAACAAAAAAGAGGGCGGATGGATCTCACAGCAAATGTAGATAGGCTCTCTTAAAAATTTCCTGCGTTTGGTTAAAGAATGGCCGGAAATAATTGGATTTTTTAAGCGCCGGTGAATAAAGCTAATACTGTGATTGAGTGGCTTGCCTCTATACTAAATCCAACCAGTTCAACAGGTTGTTCCTATAGATTTTACTAACTTTCAAAAAATTTTTGGCGGTCCAGTTTCTAACCTTCCGCGGTCCGCCAGTTGCCGACCCCTGCTATAGGGTCTTCAATACACAGCTTGCAATATGTAAAAGGGGCAAGTTACATTGCAAACAGGGTGTATTGAAACATTAATTAACTAAAAGAAGATCTAATTTTTCCTACCAATTTTCGAGAGAAAAATTAATACATCATGTTTAGAGGTCACCTCCAGTCTATATTTATTTATTTAAAAGAAGCTCGTTTACTGTAAATATTTGGGGGTTCAGCTGTACTTTTTGCGCAAGTGAAAAGTGACATATCTGTAAACAATGGTCTTTACTTTTCAAATAATGTTTTGAGGGTAATTTATGAATAGTTTCACCGTTTTGTCACAGATAACATATGTAGGCGTTTATTGTTGACTATGTTTTCCAAATTCACGAATAGTGCATGAGGCTATACTTTTTGCGCAGACTGTATGTCAAACATTTAGAGATAGACTTTTGACTAATCTTTAAAAGTTTCTTTTTAACAAAAGAATCTATATTACAAGTACCAAAAGCCTTTCTTATTAGAAAAATTAAGCAACCAAAAATCGAACTGCTTTGTAGCAGTTAAAAATAATTTCAACGTTGGATGAGCTTTTGAGCCTGCATAATTTATTTTGAGAATAGAAAATTGAAAATATTTCAAGTGCTTCTCTGCTTGCAGAGAAAATTATGATTCATGAAAGAGCTTGCTAAAGAATACGCACCGTTAAGTCTGAAATCCGACATCGAATGAATAAGGGGATTGTAGTTGACGGAGAATAAGAAAACCAAATGATAAAATTTTGCTGCTCAGAATACTTGTTGGAATCATCTACGTAATAAGAGGACACTTCAGAACAAGACAAAATTCGGAACAAATCTTACATTTGTTGCCAAGGAAGCGAACGACTAAGGAAGGATTAAGACGAGAATCGGCATAAAACGAGTTAAAGGAGGCTCGAAAGTTAATAGAGAGACATTCGTGGAAGCAAATCCTATTGTTATTCCTAGAAACGACTGTGGACAATTATAGGTTCGTCGTTCTAATTAGATATTCAATAAGGATTCTGGTTGAAGTACAAATCAATGGACAGAAAAATTCAAAAACATCTCTCTTGGGTCAAATAAACGGAATCGAGGGCTTTGCTTCTCTTCGTCAAGAGATTTTCTTTGTTAAGGGATTTTGAAGACTCTTAATCCTGATTGATCCGCTAAGAGTTCTTTATTTAAATTTAGCTTGCTTTTTGCACTAAATCTTTTTCCCTTAGAACTTAAACATTTTAATTATTGTATAATAACTTGCAATAACAGTTCTTTATAAACAAATAGAGTTTGGATTTATTTAATAAGGTTTCGCGCATTGGCTGATAAAACAAGGGAATAAAATTTTCGAATTCCTTTGTCCTTAAGAATCTGTTTAAAACCTGTTTCGAGCGCCCACAGACCAAGCTTTATTACGTTTTAAAATGACATCCAAAATTCTTGTAATTGCGTTTCTATCGACTTCTTAACGAGTAGAGGATGTTATAATGAAAAACGTAAGGACAATCTAACGGACAAACTAGGAATTAATGCAAGGTCGTTTTGCTTTAGAATTCTCCAGAAAGAAATGATAATTGTGTTTTCAATTTCAGAATTTTCTTTATTTAATTATTTCTCGTCCACGTCTACAACAATTGTGCTTTTCTGTATATGTGTGTTTGTTCGTCCTTAAAACGAGAGAAGCTTTAAAATCACTTGAAAAAGGATTCTTCCTCCTTAGCGATTCTGTTTGTTTTCTTTGTGCTCCTTTAGCGAAACAATGTTTGCTTTCACTTGGCCTACAATAGCGTTACAGCAATGAAAATATTACGAAGTTAAAGAAAACAGAATTATTTAAACAGGAAGAGAGGAGAGGGGCTTTTCTTTCTTAAATATTTCAGGTATGAGAATAATAAAAATAATTTAAAGTTTTCGTGTTTGATACCTGCGGCCATTTTAAAGGCTTCGGACCTTTACCTGCGTTTCGTGGATTCGTTTCACACACCGGCTCTCCACTGTGAAAAATATTCTGATATAGGCGCTAGTATTTAATTTTTATGTGCATTGTTGTCCAAATGATGTTATAGAAACAATTTCGCATTGATGTCTTCCTTTTGAACTTGGTCTTATATTGGCCGATGCAAAGGTGAATAAACATGTGATCCATGAGAAATTTTAAACATGTGAATCATTCATAAAGTTGATATTTTTATCGTAAATAAATGTTTAAAGCATTGTTCAAACTAGAATATACTTCTAACAAGCCTTTGTGTTTAATTCGCTCGATCAATATTTTTCTTTTCGTATCTTTATGAAGAAAGAATTTGCAAATGAGTATTTACACAAACGAATGAAAAGCTTCCGTTTGTAATAATAAGGTTTTTATTTCTCTTGAATAAGCTTTTGCAGGTATTCTTGTTAATTAAAATGGTTCTACTTTTGTTAATTAAAATATTATTTTTATGCTGAAATTATTCGTCCGTATGTTTACTTTCCCTTGCTTAATTGGCTGGATTCAAATGCTGGACTTTTCATTAAAATTAGAAAAAAATTTAATATTTTGTTATAATGAAGCAAAAGTAATCTCATATTTATCTCATTTTCATTAAATGAAATTTCATTAGAAAATCCTTTTTCTTTATCAGTTGACTAGATGTGCTTGAATTGTAGAACAATGGGGAAGTTGCTTGGAAATTTTTTTTACAAATTAAAGCAATGTTTCATACAGATTGTGTTATGCTGAATACAAAATCGTTGTTAAATTTATTAGAAATATTAAAGAAACCTATTAAAATTAGCGCCTAAAACGTGAAACCACGCCTCTCAACGAAAACGATATCTGACGTCACTTTCCACCAAACGCAATGATTTTTTGTGCATGTGAAGCTCGATCTGATGATAAAGCATTGTTGGGTGTAAGCTTTAACCATTGTTGGCGATACTTATGAGCAGGTGAGGCCAACGACAGACAGGCCACGGCCAACACCTCCTAGAGAGAAGGCCCGCGGACCAAAGGTGTATGCATTGTTACATCATCATCAAGCGGCCAAATTTAGGGCTTATTATTGGTAGAAATACGATAACAATAGCCGCTTGATGGTGATGTAACAATGTATACACCTTTTGTCCGCAGGCCTTCTCTATAGGAGGTGTTGCCACGGCACTCAAAAGTCACATGATCATCGGGGTCCGGGCAACAATCTATCCTTTATTTTTCCAACAAACGAAAAAATACTGATTGTTAAAATCCAAGATGGAGACAATGAAAGATGAATTGTTGGCCGGACCCCGATGATCATGTGATTTTTAAGTGCCCTGGCCTGTCTCTCGTTGGCCTCGATGAGCAGGCAAATGACATTATAATACTCACAGCGAGGCCAACGAGAGACAGGCCAGGCAACACCTCCTAGAAGAAAGCCTCACAGTCATATATTGTTACGTCATCATAATTCGACCATTGTTGATCGTATTTCTACCTATAATAATCCCTAAATTTGGTCGACTTCGTAGCCCACGTGAAAGACACGCCCTGGCCAACACCTTCTAGACACAAGGCCTCGACACGGAAGACTCTGACGTCATACAGTAGGCAGCAAGGCCAACTATAAATACAGGCCGGGGCAGTCGAAAATCGCCTTTTACATTGTTTTCGACTGCCCTGGCCTGTACTTATAGTTGGCTTTGCTGCCTACTGTTAGACGTTAGTCTTCCGTGCCGAGGCCTTGTGTCTAGAAGGTGTTGCCCTGGCGCAGAAAAGTCACCTGACCATCTTAGTCCGAATAACAAAGTAACTTTCATTGTGTCCATCTTGGATTTTAACAATCAGCAATTTTTCGTTTGTTGGAAACAATGAAGATTACATTGTTATTCGGACTAAGATGATCAGGTGACTTTTCCGCGCCAGGACCTGTCTTTCACGTGGGCTACGGGTCGACTTATGATGATGTAACAATGCATGACTTTTCAGTTGTGAGGCTTTCTTTCTAGGTGTTGGGCCAGGGCACTCAAGAGTCACATGATCATCGGGGTCCGGCCAATAATTCATCCTTCATTGTCTCCATCTTGGATTTTAACAATCAATATTTTTTATTCATGTGAGTTTATAATTCTGTCCAGTTTTTTAAGATATGGCACTGAAATAAATATTAAATAAGTTTTTAGTCAATATCCTTTTAATGATATCATATTCATATGCTTTAATAATTTCACCTCTTATCAATTTAAGCATTGGTATGTGTCGCATAGACTTTTGACGTCATTTTTTCTGGAAGATACTAAATTTACGCAATTTTAAATGCATTACAAGGAAGAATATTCATTGAGATCAACTACATTTTATTTATTTTTAAAGATGATGAAATTCTTTAAAAATTGATAAAAGTTGTCGATAAATTTCTTCATTACGTATCTGTTTACAGAGAATGTTTGTAAAGCGCGTTGAATTTCTTTTGTTGGTATTTACAGACCGTAAACGCGTTTTGGCTATTGACTTATGAGAGTGGTCCCATTAATGGTTATAAAACAGATGGATCCCGTTTCCACGCAATTTGAAATATGTCATAGGAAATGTGGTCACATCAATTCCATAATTCTTATTTACCAAACATCTCGCCAAAGATTTGATGTTTAAACAAGCAAAATCTTCTGAAAGCTTGAACTACCACATAAGATTATACGAACCTATACTGAAAACGTATCTTTTAAACTATTTACTGGGAACGTCTTGTTAATGATTATTGAGTAATATGCGGCATCTTTTATATTAAAGTAATTATGTCATAAAACAAATTAAATTTCCTAATGGAAAAGTGCCCCAAACGTCATTTTTACTTGAGTTTTGATGGCTTTCTATACGTATATAATTCAATTTACATGTATTTCCATTCATATTATCTCGAAAGATTATCGAGTTAAAACGTCTAAACTTTTAGCATTCTTTTATTGACTACTTAAGAGCAAAGAAAATCAAATTTGCAGCTTTTGATAAGTCAACGATGACTATAATAAATTTTATTACGTTTTTGGATAACTTTGTAAATACTGATGATTATTCTGTAAAGTGTATTTCTTCTACTCAGATCGATTTCAGCGAAGTATGAACGGAATTAGACATTGATTCAGCTAGAATATATGATATGAAATCTCCATGGGCCCATTTGACTTTATAAAAAGAGACTGAATGTAAGACTAATTAAAACAGCTGAAAGTTAAGAAAATTCTACAGTATCTTACGTAAATATTTACGTTTAACACCTACTGTACCCCTAATTATTTTGAACAGTTTTACATCCAGGAAACAAGAAATAGTTATCTTTTTTATTATTCATATTTTATTATACGGAACCTGTAGAGAATTTTTGGAATAATAAATTTCAAAAAAATATTTGATATAGACTAGTTTTAATGGCAAAATATATTCCTTAAAGCACAAGTCCGCTTTTTCCATACAGATTTTATTTACCATGAATATGCATATTTCGACTACTAGGTCTTCTTTCAGCATGATATTTAAAAACCTTTGTGATAAAGCGGACTTACTTTGTGTTTTAAGGAATTGGCATCCACAGTATTTAAGGTAACTAGTTATTTTTCTATGGCAAAATAAATCTTTCAAAAAGTGTCTTCTTGTGCCGTAATATTCATAACTTCAAAGGGTTAAAAATAAAATTTTTAGAATTTCAATATACAGGCCATTCAATGGCAGGAAATTTCTTTTTGTACTGTTTGTTTTAATTATGTCTTTCGGTTTTTCTACTTCTCTGCAAATATTGCAAAGATTATCAAATAATGCCTTCTCGTTTCCACGAATTTTATTTGAACGCTCACAGAATCAATACGATTTAAGCTTATATTTGTTAAATAGATGACCTCTGTCCATTACTTTCAATATTATTTTAGGGTACCATTATATGGCTCCAACGTCCTCCTTACCCTTTAATGCTCTCAAAATCCACAGACCCCTTGGACCATCAAATTATCATACAAATTACCCTTTATCGGATCTAGTGCCGATGGTCTGCTAAATTTGTTAGCATTTTCCGATCACAATGATAGATGGCTTGCATCAGATAATAAAAAGTAGTTACTGTTCATAGTTTATGTGGAAAAAAATTCTTTGAAAATGTTTATCATAACCTTAAAAATAAAACTTGTTTTATGTAATAATATTTTGTTGTTAAAAGTCTGAATTTTGATATTCCGAAGGATTTAAATCCAAATGGCAGACTCCTGCTTTTATATTTTCGCAGTGATAAGGATAAATAAAAATTGTCATCTGCATGTGTAATGTTATGCTAGTAGCTTTCGTTCGATATCATAATTAATTATAGAAATATTAACAAAACATTTATTACGTTTGTATTTTGAAATAATATAGAATATCTAGAAGCATTGTGCATAAAATATAAATTTTTAAAAAGTGCCATTTTTATAACATTTAATTTTGTGTTAAATTTCTTGTCACGCAACGAAAATATGGAAAACTTTTTACGATTCTGTAATTTATAATCGTATTTAGTTTAAAATTTTTATTATATTCATTTATATCACAGGCACCTAGAATATGTCAAGAAATCGTCTAAATATTTATTAATGTTTTTAAAAAGGTGGTCACACACGTAAGGATATATGACAAAAGCTTAGAAAATAATTACAATCATTTATTTCCCAATTAAAATCGAAATAAAATAGTTATCAGAACACAAGTAAACTAATAACATAGATCGACAAAAAAAAACAACAAAAAAAACGCCGCTAAGAAGAGGAGATAGAGCCAAGAGATGCAGGGACAACAAAATGAGGCTGCTCTGTTGATAGTTCGAATGGAGCAGTCTGCTACCTGAAGAATCTCTGGAATAGTTCTGAAACGAATACCACTAACAAGGGAATCCTTCGAACATGTATGTCTCAGATTTCTACCAAATTGAAATATTTTACTCATCTGAAGCTACCGTAGATGCTTGCAAAATAAGAGAGTGCGAAATTTTGTTTCTTTCAAAATAAACCGCGAAAACTAAAAATTTTTAGCATACATAACCATACAAGGACTCCATTGTTAAAGCTGAAAGGCTATGTAGGATTCCCTTGTAAGTGGTTTTTTAATCCTAGGAATCAAATAAAAATCTCAGGATTATGAGTGTATAGTGGACGATAGAGCACTTCCCCTGCTGTACAAACCAGCCGCAAATTGCTCTGCATACGCTATCTTATCCTGAAAAATAAAGGGTGGGTTCTACGAAAAGTGCTGCCGCTTTTTTCTCAAATCTTGTCGCAGATAGTGTTGCAAAAATCAACAGTAAAACTGCGCATCAACGATCTGCCCAGGAGCTACGGTATGAATTAGAGCAACATCATCACAGTCGCATTCAAGAAACATCACAACTTTTAAAATCGTTGGGGTTCTGGGGTACTTTTGATCTTTTTGGTGACCTGTAATATTGCCACTCATTCTATTGGCGTTTTATTTTTGGCTCGTATTATACGAGTCATATAACCTGGCCCATGATGATACGGTGTAATGATACGATGTATGAAATCCTCTCCTTCTGACAATGTTTCTTGTCGCAACGCAAGGTATGTGCAAAACTGAATTGAAGAGAGACAGGGGTTGAATAAATGGACTGATATAAATCACGTTGAACACCTGTGGGATGAATTGGAGCGACGGCTATGGGTAGCCCACATCGTCCAACACCTGCAACTGAGCTCATCAAAACTCTTCGAGATGAATGGAAGAAAATTCCTGAAGCTATCTACCAAAATCTGGTGGAAAGTTTTCCTAGAAGAGTAGAGGAAGTAATAAAAGCAAAGAGAGGTTGAACGTCATATTAATTTTTATGCAATCATGGTTGCACTGTTAAAGATTAAGTGTCACCTTTCACTAAGATCACCTATGTGTAAATTAAAGCTTTACATTTTATTATTAACTGCTTTAAGGAGCAAAGTCTTATTGCTTTTTACTTGGGTCTACCATAAATCCATCAAGTCAATTGCGTAATGAAGCTATCACACATGCAACGCCAAACTAATTGCCCATGCAAATATAGACAAGAAAAATAAAATTTTATGCTATTAGGGGATACATACCTAAGTACTATTTATTTCTTCATAATGGTTTCATCAAGAAAATATTAAAATGAGCTGAGATCTAAGACGCAGGTACAAATTCTGAAAATTCTTAACACAATGCGGTCATATACGTAACGATACTTTAAAGAAACAAAACTACATACATTGGCGGAAAAAAAATCCCAGCACCACGAAGGACTTGTGTTAGATGAATGAAATTTGGACAGTATACTCAGCTATGGTATTTATTCAATTGATACAAGTTTCAAAGTTACAACTTGTAGGGGGCGCCACCAGCGCCACACTGTACATGCAAATGAGACATTCCAATGACATATAAAGGAGATCAGACGCGAGTCTGTGTCACTTCAGACACTTGTGGACGCGTGTGATAGAGTACGTAAAACATGCCTCGAAGGCGACTGCGACGTGAATATGGGCAGCTAACCCAATTCGAACGAGGACGTGCAGAATTTAACGAATTTAGGCATTTTCATAAGCAATTTTCAATAAATGTAAATTAATGAATGAATCATGAAAATGCAGCGACAACTGCAAGCAAACTGAAGTTAACGAAGCATGTCTAACACAACTTCTAAGGCCATCTGTCTTGATAGATCTAAAATAATAGAAATTAGTGGCGGGGGGAGAAACAAGATTGTTCGTACAATAAGTAAGTCTCACGAAATCAACCGTTTAAAGAAGCGGAAACAAAAGTGGAGCAACTTATACCAGATGTGGCGGTTAATAATTGTTTTTTTTTCTTAAAATAAACACGTTTAATTTGAGAGAAAGGTAGAAAATTGTTCATTCAAAGTGTGCGCCATCGCTAGCTACACATTTTCGCCATCTCTCTGGCAATTTGTGGATGCCCTCTCAGAAAAACCGTACATCTTTTGTGGTGATCCACTCATCAAGCCATTTTTCGATATCATCGTAATTGTTGAAGTGTTTCATGGAAAGTGCGTGAGACATCGATGAAAATAAGCTTTCAAGAGTAGTAGTCGGAAGGGGACAAGTCTGATGAGAACGGCGAGTGGGGCAAGAGTTTCCAGTTTTGCAGAAATGTTGTCTCTTACCGTTTCGCTATGTGTGATAAGGTGTTGTCGTGCTGCAAAATCAGTTTCCCGTATCTTGTACCCCACTCTGGTAGCTTTTCAATCAATGCATGATTCAAATTAATCATTTGTTGAGTAGCGAACGGTATTAACTGTTTCACCCGGTTTCAGTACACGATATTCTTCTGATTCCATCAAATGCACAGCATTGTCCTTCAAGTCGAAATCACCACTTTTGAATCTTCTAAACTAACGTACACCATTGGGACATTGTCACCGTAAGTTTCCACAAGTATACGACGGCTTTCACTCGCGTTTTCTTTTGATTGAACAAGAAAAGCAGTACATGCCGCAAATGCTCTTTATTTGGCTCGAAACTCGACATGTTTACCACACGAAATCGTTTAAACGTCATATTTTTGAAAGGTCGGGTCATAACCTCCAAAATGACATAAGAGATTAGACTGTGAACCAACACTTGTTTCCAGGGCTATCTCAAAAAATTAAGAATTATTAACCGCCACACCTGGTACACCTCATTGCTTATTTGCCATCATTTTCGAAGTCGTTAATACAAAAGGTTGATTATGATCTATTGTAACGGTTTGGAGGAGAAAGTTCACGAAGAAAACCACTTTCTCCATCAACGATCGTGTTCTATTTGATGACCCTGCTTGTGTACTATTGCTCTGCACCGTATCTTCCACTGTAGAAGAAATGTCTGCAAAACGGCGAGGCTGGTGTTGTTTCATTCCTGCTTGAGACCCTCAATGGTTGTTGGACGAGGTCGAACAAGGGCTCGTTTTAATAAACCAAATCCACAAAAATCCTTCGGGGATACAGGTGGCGACTTGAGATGAAAGGTGACTTGTTGATAGTAAAGGGAATTAACCTTAGTCTTCCTGTTCACTCTTCTGGTTGTGAGCTTGTACGAGTATCTCGCAATCACTATAAATCCTTTTGAAAAACTTTTCTCACATTTCTTGAACCATTTTTGATATGACTTCTCTCCACGTGGATGGCAGAAAATCGCACGGGGGTTGTTGCAGTCGTTGAGATAGACATAGGCTTCATCTACAGTGACAAAGTACTTTCATCGTTCTGCTGCGAGGTAACCTTCATAGAGCCTCCGACAGTTTCTCTACCTTTCTGCGAGGAGTCCTGGCAGTAGCTTATGAACACGATTCTTGTGACGCTTTTCCAGTTTAAAATCTTTATTATTTTATTTACGTAGCCTGTGAAGTTTCTACAATGTTTGCGATCCGACTTTGGGTTGCGGATTTTCACACTGGACAAGTGCTTGACCCTTCGAATAACCTGTGGTGTTCCGCTTGTGGGAACCCGAGGATTTTGCTTAATCTGGCCAATTGGAATTAACCGTCCTCTGAATTTTCCTTTTCCATTCATTACTGCTGCTATGCTTTTCTTCGAAACAGAGAAATTTCCTGTTTAGCAGAATAGCTGTAACTAGCGTCGGAAAGGGCAGTAATGTACCTTCCCAGAAAGGTTTGATTTTTGGAGACATTTATTCATGAAATTTCTCCTTTCGAATGAAACGCAACAATACGATGTAAATAGCATCGTTTCACGTACTTTCTGTTATGTTCACATGCACGTGACCTGCAGCATTCCCGCAATAAATCGTTACCTAAGATCGTAATTAACCCTCTGTAGATTCGGTACAAAGGTAAAAATTCCTGCTTTTAAAATTTACTATTTCGATTGCGACGTTTCTCGTAACAATTCTACGTGTAAGTTAGGATTCCGGACTTTTATTTGGACAAAGCCATTACACAGAAACTCCCTTGTTTTGATTCAAGATAAAGGACAGCAGACGATAGTGTGGTTTAGCGAGTAATAATTAAAAGACAGATTTGCTTGCATTGTATCTACGAGGGTAATTCAAAAAGTAAGTTACAAATCGAAGTTGCGACCTGCATTTTTTGATTAAGTGCGGGAAACTGTCACCGCTAGATAGCAGCACTATCTAATTTTATTGTGACGTACAACGATCGTTCTGCGCATGACTGTACAAGATGGCGGCGCCCCTGAGTACATGCTCCACGATAGAACAGCGTGCCGTTGTGCGTTTTTTGTGGGCAAAACATATGGAAGCAAAGGATATCCACAAGGAAATGCTGCCCGTGTATGGTGAACATTCCCTGTCACGTCAGGCAATCCATAATTGGGTGCAGAAGTTCTCGGAAGGGCGGACAAGTATCGAAGACGAACATCGAGCCGGTCGGCCGGTGGAGATCGCCACGCCAGAAACGTTGCAGCGCGTCGAAGAAATCATCCGAGCAGAGAGGAGGGTAACCGTCGACGCTGTAGCAACCGTAATTGGGTGTTCACGTGGCCAAGCTTACAAGCTTCAATAAAGTGTGCTCAAGCTGGGTGCCACGCCAGCTTACACCACAACACAAAATCCAGAGAATGGGCTTGTCAGTGCAGCATCTCCAGCGCTACCAGGTTTAAGGGGACGACATGCTTTCTCGGATTGTCACTGGATGAGTCTTGGGTGCACCATTATGAGCCTGAGACGAAGCGTGCCTCCATGCAGTGGAAACATCCCTCGTCCCAGCGCACAAGAAGTTTAAGGTGACACCATTGGCCGGGAAAGTCATGTTGACGGTGTTCTGGGATTGCCAAGGCGTACTGCTCACCGAATTCCAGCAATGTGGCCACACAGTTACGTCTGCCTCGTACTGCACGATTTTGACGAAACTTCGTGCCGCCATTCGCCGGAAGCGACCAGGCCTCCTCAATAAAGGGGTGTTGCTGCTGCATGACAATGCCCGTCCCCATAGTGCCAATCACAGACTACAGCGACGCTGAGGTCATTCAAGTGGGAGGTCCTCCAACATCCACCTTACAGCCCGGACCTCGCCCCGAGCGATTTCCACTTGTTTGGCCCTTTGAAACATCATCTTTCGGGAGAACGCTTTCCTGACGATGAAGCGGTTGAAAGAGCAGTGCGCGCGTGGTTCCAACAGCAACCAAAAGATTTTTACGACACAGGTTTCCAGGGACTTGTGAAACGGTGGGACAAAGTGCTTAAATTTGTATGGAGATTATGTTGAAAAATAAATGTTGTTTGTATGTCATTGTCTCCATTCATTTCTTTTCAATCACGATTCGTAACTTACTTATTGAATCGCCCTCGTATTAACGATTTTAAAATTGATGGCAAACAAACAGTTACGCCCTCGTCATGTTACTGCTGCTTTGAAACGAACCATTTCGTGAGACTTACAGTAAGGTATGCATAATGAAATTGAATTTCATTAAACATGGAATTTCATTTTACTTATACTCAAAAATTTATATCCTATAATAAACATGACGAGTCCCTCTCATAATGAAATGTCGAAGGAATCCATTTTAGTCAGCTTATTTCAGAATTGTGTTGTGCTACAGTCTATCGATCTATGCAGCAGATCAAATCCTTATGCAATTCAAATTCAGGTGCACGTTTTGAGAATATTTAAAGAGGATCCTGTTGTTTACTATAAAATTCAAAGCTACATAAAACTATATCCCATTACAAAGCAATAAGATGAATTTATTGATTGCGTTTAAAAAATAGTCAAAAAAAATCGGTAGCATATAAAAGCCCTTTAACACGTGTATTAAATGTTTTCCATATAGAAGCTCTCGTTAAATATTTCCTTATAGCTGAAACCAGGAGAGGGCTGGAGGGAAAGAGAACAAATCTTTTCAAGGAGAAACGATTTATTTTTAAACTTGTAGGTCGTTTCCTTTTGAAATGGATGAAAACACGGGGATGCAGATCGTTAGGAAGGCATTATAACACGAAGGTAACCACCAGAATCCATTACGAAAGCTTTAATGTCGCGCAGGAAAGGATTCCTTTATTAATCGCTATCGTGCTTAGGAAAAAAAAAAAAAAAGAAAAAAGGGCTATCTCCTAATTAACATAGGCGCATCTTAAAGTCTATTAGGCTTTAACTAAATGGTTTTCTTCCTGGCTTAGATTTACTCATACACAAACAAATTGCAGCGAAGCAATTCGGCTAATGGCACTGACGAGATCAAAATTTTCATTACCACGAGGCCGTCAATATTTGCAGTAAATATTGTGCCTCAGGCATTTTTACGAAGACAAGATAACGTTGCGAGCCATTTATGTCACACAAATGGATTTGTATTAAGGAGGGCAAAAGAAGAGAAAACATTAAGGAAATGTCATTTTGGACCTCATTTTCTCACGCAAGGTGTTCTTTAAGGAAACATTGCACTGGATAGATGACGACAAGTTAAAGATAAAGGAGGACGTGAAAGGTAGTCCCACCAAATTATGTAGAATATTGTCTGCGTTTATGTAAATCGATAACGCATAGTAGGCGTTTGAAGGAAAAATTATGTTAGAGTAAACGTTATAGGCGACTGAAGCCAAAAGGACCGAAATGTATTAAAATACACTTAAAGAAAATAGAGAGAGTTTTTTTTTTTTTTGAATAAAAGAATTAATTTACAACTATTGCTGCTCAGAATCTTATATTTAATCTCAGTAATTGAAAATGCTTCCATTAGAAACATTAGGCCACTTTGAATCTTTCTAAAGGGAAAAAGATTTTTTTGTTGAGAGATTTTGTTAAATTTTTCTGGTGAAATAAATTTTTAATGCGATGAATTTTTCATCGTCACATTAAAATAGTTCCATTCATGCCTCTCTAAATCAGAAACCCCCACGAATTTCTTCCATTTTCATTACTTTTTTGAAATGAATAATGCACATTACAACTTATTCTTATTGATTTCATTAAAAAGACAACTTATTTCTATCAGAATTACAGATTTCAGTTTACTCAATCCTAACACTTAAAAATAGTTCATTATCTTTAACTGTAACAACCGACCGACAAAATTTTTTTTCTCTTAAAGGTAAACTCCACACCCAAAACAACTTTGTTTAAAATGAAAGATGGAAATCTCAATAAGAACGTAGCATGTATAAAAATCTCAATAAGAACGTAGCACTAGTCAGTTTGGTATCGCAATGAAATATGAATATGAAACAAGACCGATAGTGACGACTGCGATTTTGATAAGAGACAGCAATATACAAGGGCCATTAGCAGAATTAAATGCTATTGCAGCTTCTGCGATGTACAGCCCTGATATGCATTATACCCTGATACGGGATCTTCTGCTTGCCGCGTCGGCGTGTGCGCATTAGGGCGGCGTGTGCCCTACGCATTCGATAGGCCTACTTTATTCTTCCTTCGGCGTTTAGCACATGCTGTTGCGGTCGTTGTTCTTGAAGAACGCCAGCCCCGTTTAGAATTGGAAGAATATCTAGTTCCACCTTGTACATGATCTAGTTTCAGCGAGTTTCTTGTTTGAATCGACACTGAATTTAAAACGGCGGATGCGTAGACAAAGCAAGACACTTCAAAATGAGCAAACGATGCTGTTTGGAGTTGAATACCAGTTCCCTCACTGTCAAATACTAATCCACTGTTTTTTAATCGATTCTGATTGTGGAAATCTATGAAACTTGAAATTGGTAAAAGTTCAGAGTAGCGTCTCCTAATAATCACGCCAATTTCTGTGACAAATAAAGTAAGTACTGACCATTAACCTCCTGTGATCGGCCGGGGGGAAACCAATTGCCCCCTGTAACCATTTGGATACCAGTTCCCTCGCTGTGAAAAACTAATCCACTGTTTTTAATCGATTCTGATTGTGGTAATCTATGAAACGTGAAATTTCTATCCGACTGTCTATTTACACATCCAAACAGAGAACAAACTGAAGGCATACCGACATAAAACAGGTTAGCAAAATCTTACGATATGTAGAATCGTTCTAAGCGAAGCTAGCAAGCGACTAGAATCTCGGCGACGAAATTCCCCGAGGTCCTCGCGGCAGGAAATGACGCCTTGTTCCGCCGTGTTCTCTGGAGAAGAGGATGGAAGATCCCACGCCAATTTTCAATTTTCCGAGGCACTTTTCTTAATAAAATACGAGGGTTGGGGCAAAAGTCATGGCAACTATTTTTTTTTCTTGAAGATACCAGTCCGGTTGGAAAATGTGACATATACAGACGAAAGGACAAGGTGTTAACTACATGTGCGGACAATGAATAGCACTGAAATATCGTAACACACTAATTTATTACGGTAGTATACAGGGCAATATGGCCTTCACGGTTGCTCATCACTGGTTGACACACGTCCTTGCTGAAACTTTCTTACCCACCGTGCTACTATATTCCCAAGGGCTTCCACTAATTCACTGTGACATTCCATCGCATTTCTCCCTCGGAGAACTGCTATTTTGATGTAAGCGCGCTGCTCAACACGGGTTACTTCCATCTCGCACGACACTCACCAACTGACTGATTTCACAGCCCTCGCTGCGCTACTACCAGCTATCACAGAGTCATCTGTCGTTCTGCATACACACTGCCTGCAGAACTTCCACACGACACATATACGTTTGTGATCCGTTCACATATCTACAAGAAAAAAAATAGTTGCCATGACTTATGCCCCGACCCTCGTATTAGGAAAATCGAAAAATTTTGAATGATACATACTCTATTAACCTGGATTAATGTTATGATGCAAAAAAAAAAGTAGATTTTTTTCCGTGGAGTTTACCTTTAAGTATCCGCGATATTCAAACAATATTTTAATCATCAAGTTAGGGCAATTCTCCTTTAAAGTGGAAGGAACTCTGGAGAAAATAAAAAGCTGAACAAGAATGTTAACTCTTTAATATTTTAAGTCAGACTTTGGTTTAATTATGAATGGCGATAGCATTAAGAAGATTAAATTTCCGTCATAACGCGATTTTATTTACAAATGAGTTTGAATTTCCGAATGAGCTTTGTGAGTAATCAGTAATGAGTAATCGATAATTGGTAAATGTTGTTAAATCAATATCGAAGCTCTTTCGAAATGCAGGAGAAACCTAAGGTCATTCATCAAAATCCGTTTATTAGCATTAAAAGCGTTCGTTTATGTCATAGGGTTTTTCATTTTCGTTGAAATATAGCTCGAGTTCAGAGGAAAAAATAAAAAGAAGAAAACTTTCATGTGATGTGATTTCCTCTGCATTTTATAAACATATGAAGAAATGAGTTGTTCAAACGCGATTGTTGAGGTTTAGGTAATTCAGTGAAAATTTTAAATATAATACGATATTTAAGAAGACATTCACCAGGATGCGATTTTCGTATCTAACCAGTAGAATGTGACAGTTTTCAAACATATTTATTGAGACAGTAGGTTGCATGAAGAAAGAAACTAGTACCATCAGTAAAGTGATGATATCAGTAAAGTGGCTACTTTGCCGACGAACACGTTCATTCATTCTGCGGAAAGAATTCATTCATTCATGACACGCTCTAGCAAATTAGCGTTTATTTCCCTCACTCCAAGTAGCATCAAATTTTTCAATCTCAAAGAGTAATCCAACTGCTTTCTGCAAATGCATGACAGCTTTACATTCAAAAAACACACACAACGAACATCTGCTGCTCTACTGACCAATTAACTAATGTCATTTTCAAAAAGTAAAACACGTGTACTAAACTCTAAACAAAAGAAATTTTATGTCTGTCTTCTTTTTCATTACTATTTTCTTCTTTTTCATAAAATCTTCTGTCTCAATACGAATGTGTGGTAACCGTCACATTCTACTTTAAATTTTCGTGGTGACGCACTTTAAATTTAGCTGTTATACACAAAATCGCAGCGAATGGGTTACGATGGTTTTTAAGAAGAAACGTGCCGGAACACCGCCCTGTTGAAAGATAAAATCACGTTTATCTGAGGTTTTCTTTCAGTTTGCAGTTGTGACATGAGCCAATTTTCAAGCATGTCCAGGTAGATGTATCCTGTCACCGTTTCTTCTGCAAAGAAAAAAACGGGACATACATTTTGAATTTTGGCTTGGGAAGCAATACAAATAACAACTGCTTGAAAATATGCTTGGTTAGCTTAACAAACCTCCATCAACAACATAAATAAAAAGGCTTAAGGAAATTAACAAAACCGCTGCAATCGTCTGTAAACATGCTACAGCTCTACTTTTATAAGAATTTGGAAAACATGTTTATCTGTAACGTCTCCGAATGAAAATAAATAACTCGTGAGCGTTGCACGTGTATAAAATTCAGTTTAGTTATTGTATATAATTGACGTGTATATTGATTATGATTTGAATTCCGCTTTGACTCTCTTTAGCGCGTCTTTGCAAGAAAGTTTTTATATGAATGATTTGTCGCAGCTGTCCGTCTGTTCTCAACAATGGGGAGAGCAAGCATTTAGTGGATTAATGGAAGAGACGAATCTTCGCAGCATTGAAGAGAACAAGCGCGCATAAAAGTGCACAAAATATGTCCCGATCTCAGGCAGATTTTAAGAACAAACCAATAATGAATGAGAAAAACTAGTACCGAAAGGTTAAAATGGTCAAGCTACCGCAAAATGAAAATGACGCGAGAAAAGCAGTATTCAGCAATAAAATATTGCTTACTGGTTATGCAAGCTAAAAACTGTAGAAACAAATACAGTATAAAGGAAGAAAAAAAATACTAATGTTTTTGTGGATTAGTGTTTTCGTATTTTCTTCCTTTATATTGTTTACTGTTAAAGCAGACAAAAACTTAAAGAAAAACAGAAGCAAAGAAGGTTTGTGGTTGGTGTCGTAGCCAGCTGGTAATTCTTCAGTGGGCACGAAAAGGTGAAAGTCGAATGGTACTAAATCCGGACAGTGATATTGGCACTGTGTGGACGAGCGTTGTCATCTCCTGAAGAACTACATCTCCTGAATAAACATTTGTTACCGTAAACACGTAACATTTCCTTGTGTATTTTGCTTAGGAGATTTCCCCTGCGCCCACAAAAATCGAATTACGCCCGTTGTTCATCACGGGTACGCTCAGCTAGCACACTTGAGACTCGAATAACTCACCACCGCACCAGAACATGACTACGAGCGCCGTACACTTTACACGGTGGTACTGCCATATATACGACACCTGCATAAAGGGTCATTGCAACGACCGATATTCATAGCACAATTTTACATTGCAGCAATTTGAAGATATTTCATTATGCGACTTATACGTGTATATTGATTTATCATCGTAGAAGTCACCAATACCAAAAAAAATTATGAAAACTGTTCCATCTACAATGAGAGAGAAGATAAAACGAAGTAAGGGCATTGTGATAATTAGAGAAGTTTAATCGTAAACCTAAGTGTCTGAGCTCTAATGATGTACTTTTAGTTTCCATTGATCACTGGATAATGACATTATAACGTCTTTGATTCTCAGGGAATTGTTTACCAACACACAGCTTCCCCGCATCCTGCATTTACAGGAGAACTTTGCAAGTTAGTGCTAAAGATTCCGGATTGCAAAGAAACGACCATAACTTCACTGTTGAATGGCTTGGAACTTAATCCATGACAGTGCCGTTTCTCATGTAACAAATACAGTTACGGCATATTTGGCTAAATTCAACTTAACATAGATACCACATCCATTCTTACAGCCCCGATCTTGCCCCTGGTGAATTTTTTGGTTTTCAACTCCGAAGTCTAAGCTACGAGGCCATCGATTTGAGAAGCAGCACTAAAGAGAAGTGAGGCTATTCTCAAGGAATTCACAAAAGAATGGCTGAGTTCTTTATATCATGTGTCTGAGTTCTCTAAGAAACATTTTTAATAAGGTATATAAGTAAATGGCGACTACTTAAGAAGGACCACGTAACCCAGGGCCGTCCAAATCGTGCACGTCGCCCGCGTGTAACATAAAAAGCTCGCGGGCAAAGCCAAGGAGATAGTCCAAAACTCAGGAGGGGAGTGGATACAGTTTTTCCTATGCAGTGTTGCCAGACTTTAGGGGGCGATTCCGTTAAATGAGGCATTATTTCTTTTGTTACTGACACTTGCTTGTTTTTCGTACATTCCGAAATAGCATAAAATCTCTGAACCCGTATTTAAACCGGAGTGGGAGAATCTGTTTTGTTTTGTTTTTATTCATTTTATTTTACGGATCGGATTCTAAATGCTTAATATGCAATCGTGTCCTATCGGGAAAAAGAAAATACAATTCTACCTGAATCGAGAAAATTGTCACAGTAAAACGAAGGAAATAAAATGGTAAACTCTCTGTTTTTTTTTTTTTTTTGTTTTTTTTACAGTATCGAATTGATAATTAGCAACTCGACTTTAAGGACCTGCCCACCTTACCCCCCACCCCCCCCCCCCCCCCCCCCCCCGGAGGAATATTACCCGCGTGCACGGGCGCTACCCGCGGACAGAAATCTTGGACAGCCCTGACGTAACCAATGAAACTGAGAAATATGTAACTGAGGAGAAAATTGCTCGATTTTGTTGATCAGCCGTCGTATTTCAAATATCAGACAGTTCGCTACCTTCAAATGATTGCGTTCAAGAACTTTGTTGAATGTTGAAACTAATTTGATACAGAAATTTCTTTCAAATATAAGAGAAGCCTAAGGTCTGGAAGAAGTTCTTCGGTATAAAAGTAAAAGGAAATATATTTCATAAAAGACAGTTGTGGTGCCAATAGGGAACGAAAGGAAATGAATGAAAGAGTAATCGAAGCTGAGAGGGAACAAGCAAAGAAGGAACGAAATGGCATAAAATCGATAACAAGAAATGCATTTTAAAAAATTTTTGGAGCGAAACTACCTGAGCATGGCAGTCTCGTTATATTATACCTTTGGTCTGTTGTAATCGATAACTGATATCACCGAAAACTCATGCGTTTCTTCTGACGCCAGAAGTTCGGATCGAAATGCACTGACATTTACAAACATTTTTGCCGATTTTTTTTTTGTAAATTTGTTTGCGAAGGGAATACATGTAGCCTTTACCTTTCTGTATCCTTTGCGAAATGTAGTATCACCATGCAAGAAGTCCTTGCAAAATTTAAAATTTGTGACTCGTCGAGACCTCAGTTCCTTTTTGTATAATGAATGCATTTGGGCATAAAAATAGGAGCCTCTGCATGTGCGTTTTTTTTGTCGACCAAGTTTTAATAGGTTGGCTAGGTTTATGGCTGAGCATGAAATTTAAGCTGCGCATTTTCTTTCACGGTCTAGAATTCATTTGTAATAGAAATGAATTCCGTTTTTCCTTCCTCCACAAAACCTGGAACACCGTTATCCGTCTCCCTTTTCCACCGCTCTCTTCTTTATTCAATATATATTCGTTTTCTTGCTCTTTCTTCCATCTTTTCCACCTTCTTATCCTCGAGAAAACTTGTTTGTTATTGGGAAGCGGCATTTCAAAGCAGAGGAAACTACGTTCTTCCTTCTTTTCTGCCGGAGCCGCTCGCTCGACGTCACCCGTCGCCGCCGCCGCTTCATCTTGCGGGCTCAAGCCATTAACAGATCTCGGCTCCCTCCGTGGAAAAATCTTATTTCCCTTCCCGAAAAGCAGCTCGAAGGGCCCCGGCGTGCGAGTTAAAACCGTTGCCCTCTTGATAGAATTAAAGGAACGGGGCATTTCTATGGATCAGGCAAAAAGAGGGGAGGGGGAAATCTAACTCGTCTTTGCAACTTTAGTCTGCTCTCACTTCTTTGCAAGAAAACTATTTGATACCCATTCTCATATCAACCGTATTTTTGAAATACTATTAAAATGGAACCCTCTTTAACAATATTTGTGATGTTTAAAGTTGTTAAGTATATTTAAGGATTATATGGTACCTTTATTTTATATATATATTCGTGTAAACTGTAAATTTATTGATTTAAAATATTAAAAAGCTAATCTGCTCTAACCAAAGACAATCTACATATAACTTACTCTTTATTTCAATTATAAAAAACAAAGCATCTTATTCTTGTTGAACAATTGAATCGATGAAAGGAAGAACAGGACGTTTGGGAGTTCTACGACGCTTTGTTAACAGCAGTTTGTGTTTTTCCGTGTCGAACTCGGCTGCGAAAAATGGGTCGTAAGCCAGACGTATCTTAGTGGCAAAAAAGGGATCGTAGCATTTGGGCAGGCAGAAGGACATCCCGTGCAAAAAGTAGCTACATTTGCCGGAGTATCAAAGCGCACAGCCATCCGTGAGTTCAAGAAATGGTCCACGGGTGGCAACAATCGTCGAAATCGTGTTCGGAAATCAGTGCTGGTTGAACGTGACTAAATACGAATATCGCGCCTGCACACGGCCATACTGAACTGCGTCGAGAAGTCCATAAAAGTCCGCATAAACAAGCTTGTGAAAGAACCTTAAGGAGGCAATTGCATAAAATGGACATCTGGAACCGGTTACCTCGCAAGCGCCCGATGCTCACTCCAGCTCACAAGAAAGCACGTGTGTAATGGTACAAATGATATCAGAACTGGACTGTAGACCAGTGGAAACGCATGATTTGGTCGGATGAATCAAAAATTTGTCTTTATTCGAATGACGCTCGAAACCGTGTGCACAGAATAACCAACGAAGCCTTTCAGCCTGATTATGTTCAAGGTTTGGTGCAGGCGAGTAGTGGCTCTGTGATGCTGCGGGCAAGTTTTCAGTACAATGATCAGGACCTCCGGTTGAAATTAGCACCAGGCTTAACCAGATGACTATCGTGACATTCTGAATGGACAACTGCTAATATTTGTGGATCATGTCAAGGATGTCTATGACCTGGACAATGTCTGCTATCAAGACCATAACTGCAGGGTTCACAAGGCGCCTTTGAGGAGTGGTTCGACAAGGCGAGCACAGTCAGATCGTGCGGCCCGCTAAATTCCCAGTTCTGAACACAATACAGAATTTTTGGGACCACCTGGAGCAATGTGTTAAGCGGAAAAATCGCCATAGACTAACATCGCCGACCTGCAGAATAAATTGTACAGCACTTATTACCGTTCAAAGGACCGATGTGGTGCAACCAATACGTGTTTGAAACACACCTGTGGAAGCTTGAAATTTGATACGAAATACAGAGTCGAGTCACTTCATTATGACCACCAGCTAATATCCTGAATAACCGCCTTTAGTGTCACGGACAGCAGCTAGACGGCATGGGAGTGAGTCAATAAGATTCTGGTAGGTTTCTACTATAGCTGTTGCCATGCAAACTGTAAAGCATCCGATAGCTGCTGAAGGGTACGCGGTGGTTGTTGCATAGCACGCACATGACGATCGAGGTGATCCCAAAGGTTCTCGATTGGGTTGTGTTCTGGGGAATTAGGGGGGCCAGGGTAGTACTTGGAACTCTTGGTCGTGTTCCTCAAACCACTTCCGAACGTTGCCGCCACCAGTCCGCATTATCTTGCTGGAACGTGCCATCCCCCTCTGGGAAGACAGTCGGCATGTATGGATGTACTTGATCTGCAATTATGGACAAATAACCGAATCGGTTGAGAGTGCCTTCCACATGTATCAGTGGGCCCAGACAATGCCATGTGAATACTCCCCACACCATGACGTTGCCGCCACGAGTCTGGATTCGTCCAACAATGGTTGTAGGATGCTAGTTCTCGGAGGTTTTTCGCCTCACCCGAAATCGTGACTCATCGGAGAAGGCAACCTTTTCCAGTCAGAAGTGGTCCAGTTTCTGTACTGTTGGGCAAATTGAAGCCGTTTTGGCGATGAACCTTCGTCAGCATGGGTACGGTGACCATCCGTCTGCTGCTGAGACCCATACGTAGCAGGATTCTCTATACTGTGGTTTTAGAGACATGTCTGGTAGCACCCTCGTTGTTTGAGCGGTAAGTTGGTCCACTGTAGCTCTTTGGTTGGCCTTCACACCTTCGCAGCCGAAGTTCACTCTCTCATCAATGGCACGTGGTGCTCCACAGTTCCCATACCGTTTATACTGAACGGTCCCATTTTCCCAGTCATGGTACACTTTAACTACAGCACCACGAGAACAGTTCACAAACTGCGCGGTTTCCGAAATACTGCCACCCTTGGCCCGAAAGCCGATTATCATCCCTTTTACCAGATCTGATATCTCACGTTTCTTACCCATTGCAGCAATGAGTGATACGTTTTTAACTTAGTGGAAACCTACCTTATATAGTCACCTAACCAATTCCCAACACGTGACATATTTCCTCGGCTGGGCAACCCCGAAGACAAACGTAGGGAGTCGTCATAATAATGTGACTCGACCCTGTAATTGCATTGCTGTGAGGTTTCACAACTGCACTGTTGGATACGATATCATTACATTTCGAAGTCATTTTTCTCGAAACGTATGCTATCTATTAAAAAACTTCCGAGAATATTTTCGTCTTATTTTGTCCTTAAGAACCGATCCTCCAAGTAGCTTCCATCATTTAATTTGCGCGCTGCCTACAACACGAACATTTAAATCTGCAAATATTTAAGCATGAGATTTTTGGACTAGCACTATTCTTCCTTTCACCGATTCAATTAAAAAACGTGAATTGGTTGCTTAAATAAAAAGAATTTTGTTGAATAAATAAACAGATGATTTACATCTGAAATATAAAAAAAAATAAGTTAAAAAACTGCAAGCTCTTCAGGGGTTTATTTTTCTATTCCCATGGTCCTACTCACTTTTTATCTACAGCAAACAAAATTAAAGAGGTTATTATTTTCTTTTTTTAAAGACACTATTTAACCTTCCTTAAATAATTAACTGACCTTTAAAAAAACTTAAATATGTAAATAGCATTTTTTTAAAATTAGCTAAGTTCATAAGATTTGAAATATTTAATAGTTGCTGTTTTAAATATGTACTTTTGACGTTTCTGTTTAAACATTAAAATTGTTTTCATAATGGCTTCTAAAGCCACAGAAACCATTATGCACAACTATTGAAATAATTATCCATCAGAGTCGAATGTTGATATTAATGATGATTGCAGTCAGGACGGATTTACCCATTTATGAAATGCTATTTAAATATGCGGAATAAGTGAGCCAACTGCAGCGTTAACACCTTCGCTTACAAATATAGTGCTGTTATAATAAACTTTTTAAAGGAGAATATCTCATCAGCTTATTTTTAACTGTTATGATATCATTGTTGAATCGCTTCTAGCATTTAGTATGGTAATTTAAACATTGTTAATTACTTATTCAATGAAAGTTCTCGTTTCATTTATATTGTTGTTTTGTAGGTGATTATCATGTTCCTCGATAATAGCTGATTTTGAATGAAGTGTATTGACCTTCTATACAAGGATCCTTAATAAATTGAATCCGTATCTGATCTGCTTTTGAGATGCGAGTAGTAAGAGTAGGCTATATTCACGATCTTTATGGAGATCTATTTTATCCTTTGTTTCTGATAACGCCGCTTCCAGTTATCTAATGAGCAGATCAAGCGATAGGAGTGTTTAATCAGGTAATTAATCAGTTATAACAATTTATCAAGCGTTCAGTCAATCAGTCACTCGCACTATTGCAGCCTTTGATGAGAGAACAATCAGAATTGTTGTAGCATTTCCAATCATAGAATTTTCAATAGGAATTTTCGGTTTTGTTGCAATATACAGTGGGCTTTCCTATCTGTTTATAAATTACTAACAAGAAATTAATCCTCCCGAGGAAGATATAGGAAAGTAGCGGAAGCGCTGAGGTCATCTATTTTTACCCTTTTATCTGCACTTTTTAACCCCCCCCCCCATTTTTTTTATCGAACAATTGATTTTTTTCGAACGTAGTATTTAGAAAATGAAAAAGAGCTCTATCTTCTTTCGTTTCTCATCATTTCCGAACGAATGATATATGACATCACATATGTTGCCATAGTTCTAAAGACCAAGTGACTTCCACCCCCACAACTCCGACCCTATTGGGACAATTTGGCCCAAACTTTACAGTAATGTTGACCTTGCTTAAAGGAATCTGCACATCAAATTTCACTCCTTTATATGCATAAATATGCGTAGACCATTTGGTACCCTCTAATTTCCGCCACCGAAACTTCGACCCCAGTGGACCAATCAAAACCAAACTAAATAGTGAAGATGCACATGCCCATAGTAAGCAACATAGCGAATTTCAACCTTCTATCTCAAAAAATGCGGAAATTATGAAGGTGACGGACGGACAGACAGACGGACATTGTGAAAACAATAAGTAGCTCTATTCTTCCGCTACTTAATAAATAAATATGAGTTTAGTATAAAAGTCAATATTTCCGTAGTTAGTTTTAATTTTGCTGCAATTTTGCATTGGATTTTCTTTGAAGAGTTTTATTAAAATATGAAAGGTTTAACAGCTTTAAAAGGATTATTATTTTTCAGTATTACGTCTAAGATATGCAAAATTTCCATCGAAACAAAACCAGCAGGAAAAGACATTTATTGCACTGTTTTGTGAAAAATCATTTTATGCTGCATGCTACTTTTTCAAAATTTTATTCATGGCATATATATTATCCATTGATTGTTTGTTCGCCTAATTTTGGCATTCATCTTCTATAAATGATTTATTTTTATTTTTCCAAATGTTTTTCAAATAAATAAAAGAAAAATTATCATTTGACGTAGAGCTTTCTATTTGTTACTATTGACGAAATAGATGGAGGTTGACGAAAATTCTTATTTGTTTATTGGCCCGTTCTCTGGAAATTCGATCAAAACATCATCATCCGGCAGTATATAGAAGGGGTAAGCTCTACGGAGTTCAAAGGATAAATTTGCTATTCTGGGAAATAAAATCCGAATAAATCCTCGAAAATACGACCCGTCTGTCATACATGATGAAGTAAAGTATTTTCTATTAAACTTACCTAGATATAATCCCTTCACTGAACTTCCATTTAATTTTAAAAGGAAATCATTCTTTCCCCTCGTGTAAAGGAATAATTTTGTTGCTATGGAAACGATAATCGCCCAGCAATGCAACAAATCGAAAAACACTATTTTCCTCGACTTACAAGACCATTAGAAGAAATTACCAAATAGCAAAAATTACAATTCCATTCTGATATTAAAAACTTTGTTTCTACTTTAATGCGCTACCAGGTTAATGCGCATAAAAGCAGCACAGAATTTTATGTGTCTAATTCGGATATTTTTACTGAACCTACCTTTTTCCAAAATAAGAAAACCGATTCACCTAAAACAATAAAAAAACTTTGAGTTTTACTTGTCACTTGCTGAAAACCGTTTCTTGTAATCTTGTATAATGTTATAGTAAATTACAGTCTAAGTTGCAAAGATAATTTATGGACACCCTGTTATATTTTTGCGATTTTTCAAAATACAGTTAACTCGGTCGGCTTTACTCACTCCTTGCGCAAATGTAATGGACTAGTCTGATTCCCGTTTTCCTGTTATGCAAAGCAAGCAACACATAACTGAACTATTGGCATGAAAACTTTCGAAGTATCAAACAAAATGACCAAACCAGTTGCGGATTTTTAGAAAAGACTATCTCCGAGGTCTTTCCGATGCAGGATTTATTGCCTCTGTCGTGGTACGGGGATGCTAAAATGCACAAATTGTAATATCTAAAACCGTAGTGAACGGCATAACTAGCTTAAAATATGCCATTCCTGATAATGTGTATTCAGGAAACAAAAAATCTCTCCCGAGACCTTTCCAACCGACTATATGCCGCAAACCGACAGATTCATCAAATGACTGCCCAAGAATCTGTCGCAAGTGTCGATCGAATCCATTCATCGGGATTTAAGCCAAGGCCTCCTAGATAACAAGACCCGGACAGCTCGAGCATGATGGGAATGGTCATGTGATCAAAGGAGGGAAGATCACAGGGCGCTCATGACATATTTAAGGATGGCGCCACCGTTCCGCCATCTTGCCACTGGCAAAAACTTAGTAAGGCTGCATTACCTGTATTAAGTTTTTTAAGCATCAAGCTACTTCTTAGTTATTTATTCACCTGGAGATCTTGTACTAAATTTAGATATGTATAACATATTAAATACTGTGGCATTGTAAGTCTTATTTAAATAACTATCCTTCAAAAAAAACAACCTATCAAGTGCAAGTTATGTTTAACAATTGGATTGATCAACTAACCAATTCTAGCAGTATATAAGCTGATATAAACTACGAATGTAAGTACTAGATAGAGAATTTTCCACTCAAAGTTCTTTACACAATTGATTAGTTTATTGCAGTTTGCAGCAATAAAAAATGCAAAGAAGAATAACATTATACAAAGTATTACATTTGTTATGATGTATATCACACCTACAATATGTATATTATATACAATATGAAAGTACATACAATATTTACAACCGTACATGTATACAAACCTGAAAAGAGGGACACAAATAAAAACTCTCATTGATACTGGAACAAAATTGTTTTAGTCAATTTGTTCCTTGTTTTAGGTCCAGTTAACCCATTTTAGTCGTTTATTCCGATAATTTTACAAATTCTTCCACATTTCTGCTCGCTCCTATGTGGCTCCAATAAGTTCAATGCTTCTTTTTGCCAGTGGCAAGATGGCTGTTCTGTAACTTCCGGTTTCTGCTCAGTAAGTGGCGTTTTCCTATGGCCATGAGCGCTCTAGCCTTACTTATCTTCCCTACTCTGAGAGGAAAGATTGATGCAGACGATGCACTTGATACTCTATCTTTATGCTGAGTGTACGTGCGGATGCAGATCATGTTATCATTTAGCATGAACCATTTAAAATATAATTCTTTCAAAACACATTGTAAAGGAAGCATGGATTACTAATACATTCTTCGAGTAGGCATACAAATTTATTTTGTTCTGTTCATCTAAGTCACTGATGACGTTTATAAGCGATTTCTTCATGTTTAAATCATGTTCAAGCGATAGCGACATTCAAATTTGACGAATATCATTTGCATTAAATGAATTGTTCATTCTAAAAGTTCGAATAACACTTTAGAAGATCCAGAATAAAAAGAGATTACAATCGCTTTCTCTTAAAACATTAAATTAAAAGTGAATAAACATCGAAGCATTAGGTCCAGTGAAGTAGGCCTAACTATAGTATATTCACGATCTTTCAGTCTTTAGATTGAAAGACTGTGGTATATAGAATGATTTATCTGCTATTTGCATACTACTACTAACATTTATGAATAAAACAAATGTTCATACATAAATAGTAATAAGCCAAATTTGGAGTTAGCCTATATCCTTTGTTGTTTTTTAAACATTTCAAGCATTAAGTAAGCTCTCTACTGTAGATCCGGATGCTCTCACCAACGCCACCTAAAAAAACAAAGCCTGCTTACAGCGTCATCAAGCGAGGGCTGACAATCCAATCTTCATTGTTTACAACAAACGCAAAAACACTTGTTGTAATCCGTGCTTTTTCGCTTGTTGTAACAATGAAGGTTGGATTGTCAGCCCTCATTTGATAACGCAGTCAGCAGGCAGTGAGAGGGCCTTTTTTTTTATTTTAGGTGGCGTTAATCTCAAAGGCGAAACATTTGTCTACTACATTTGTAGTGTTTAATGATTGAACTAGAATTAAAAGCAATTACAAATCAAAAATTTATTTAATAAATGTAATAATATTATTAAAATCTTAAAATATTTTTAAAACAATAGAAATATCTATCGATATTTTCCTTTAATTTGCTAACGAGCTCTTTTTTCTTCCTTGTATTGTTTTCTCACTGCCCTCCTTCCTTCCTTTGTGACGTCTTCAGCTCATAGTATCCGGGCCTTCTTATCTAGGAGGACTTGCTTAAGCTCCTGAAATTCCAGTAAAGTCCGTTTGCATGACAATGTGCGACATACCGCTGAAAAGAAAACCAAAGCCCGAAAGCTCAGTGAAAGTATAATCATAGAAAGGGTGATTATGGTGAAAGGTACCTTACTGACGACAAATAGAAGTTCGTCGTAACACCAGAGTGATTATGGATTTATCTAACCGATTGTGTTAAGATTCGCGCCATTACCTACCACCCTACTTGCCGTGAAAGTTTTCCCAACGACTTCACGGTGGTGTCAGGATACTGCTCAAAAAGGACGCTTTAAGAAGCAGCAAGCTCCAAGACTAAGCGAGTTATTATCAAGAGAACGTATTGCAACCTTTTATATCGAGAGAAAAAAGGTTAAGAAGAAAATAAGCATCCAGTCATAAAGCGTATTCCGCTGTCAATTTGACGGATGGGAGAGGAGAGCGGAATTCATGCTATTCCATCCTCACATATTCTCATCAAATAGCTGATGATTCGCCGATGGACTTTTGAGGCTTCGGTCTTGAGTGAGGCCTTAAATCTGCAGAATGGATTCTGGAGAATACGCCCGAAGGTGTGATCAAAATTCCACGGCCCATCCTGTAACGAAATCTACTGCAGTGTAAACTGCGATACTATGCCTATAGTCCGATGCCAGCGAAAACAGTCGGTGGTGGGGAAACGACTACACTTGAAATGATCTCTGTAATGTCATGAAATATGTAAACAATAGTTTTCACAAATAATAAAACGAATAGCTTTATTCTACATTTAGCGATTATATTGTTTTATTGAATATTATTAGTAGCCGACTGGATTGTAAGTTCCGTTATGTCATCGGATTGGAATCCCATGAGGAAAGTGATGTTTTCCTATCATATCGTTTCTGAATTTCGTTTCGGAAAATTAAAAAGTATATTTTACTGAATGAAGAAAATAAAGTTTTTGTCTAAACCCGATAAGGCTCCAAATAATCACTTTCCTTTAGGTCCAGTCGAATTGCTGTAATATTATAACTTCTTTTATGTTCAGTTATATTAACTAATCACTTTTTAATGCCATTATCGTAAACTTTTTTTTTCTCCTGTTGTTTGAAGTTTAATGCGAACAGATTAGATGACTCCTTTTAGTAAATGCGACTTACATCATTCTTGATTAATTCATTCAGTCACAGTTGTTGCTGAAAAGGTCATTCGACTTCGAATCCTTTGTCGTTTCTCTGATTATGTATGTTAGTAATAAATCTGTTGCTTTTAAGATATTTCCCCAGGAAGGTCAGTGCTTGGCTTCTCGGTTGTTGGTGAGTTTTTCTTTTCTCTTTATTTTTCCTTTACTGGCTTATTTTTTTCGCTTCTAAGGGAGCTTGCGAAGCGGTGGTGTAGAAAATAGTGCATGAGGGAGTGCGGGATCTTGGACCTCGGAGCGCCCGGTCGTTATTCTCGCGCGTGATTAGATGATAGGCCGAGCTCCGGGGACCCAGTGGCGAAGACCGCCGTTAGGCAACCCGAGGCAAGAGAGGGAAGGGCCGTTAATCCCCGCCGGCTCTCGGCTGGCTGTGGCGATGGGCGAGTGGCCCTGCGGTGTCGACGTCCTACAAGATGGAGGGCTAATTTCCAAGGCGTTGAAAACACCGCCGCCAACTGATTAAAATGCTCAGAAGAACCATGTTCCATTGGATTCCCTGTAATGACAGAAAATCTTTAGAAAGCGGTTAATCTTTTCGACTTTTTTTCTTTTAAAGTAGTAACTGCAAAGTAACTGAAAACTAGTCTTGCAATTACAACCCTGTATATATTGTCTAAATAAGATGAGCTTAACGTTTTTCGTTAATACTTTATTTTTACCTATAATGTAAACAAAAATGTTGTAGGAAAAGAGCTTCTCTTCATATTCTAACGCATTTATGGTTTCAGAAGTGTGGAAATTAAGCTCTGGTCCCTTTTTTCTATACTGATTATTGAAACTGATAACCTCCTCAAGAATGTGGTAATGTTTTTAAAATTTCATTTTTTTTAATCTTGAACTTAAGGAGAAGCGAAATATAAGTGTGATTTCATCATCTTTAAGAGAAACTTTTAAAGTAAAACTGCTTAAATAATTAACTCACTAATGCAACATTCCAGAAAAATCACCTAAGCTGGGAAAAGGCACTCTGAAAAAAAAAAATAAACAGAATTTTAAAATGTGGTTCTAGTAACATTTAAAATTTTAATTCTCAATTAAAAGGAAACGTATTTTTAAATATTATCATTTAATTTAAAGAACTTTTTTCAGCCATTTTGTCAAAATTCAAAATTTCTTCATTTCTTCATAGTTCATTATTCATTCAGATTTTTCCGCATATTTTAACATGTTCTTCATAAACAGCCTATAACAAAAAAAAATTGACGCATCCCGAAAAAAAGGAACCGATCATAACAAAACTTCACATGCGAACATTTCTCGATTGAACATGCAAATGATCAAAATTTTGCAGACAGCCCGAACTGTGCCGGGGTCCATTCTCGCTGCCTCAAAACAGGGAATTATAGTCTGACGTGTCATTTTGTTTGATAGCTGGATCCCAATCAGAGCCCTCCGTGGCACTTCCAAAGCACAACGGTACTTTGAGAACACAACGACCCGTTCCGTTTGCAGAACCTGCGGCTTACTTTTTGACATGATAAAGTCTGCACTGTCTTGACCAGCCAGATCCGTTTCCTGTTGATTGTTTCCAAATGTGATGGGACATCACATACGATGAATTAGTCCACTGGTCATTGGCAAGATATCCTCAGAACACAATACGACCACTTTATGATTCCATGCCAAGTCTGGTAGCAGCGTATATTCATGCCAGAGATGGACCAACGTCATACAGACTTGTGAAACGTTTTCTGTCCAATCAATCATCCACTTGTTCTGAAAGCCTAATCAGTTCTTATTCTCTCTGCATATACATTCCACATACCTATTTCGGTGTCAATACTTTTTTTGTAGGCGCGTCGAATTTTCTAGGCGCCCAAGAGTGTATTAGAAGGATTATTATTTTTCAATTATCACTTGAAAATGAAAGCAGAAGCATTTAAAAGTTCCTTGCATTTTTGCAATTTTTATTTCAAGTGAATAACAATGAGATTATGTACAGGGTGAGTCAAAAGTCGCAGTACACCTTGTTTTTTCGAAAACCTTACAGGAATTGGGAAATCTGAATATTCTAGTAAGGGTATGGGTGAGGTGGTCTATCTTTTACAGTATGTACCGAACATGGCCGCCATCTTGAAATCGGCCATCTTGAATCTAAGTTTGTTTTTTTTAAATGGAATGGGGGTCGTGTGATATATCAAATAACATCAGCATTTTCTGATAATTTCAATCCTGTAAACAGATTTGAAGTAGCAGTTATGGTTCAAAAGTTACAACACATTCTATTTCATTTTGTAGCAGTTAACTGAAGATGGCTTTGATCACAGAGGAGAGAATTGACGTCAATTTGATGTCTGGAGAACGAATTTTCCGTGTCATAGTTGCAGATTTTAACAACCGGCACCCAGAAAGATCTCCCAATTTCACACAACACGGTCAGATGCTTAATTAAGAAATTCCGAGAAACTGGGACTGTGGTTGACAAGGCACGGAGTGGCCGTCCATTAAGTACTACTGATGAGACAACCTCAACAATGGCTTTGGCGTCCTTCGTCAAGAGCCCACAACGCAGCACACGATGTTTGTCAGCAGAATGCGGAATCAGCCAGTCATCGATCGTAAGAATCCTTCATGCTCATCAATGGCTTCCATTCAAGATTCATATACTCCAGCACCCAGCAGAGGATGACCCAAACAGACGTATGCAGTTTTGCACGTGGACCCTAGAGCAACATCGACAAGATCCCTCTTTTGCACAAGGTCTCTTGTTCAGTGGTTAGATGTTCAATTTCTTGGTCATTGGATTGGCCGACGTGGTACTGTGGAATGGCCACCCAGATCACCTGATCTCACACCACTTGACTTTTATCTGTGGGGTCATTTAAAGCAACTCGTATATGCAGAGAAAATCAGAAACAGACGCCATCTCCAGCAACACATTGAGGAAGCGTGTGCCAGCATTTCTGCGGAAATCCTTCTGCGAGTGCATGACGATTGGATTCAGCACCTTCAAATGTGCCTTGACCAAGAGGGACACCAGGTTGAACACATTAAATGACTGTCCTTTATGGAGAACAGTCCTCACTGTTGAAGGAAATTTGGTTTCCGAATGTACATCTGAATCAATAAAAATTCTCATGTGGATTAGTGTTTTCAGTGTTCCCTTTATTTTGTAGAATTGCGAAGTGTTGCCTTTGCCTAAGCCCAGTAGCCTTCTCTGAACTGTCGCATGAGATATATAAATAAACAGATTTCGAACAGGAACGGATGATCGGCCTGCGTTTGTCGCACCGTGACATTTTATGGAGGAAATAACGCTATGTCAGTGATGAGAATGTGGAAGCAGTAAACGGAAAAGAACCGGACGCGTCAGAAATCCGGCAGTGGACCATAAAATATGCCGACGCAACGGAATAGCATCATCTTTTCCGTTTATCTTGATAGCAAGCGTAGGCATAACGATCACAGGCCTGGTATTATTACCTTGATCCTGAACCATAGACGCCTCAGGCCATAATGGGTTCGAAAATACCGACAATGGCTTGTGGATTGACAATTGTTGGGATTGTCGCATATTGAGATAATAAATAAGTTCAATAAATACTCAATTAATTTAATAATGCATAGTGGCAATACAAAGCACATAATATTCATTAATTATATATTGTTGTAGTTAATCGTTAATTTCCTAATTGTTGTGGTAATGCGCGTGTATCTCGAGTAAAAAAAAAAAAAAAAAAAAAATTAAAAGTTGGCGCCCAACGTGGTTTTAAAAGTGTTAAACTTAATGAGCCCACGCATAACAACTGGTAGCAGAGGTCCGTGGTTACCTGGTTCCAGAAGTACCCTGGATAAGCCTGAATATCTAGCTGCAGTGCTGTGAGTAATTAAAAGAGAACTATTCACTTGATGAAAGATGACGGAGGCATTTGGATTTGCTCGCATAGAACCGCTGACGACCAAGAACTATGGCGTCTGGAGCATGAAAATCATTGCATATCTAAAAGGTAAACACCTCCATGATATTCTGATACAAGAAGAACCCCCAAGAGGAGAATCCGATGGAAAAGAAACTATTTGGAGTGAATGGAACAGGAAAAATGAAGAGGTCTACGCAATTATCATTTTATCTCTTTCGAATGACGAAGCAATGACTCTAAAGGGCATTTCAAATGCGAAGGAGCTATGGGAAAAGTTGAAAAAGAGACACGAAGGTGTGGAAACCCATCGCAGAACACACCTGAAAATTGAACTTGCCCGAATGGAGAAATCAGACCGTGAATCAGTTGACGAATATTTATCGAGAGCTCAAATGATATCAAGTGAAATTCAAGAAATTGGTGGCAAAATTGATGAAAATGAGCTGATTGGATACATCATAGAAGGCCTACCCAAGAAATACAGTGAGGCAGCAACGGCTATTTTTTCCAACCCTAGCATCACATACGACGTAATGCGAGAGACTTTACTTCGTTTTGAGAGAAAATATGACTCGAAAGAAATGGATGTAAAAGCTTACCAGGCAAGAGAATCGCACAAAAAGATCAGATGTCATAATTGCGGAAAAATTGGTCATTTATCCAGAACCTGTTGGTTTAAGAAAAAGAAAAACAACACGTATGATGGAAGGAGACAAGGTGACAGAAGTTCAAAAACTAATCGTCATAGAGAGGATTATTATGATGGAAACAGACAAGACATGAATCGAAGATATAATGGAAGTAAAAGGAATTACAATGAGTACTCAAGCACAATAGAAGAAAAGGCAATGTGGAGCTGGGCAGCACTGAAAAACGAAAATCTCGAAGAGAATGAAGACACCATTTGGATGTTGGATTCTGCATGTTCTTCCCACATGACATCTCGAAAGGATTTGTTCAGCGATATGATGGCAGAAGATATTACAATCGCAACGGCTGAGGATAAACGAACTATTCGAGCGGAAGCTAGAGGAATAGTGAAAGCAGTTACAGAGATTAATGAAAACACTCATGTGAAATTAAAACTAAATGAAGTATTGTACGTTCCCGACTTGCGATGTTACTTGCTGTCCGTGCCAAAGCTTGTGAGTAATGGAAAAGAGGTCATCCTGAATGAAGACGGAGCCAGAATTATTAAGAAGAACACTAGAGCTTTGATAGCTGAAGGTAAAATAGAAGACAATGCTTTCAATATCCATTTAACACCTAATAAAGTAAGAAATGGACTAGAAATGGAATCGTGCTTAAAGGCTAAAGAATCTAACAGAATGCTGTGGCATAAACGATTGGGGCATGTTAACAATAATTATCTAAATCTCATGTTCAATAAGCAGCTCGTAATAGGCTTGAACAATTTACATGGAAAAGAAGGAAAGTGTGAGATTTGTGCAAGAGCTAAACTAACAAGAACTCCATTTATAGAAGTTAAAGAGTCGACTGTATCTAGGATACTGGAACGATTACATATCGATCTTTGTGGTCCTTTTAATCCGGAATCACTTGGCGGGAGTAAATACATGTTGACAATTGTTGATGAGTTTAGCAGAAGATATTTAGTAGATTTTGTGAAATGCAAGTCAGACGTCCCTGAGAAGATAAAAGCTATCGTAGAAAGAAGAGAAGTTGAGACGGGATTGAAAGTTAAAGCAATAAGAACAGACAATGGAGCCGAATTCTGCAATGATATTTTAGCGACATATTATCGTCAAAAAGGTATAAAGTCGGAGAAGACCACTGCTTATTCACCACAAAGCAACGGAATTGCAGAAAGATCCAATAGAACGACATTATCTACAGCCAGATGCTTGTTGATAGAAGGTGGATTGCCAAAGAAATTCTGGGCGGAAGCAGCGTTAACTGCAGCCTATTTGCATAATATCACCCCCAATAAGAAAAGAGAAAAGACACCTATGGAGATCTGGAAACGAAGAAAACCATCCATTCGACACTTGAAAGTATTTGGTTGTAAAGCATTTTATCGAATAGTTGGACGAATACGAAGTAAATTAGACGAAAGAGGAAAACCGTGTGTATTCATTGGCTATTCACATGAAAGGAAAGCATACAGAGTATATGACGTAGATCAGCAGAAGATTCTGGAAAGCAGAGATGTATTATTTATGGAAGACGAGAAAGGATATTCAAACGGAATTGAATTTAATGATGATGATGAAGATAACGAGATTGAGTTAGATTATTTACCGATTGCATCTGGCGAAGCTACAGAGGCTGAATCCAAAACCATAACAAATTTGGAAGATGATCATGAAGAAAAAGATGTTTCAAGTGAAGTGAGAACCAGTTCACAAAATGAAGGCCAAAGCAACATAAGTCCAAGTCAAGATGATGTCATCGCTAGAGGTAAGAGAGGAAGAAAGAGAGGAGTGACCAAGGAAATGTTGTTAGAAAAACATAAACAGGATAGAGAAGAAAACGAAAGAAGCCTTAGAGAGCAAAACGTAAGAAGATCGTCACGGGAAAGAAAACCCAATCCAAAGTATGCTGCTAATAATGCAGTAGAAGAATCCATTCCGAAAAATTATAAGGAGGTACTTATCTCGAAAAACAAGAATAAATGGATGGAAGCTGTTAACAAAGAACTGAAATCTCTTGAGAACCACAATGTGTGGGAAATTGTTGATAGAAGAAAAGATATGGATGTTATAAAAAGTAAGTGGATATTTTCGATAAAGAAGGACAACCAAGAAGTGAGATACAAAGCCCGACTAGTAGCCAATGGTTCGCATCAACAGATGGGTAGAGATTATGAGGATTCTTTCAGTCCGGTAATGAAACCTGAATCGTTCCGAATACTACTGAAAATGGCAGCAGTTAAAGATTATGATGTGAAATTCATTGATGTGGAGACTGCGTACCTAAATGCCAGACTAGACAGATGCGTCTTCATGGAACCCCCAGAACATTTAAAATTAAGCCCAAGCAAAGTATTAAAAATATCAGGTAACATCTATGGATTACCGGATGCTGGAAGATGTTGGTTTTTTAAATTGAGGAGCATATTAAAAGAAATTGGTTTGGAGCCAACGACTGCCGATCCATGTGTGTTCACAGGAAAATTTGATAACAAAATAATTATTATAGGAGTCTATGTGGATGATTGTGTAGTTGTTGGAGAAACTGCCAAAGAAGCAGAGAAGTTAATATCACTTTTGAATAGAGAAATAAAAATCAAAAGGCTCACAGGAAATGTGAAATTTCTAGGCATAGAGATAGAAAAGAATAACGACGGTTTTAAGTTAAGTCAAAAAAAATATATTCAAGAAATTCTTCAAAAATACGATATGGAAAACTGTAAACCAGTTAAAACCCCTGGAGTTATCGGAACAAAATTGGATGAATATGATAATTATAGAAAAGTGGATATCACAGTTTATCAAGAAATGATTGGAAGCATTACATATTTAGTAACAGGTACACGACCTGATTAGTCATATTCACTCAGTAAATTGTCGCAATATTCTAAGGATCCGAGAGAAATTCATCTACAGGCTTTGAAGAGAATATTCCGATACCTGCAACATACTAAAAATTTAACATTATCCATTGATAAGACACCCGGAAGACTACAGATTTATTCTGATGCAAGTTGGTGCACAACTAAAGACTCAAAATCCTTTGGTGCATATATGATTTGTATTGGAACTACTTTGATCAGTTGGAATTTTTCGTCTTCGTATATAATAAAATGATTACGTTCGATTTTAAAAGTGTTAAACTTAATGAGCCCACGCATAACAACAACATTTCAGGATTTCGGAAGACCCGTACTTCAACGTGGCCTACATTGATGGCCGCATACGCGCTAGACGATATCGTGGTGAGCGCTGTCATCTAGCATGCTTTGTCCAGCATCATAGCGGCTGAATGGCATGCGTGATGGTATGGAGTGCCACGGGGATCTTTCGCGATTTCATCTGCTACGAATTGCATATGTTCTCAGCAGCAATTGCTACATCAGAAAAGTAGCAGAGGCAAAATCAGACCCTTTCAAAATCAGTGCCCGCCAAATGTTTCCTGGCCTGCACATCTCGTTTCCTGCTCCATCATGCAGATGGCAGAATCAGATTATGGCGCAAACAGCACGAGTTCATGGACCCCTCCTGCCAAATGACAACTCTTCAGGCTGGTGGTGGTGGAATTATGGTGTGGGGAATGTTTTCTTGGAGTACACTGAGTTCCTTGATATCTGTGGACACAACTCTGAACAGCACAGCTTACCTCAACATTGTTGCCGATCACGTACACTCGTCTGTGGCTATGATGTTCCCTTCTGGATATGGTCACTTTCAGCATGACAATGCTCTTTTCCACCGTGCTCGAACGGTCACAAATTGGTTTGAGGAACATCAGAGTTAGTATGCTTCCATGGCCAGCTCTGTCCCCTGACCTCACTCTATTGAACATTTATAGGACGAAGTTGAAAGATGACTTCAAATCTTGGAAACGCCACCATCTAATCTGACCTAACTTAGAGCTGCCATTATGTCAGCATGGACCAACATTTCTCAGCAACGGTATCAGCATTTTGTTGATCCATGCCAAGAAGAATATCGTCTGTGATCAGTACTAAATGTGGGCCAACTCGCTGTTAGAGGGTGTCTCTGATTTTTTCCCACTCAGTGTATGTTGGCGAAATTTCAATCTAGTTGTATGGTGCTGCAATTTTCACAAACTCTGTTTTTTTAATAGTTAATCTCCTTACTAACAATTAAAAGAAAAGTAGGTATATGATTGCAATAAATGAACTTTTCAGCAATTTTTTTAATTAGAGACGCGTATTTATAGTTTAGATACTTCTCAAATGTTAAACTTCACTCGAATTTCAATTAGAATTATCAAGGAACACTTCTTTAAATTTCGGTTGCAACATTTCGTGTTTCAACTGAAGATTATGACTGTTCTCCACTTAATTAAAATATTTTACGAAATGTAGTCATCAAGAAATTTTAATCTTTCATAGTTTCTGAGTTTTCGCCAGACCCTGCAGTAACTTATTAATTAAAAAATACAGGATGTCTCAGAAGTCCGGTCTCTTAGGGAACTCAAAGAATTTATTGCACGCGGAATAACACATGATGCGGATGACACGAACGTGGAGTACGCAGAGGAGAGCGGAAATTACCCTTTAGCATTCCTTAGAGTTAGACGTTCCTATGAGACAGGATTTCAGAAATGCTGTTTATTATTTAAAAACCTTTGATGATACTTGAAAAAACACTCAACCGGGATTATATATGACATCCTAATAAACAAAGACTAGAGTGCTTCCTTTTGTCCTTTCCCTTTTATGAAAATTCCTGTCTTTTTCATGTTGTTTATTTGTTGTTAAATTTTAAATCAAACATTAATTCGATCCGTTGACTGGTGAAATTTGACGCGCTAATCAGTCTTAAGAATCTAAATCACAGGTTTGAATCCTTCAGAAGTATGCCCTTTTATAAGAATTTCTCATTTGAGGGTAAAAAATTCGCACTAATAAAATTTTCCGACGATTTAAAAGAATTTCGTTTAGAAGCACAACTCAAGAATCAGCGAAGAAAGGAAGATTATTACTCCCCAACAAAATAAAACCTGCAGTAAGAAGATTGGCAATCTCCACATGAAGTGAGACAGGAGAACGTTGACAAATAGGACTTATAAAAAAAAAAAAAAAAAAAAAAAAAAGATCGAACAAAGCAATCATATGCGGCAAAAGCTTATCCAGTCTAGTTGCTTCGGTGATTATGACCAGGAAATGCACATAGATGCCATTACAGAAAAAGACGAGAAAATTCATCGAATGCATTCTGAAAAAAAGATCACACGAACAGTAAACGTGCATATTTTTTAATACCGAATGATAATGCACCTTTGAATAAAAAACGCTTGCAATTTTCTAGCAACACATTTATTCAGGACAATGGATAATAACGTTGCCAATTTAGGTTAAAAATGCCATTTTTGAATAACAGGGCCATTTGTGAACACTTCTCAAATGGCGGAATTTTCAGCGTTGCCAAATGAAACTTAATAAGGTCAACCTTTCATGTTATTTCGGTTTTTGTGAAATAAATTCATTATAAAGGGTGTCCCAAAATGAACTGACATTTTGAATTTGCCGCCATTTTTTTCGTGATACAACCAGAATAGAGATTTTTATATGTTGTCTTTATTAAAGATTGAGGTTAAATTATGCAAAACTACACAATCGAACAACGCATAGAAATTGTAAAAATTAACTTCAAAAATCTTGAAAATTTTACGAAAACTATTTACAGTGAGTTGATGTGAATTGGCCGCCAAGATCATGCGACTTGACACCGTTAGGCTTCTTTCTTTGGACCTATCTTAAGGATAAAGTGTACGTCAATAAAAACTATTGAGAACCTCAAAGATGAAATTCGACACAACATTGCCAAAATTTCCCAGCAACATGTTATGGAAAATTTCCTGAAAAGACTGAATTTGTGCTACCAAGCCCTCGGCGGTCATTTGTCAGATGTTTTGTATCACATATAATTTCCATGTTTTTACTTCCTAATAAAGCCCATTTTGGAACACCCTTTAGAAGTTGATGGCATGTTTTATTTTTTTGTACCATTCTTCTATTTGTTTGGCTTTGTTTCTTAGCTTACGTTTCGTTACCACGGATCGCCACAGTTCGCGTCTGTCACAGCTTGCTGCGTCGATCAGAGCATCCTCCCACCTCCCCCCCCCCCCCCCCCACTCCTGAATATAGTCCTGAGATGCTTGAACTTCTCTATCCGTCATTTGATCGCAACATATTTTACGGTTTCTTTGCCTATGCTAATTTTTATGGACCATAAACAACTCATTTCTCATCATTTAAATCTAAGTTTAAAAAAATGTTGTGATTATGGTGCAACGTGCCTTCATTCTCAGTGGCAACTTAGAGACTTTTGGAATCGAGTCTAATAATTTAGATAATCATGGACTCATTCTTGCTATATTGCAGCACACAAAATCCTTTCTGTTACATAGACGCCATCGTCTCAAAAAATAACTGTAGCGTTTGTTTGGGCTCTAGTAGCGGAATCTAACGGTAGTCATATGAAACTCTGAAGCACGACTGTTCGTGTGGTATAAGCTTCTTTTATTTGGGGTTCGTGGTTGTGGTGGTTCTCTTCCCTACCATGACTGTAAATTAAATGAAGAAAACCTGAAGAGTGGCCCTTCCCCTGCTTGGGATGTAAATTAAATGAAAAACATTTTTTAAGAATTTAAATTTAAAATTTTTTTATACTGGATGGCATTGTATTGTCATCGGAGAACATTTTTACCATTATCTAATTGCGAATTTTATATCAAAATATAAATTTTTTTTTCTATGATTGGTTAATTCAGGTTAAATTTTTTTCATTTCTTCATATGAATGAAGCAAAATAATTTTTATCAAATCACCACTTGAAAAGCTTCTTTAATTGAGTATTTCTTTGATTTTGAAATGTAAAGCGTTTTTTAAATGAAGTTTATGGAGACCTTACAGTACATAGCGGAAGAAAACACGATTTTCCGACCGGTTACACCGTTTATTCCAGGCTTTATCAAGGGTACATATGAAAGGCTTGCTAACCCCTTTATCAATTACAATGATTACAAAACACGAAGTCTCTAAAAATATCTAATACATGATTGGTTTTCAATATATAAGCATGTTGTTGATGCGTGGGCGCATCTGATTGGTAGCATAAGATGGCTAATATACAAGATGACTAATATACAAGGAACTAATTTGATTAAAGTAGAAAAAAATTATACAAATAATTGTGAATAAAATTATACAAAAGAATAATTTCAGTCATTCAGAGCATCGTCTTGTCCGCTTCTGAATACCGATGATTCTTATTATCGTATATAGTCTTATAGGAAACTTATTCACAGTGCAAAGATATTTGCACTTTAAAACTATCATCGACTTCTTTAAATAACGATTAATGAATGAATTTTAATAGCCAAAATGTGTTATTCTTCGTGATATTGCCACTTTCCGATATTTCAAACACTTTATGAGGCCACTTTGTTTTCTGGAAGTTTCCCTTATTTCTCAGCTTTAACAACCGGCTTCGCAAATTTCTTTTGCTTGCTTAATGCCATTCAGCTGCAGGTTAAAAGTAGCAAAGGCGACTTAGGGTTCGTTAAGTTTTAATGAAACTTGGATTAAATCGATAAATTACGTATAAATTATATACACCGTGTTTGAAAATAACCAAGTTAGTTGTTTCATGCAGACAGAACGAACAAATGGAAGCTTATACGGGTGATTAATATAAAACTAATACACCAGTTCGTATTAATTCGTATGGACACTGGGTTATTTACACCTCTCATCCAAAGAACAGAGTTTAAATGATTATTTTCAAAATCCCCAATTATGTGGAGACCGTTTTCGAGTAAGTTAAGTGTTCCTAGACCCTTGACGTAATTCGAATTTTACGTAAGTCGGACAACACTTACAGTATCCCAGCTTATCTAAAAACATTCAATAATAAAATATAAAAAAAACAGTGTATATATTATTTTCTCTAATATTCTTAGTAAATAAAACCACTAAATCCAAATTGAAAGTTTTAATTTCCAATAAAAACAAGATTGTGAAGGGATGTACCTTTTTACGAGAATTGTCTCGGAGCCGATGAAAAAGACAGGTCCTTGTGTGGAAAGGTCACCTGACTATAGTTGGCCGAGCTTTTGGATTTTAACAATCCAACCTTAATTGTTTTCAAAAAACGAAAAAAAAATACTGATTGTTAAAATCCAAGTTCCCTGTCGTTTTTATCCTACGAGATTGTCTATGGGTGCATTCACTTATTCTCTCGGAGTCACTCCGGTGACTGAGTCATTTGGACTCAGTTTCTTTATTTGCTCGGAGTTAACTCCCTTGACTCCCATCTTCAATTTGGAGTTATCGGAGTCATTAAAATTTGTAATGAGAAAGACGACGCAACAATGAAGAGTACCAACAAATTTGCGACTTCGACCTACAATGATAAGAGAAAGCCTGCCCATTTGCCCTTCCTCCATTGTTCTCAAAAATTAGTCGCAAATTGCAGGATTTAGCAGCGGCTAGCGATAAAATTTAACATTGTTTCATTCCTTTCATAGCCTATAATGATAGGGAAAGCCTGCCCATTCACACCTCGACAAAAAAATAACAAGGAAAATCGGTTTTCTATATGAAAAATTAAGTGATCTCTATTTAGTTTTAACATTTTTTTATAAATTGACATTAAAAGCGACTCTAACAATGTTACATTTTATCGCTAGGCGGTGCTAAATCCTGTTGTTTGCGACTGATTTTTGAGACATCGCTTTTGAGTCAATAAGTTATGCTTCGAAGTTGGTTGATTTTGTTACAATGAGATAACGTTTGTGAGCGTGCTTATTAGGAGCCGTGGCACCCACTCCAACAAGAGAAGAGAAGAATTCTTTTGTTTCTTCAAGCTAAAGTCTGTCTCGCTATCCACAATTTCGGGCAAAGCTTCATGCATTTATCCGGGTGATGGCGCCACTGGATTTCGCCATTAAGCAGCTGCGAAAATCTCGTGTTTGCCGATTGAAAAGCATAGCCAAGAAAGAGATTACAATGATACTTGAAATTATTTTCAAAAAAACAAATCTGCACTGCTTTCTGAAGAATAGTGATAAATGCAATGCATTTTCTAATAAATAAATTTAATAAAAAAAAACAGATGACTGCTAATGGTTGCATCATATTTCTGAAAAATGTGATGTGTAAAATGACTGTAATAAAACATTCATTAAAATCCCTTGGTTTGAGAATAAATAATTTTTTTGTTTTTTTTTTCAAACATTTTAATTGTAATTTTACGTATTTAAATTGACATTTATTTACATTTCTATTCTTTAGTTATAACTATATTTTAAAAATGCTTTTAGATTGTGCAAAATTCCCTCATCCTTTTTCTATTACAACATGGGGTAATGATATGAAAAAATGACCCCCATTGGATTACCCAACTATATACTCGTATACGATTATTTAATACACAGGAAATCTCATGATGAAAATGAAATGCTAAATTTTAAAAGTTCGGAAGCCTACAATTATTTCAGCAGTGGAAAAATGGGAGAAATTTTTATTCATCACCTCAATAAAAATGTTTGTGTTCTTACAAGTGGGGAGGGGGGGGGGGGCCAGCCCTTTTAAGTTTAGATTTAACTGAAATTTAAATATGTTGTTACGCATCCCTCCCACTATTATATGGCATAGTAACTCATGCTAATGGGTATTAGTTTGCGAGATATAATTATTTGAAGTTAGTTATGTAGGCTATTGATGTATATTTACAAATTCGGACAGTCGATATTCACGTAGTCAATGCTTTCATGTCTGATAGATTATAATGCTAAAAGTCCTGGGTTCGAATCCTGCTACTTTCCCAGTTTCATATAATTTAATTTTTTTAAACATGGTTTTGAACAAATTATATTTGATAGTAATATTAATTATTAAAAACATATTTTTATAATTTTTTTGCATATTATATTTCATTTGAGGAAGGTAACAAAATTATTTATTTTTAATAAGTTATTATTATATTATTATACAGGGTGGATACAAAAATAAGTCCCCCCCCCCTTTTTTATTTTCGTAACCGAATCAGATATGTCAATTTTGTGGGTGACCTAAACCCATGGTGCACTTTTCATTATCCCAAATATGCAAATTAGGACACATTCAAATCCTATCTTAAGATACACGTAAAACTCTAATTGAAGCCTTGTTCAGCATGGAATTCCGAACAAAACAAAAAAAAAAAATTTCCAAAATCCGATAAACGGATCACCAACAATCACATGTTGAATATATTAGTTACCTCCCTATGCACTTCATAAAGGCATTTGAATGTTCAACATGCAAAGCAGGAAATTACCAAAAATTACCATTCACTTTCATGAAGAAAAACAAATAAAGACATGTGTCAGCATACAGAGGTCAAAACAATTCCAAGCTGGCAAGCTACACGGTTCCTGAAATGGTCAACATGATACTGTTTGTAACTGTGATTGTAATCTCGGAAAATAATGCAATAAATTGGGCAAACATGGGCAAATCCAATAAAACATGGGCAAAACTCATGTTTCCAACCTTCATGAACATCACAGGTAATTTGTTTTCATTTATACAATATTATTTGGCAGTTAAACACAGCGCAAACTCTACCTGTACTTGATGTGAAAGGCATTTTAGTAACAAAAGCTGCGATCGTTCGCCGAAATCGCAGCTGCTTAATGGCGGCGACCACTGGCGCCAACTGGTGGACATCAAGTGAAACGCGCCAACCCGAAATTGTGGATATGAAAAAAGCTGCAAGGCAGTATGGAAAAGCCACGTTACCAATTGTTATCTCTTTCAGAATATGCGCAGCCAATTAAAAAAAAACTGAAACCATAGTAGCTAACATGGAACTGAAACAGTGCTTCATGTTTTTGAACACTACACGTGCGCAGTCGGAGACGAAACAGTAGTTACGTGCTTTCCCACACTGCCGTGCAGCTTTTTTCATATAGTGAGACAGAGTACACTACATGATCAAAGGAGTTGGGACACCCCTGTGAACACCTGGGGTGTTTCTCCTGGACTGGACTGGGCCCGCTCATCAAGGTGGACGGAAACCTCAATGTGTGATGGCTACAGGACCATTAATGGATAACGGCGCACTTCCAGCGCTGTGGGAGCACTTCGGTGACGGCTCGTTCTTCTTTCAGCACGACAATGCGCCTTGCCACAAAGCAAGATCCATATCCGACTGGTTTGACGAGATGCGGGTTGAAGAACTGGATTGGCCCGCCTAGAGTCCTGATCTCAACCTTATCGAACATCTTTGGGACGAATTGGAACGACGTGTGAGATCCAGGATGGTTCGCCCTACATCTGTCCAGGAACTGACCACGACACTCCTCGAGGAATGGAGGTCAATACCTGTGGACACATACCGTAAACGTGTGGACAGTATGCCATGTAGGGTGGAGGCATTGATAGCAGCTCGGGGTGGTTCTACACACTACTGATTGAAGCTTTTTGCGGCTTTACGGTAGAGCAACAGGTGTCCCAACTCCTTTGTTCATGTAGTGTATAGTGTTTGCACTGTTTAACCATTCAACATGGCCGCCCCTAACTATCAAAGTGCACGATCATAGCCTATCATGGTCGGCGCTAATCCACAGACCGTGTAGCCTACTATAATTGAGTAGCCTTCTTAGGCACGATACAAACGAAAATGTATCTTAAATTAATCGAAAATTTGTCTCGAGGTAATTTCTTCGGCATAATTATTAATTTTATATGCTCATGTTTTTCTGATGCATCCGGAGGTTGCAAAGAGGGGAGAAACATCTTGAAGCCCTCACAGTGTTGCCAATTTAGCAGGTGTGTGTCCACTTTAAAAGCTATTTTCACTGTTTTATGCATTGTTAAAGTTTTATTAATAATTATCACTGCTCACAAATGTTCAGCAAAGGACAAGCGTATGGAAAAAATTATTAAATTGGCAGCACTGCTCCCAAATAACCATTAGCAAAATCTTCGAATAAGCTAACAATGTTTTACAAATTTCATAATATGCTGCTTTAAAAAAAGAGATTAGCGTAATGTGGCAATTTATACATCATTCACTAGAGATGAAGTTCTCTCAAGCATGCCTTCTAGCAGCAGATTAATTAGCATAATTAAGAGCAAACAGTCATTTAATTTTCTGGATCAGAGGCATATCTCCTAATCACTATGCTTCAAGTGATACTGATTTTAACCCGTCGCAAAATTTCGCCAACACACAATTGAAAACTACGCCATATAAAGTGCGCATTGTCACGTGCTTCTTATTTTCGTTAACAAAGACTCGTTAATCGTTAGTGTACAAAGCTCTCAAGCGGTAAACTCACTGAACGAAATGGTCTCGACCACAATGTTCTTCTGCCACTCTCTGACGGCTCTCCAATGACGTGCGGTGAAACCAGTGCACATCATCGGTAGTGGAGCATACATTCATTACTCAATGAAGCAACCTATCGCCCAGTAAATGCGAATATCTTCATGTTGTTGAAATTAATGTGAATAGGAGGTTCCGACGAACCATTCTTGCCAAAAAGCGACCTTCGCGTGATAATGTTAATGGCGGCCAACCTTCTCTCGACCCTTCTCCACATTCTTTTGGTATGGCAAAATGGTATAGTTCGTTGATGACGCTTTGCGGCATTCCCAGTGGTTTCGTTACAATCCGATGTGCTTAACCGACTCCGACCTTCCAATTGCTCCCTAAACTGTGGAGTCTAGTATATCACTCTTCAGAGATAAGCAACGTTTCAACATTTCCAATCTGCGTATATGTGTGGGTCCATTTGCTTGATCATTCTGCTGCTATATTTCTGTAGACATATTTATCATTTCTGAATTTTTTATGATACGAAAATAGTCCTTTTATCTTTAGATTCTTGCTTTTTTAATCTTGGATTATACTTTATCTACATATCATTTCATTCCCTTGTTTAAAATTTTGTTAGATTACGGTTCTCAAGTTGAGGGAAATGCTGCATATTTTTATGTATTGGAAGAAATAAAATTTTATATTTACATAATTGATACCTTTATCAATTACAATAGAATAACATGAAGATTTGTTCTTTAAGGCATAATGAGGCTTGTAGCTTAAGGAAAACGTCCTCGCATACATTCTTACTTAAAACGACTAATTCTAAAAATTTTAATTAAGCTTCACTGCCTTAAAACGCTAATTATTTTTTTCCACCGGCTTTACAATCATTATAAGAAAAACATTCGTGCATTCAATTCCATAAAAAAAGAAAGCATTTTATACAGAAATCCATTGGGTATATTGTTTGTTGCTCTTCGGTTGTTGTTTGTTGGCCGAATTTTGAAAGGGACGAGCGGCGGTGGGTCGATGGCGAGGCGGTCCGTCCCTTGGGGCCTGTGCCGTTGGCTTCTGGGAGGAAACTCTTCGGGGAAATTTCCAATAAATTTCCAGGTCCTATCTATTAATGGCCATCGCTTTTCGGATAATCATTATTGATTTGGCAAATATTTCCTCTGCCATATTGGTCAAATCGGCACAATAGAAATGTTTTCTGCTTTAAGAGTTGTCCATGACGTCAAAGACAAATAAAAGTACTGTGTATATCTTTAGGCGTACGTGTAAAGATGATATTTATTTTTATGTAATGATTAGGCGTAGTTATAGAATAAAATAACTGTATAACTTTATTTAAATTATCTTAAACATATTGAAAATGTTCTTGATCTCCAAATTTTCTGAGAACTTTAAAGAAATGAGTAGTAATGCATGATTATCAATAATGGATGAACTTTGATTAATAAAAATATCTCAGACGTCCAAGAAAATGAATTGTTATAAATTTTTAAATTTCATAGATTCTTATCGAAGTTTTCCAAAACTCTTCAGTTTGTAATTCCATTACTCTTTCCAGGGAAGATTTTTTTTAATTATTTTTATTATTATAGAAAATATTGTCCATTTAGTCTACTGCCTTGTATTTTTAATCATATAATGCCGCTTTCTTTCTCTCGATTTTATGGTGGTGTTTTTTTTCCTTGTTTTACTTTGTTTTCGAAAATATATCTCCCGTGTTCATATCTCATTCATTATTCTAAACTTGTTAATGTTGCTCCCATTTTGCCGTCAGTTTCATTTCCATTTGTTTCGTAATGGGTCGTGTAGCTGTCTAATCCTGATAACCATTTGATAATTTAAAGTGTTTATCTTGAAATTTCCAATTAATGCATGGAATTAGACAGTAATGATTCCTGTACGTCAATATTGTTCGGTGATTAACAGTATAATAGGACTATTTTGCATAATGCGTACAATATTATAATTTAAATATTTCTAATTAATCCTTATAGCAACTTTTAAGGTCTCTTTAAAGACTCCTTAAGTTGCCTTCTGTCTGTAATCGGCAATAGATTTTTTGTTCCTAGTCCGTCATTACTTGTGTTTAATGAGCTTTTTTGTCAACGTTGTAAACTACTGAATAGTGAAAACAAGCAAAAAAAATCGAATCGTTGTTAATTTATTTTTATTATTCATTTAATGATTACCTTTAATGAAAGAGAAATCGAGAGGATTCTGTTAATTATTTAGAACTCGAGAAAAGCCAATAACAAGATATTTTTTTAAAAGCGCAAGCGGATTTTACTCTCAGATTTCCTTTCGTGTGAGAGAGCGTTCTACTTTATTGGCAAATCGATTGATTTTAGTTGTGGATGAGTGAACTTGTTTCAATACGTGACAGTTTAAATGATCCCGGTTTCAAATATAAGGCCGGATATTTTCGTCTTTCGGTGCAGAGAGATGTTTGATGTATGCCCAGCGGATTTCGCTCTCGTTTTTGCTTTGCTTCTCTTCTGGCTCGAATGAATCGCTAGTCCTCATAGAGGTCGGTTCCTGTGGTTCTTCTTACGCAGCCCTTTTTCTCGCTTAAAAAGCTTAATTTTTTTACTCTTCTTCATTTGCCTATATTGTCAGGGTTTTTTCCTCCACTCTCTTCTTCTCAATCATAAGGATTAGACCTTTTAACCCTTTTTTTTCCTTTCTCTCTCGGCATCCTTCGCCGTGTTTTTTTTTTTTTTTTTTTTGTTTTTTTTTTTGTGATGAACATTGAAGCGGGGTTTTGCCTAAGGCATCGATTCGAATGGATAGAAGAGAAGTTTATTGTTTGCGATCGAAGAAAAAAAATCGAGAAGAGAATCGAGAGAGATTCGTCAAGCGTTTGTTGTTGAGCGTCACTTGGGCTTGACGCAAGAAGTTTGTTGTCATATTTGGACTGGAAGTGACGGACGAGTAGGATTCATGATTTATCATAATGCGTGCATGAACTCGCGCTAGAATGATTATATATAAGTGCAGTTTTAAAATTTTGTTCAAATATTTTTCATATGAAGATTAAACTGTGTAAATTAAAGTTGCTATTTATATGGGAAAACAAATTTGCCTTTATCTCGAGTAATTCCGATGATTTTGAGCGCAAGCTTACAAACAATCAATTAAATAAGTATGATGGATTTTATTGTATTTTGTATCTTTCTTTAAAAACTAGAAAAATGTCAATTCCACCAACTGCATTGAAAAATTTGAAAACTAATTCTGATATACAGTAATAGAGGTCAGCGCTTGATGTTTATTCGATAGCCAGTTAATTTAAACTGACATAAATAATGAAATAAGTAAATTTAAAAGTCAATAGAGGATATTTTCAGAGTAGTTTCATTAGAGAATTAATGAATAATTATTATGAACGCTTAATGCTAAAAGAGTTTGTTGCGAAAATGACTTCTATTATTAGCAGTCCACTAGATTGTGGTAATAAATTTTGTAAACAGCGCCCAAAATCAACCTATTTTGATCAAGAAAAGCGCATATTTCTGTCTGAAATTTTCACATACCCAGATAATGCCGTGATTTGGTACTTCTTCACACAAACATGCATTTATCACATTCGCGTAGACGACGATTTTATCACAATTCACAGGTAAAAATCGATGAATTCCGATAAGCAGAGCGAGCGGCAGCAACCACGCAATGACATATCTAAAAAATTTTTATTCCTTATTTCATATCTTGGATTTTTTCCATTTGATTTTTGTGACGTTATTATTCCTGCAGCCCGTATTTCCTGTAGTATCTCTAGAATAAAGAAAGATATCAGTGCAAAATTGTTTCTGTACGGTACACAGTATATTATATACATTGCATCGTGATTTGCAGTAAACATGGAAACTGAGAGCCATTCCTTGCTAAGCATAACTCTACTCGACGAAAGGTATTTACAGTAAGATGATTCAGCGTTTCGGCGGAAATAAATGCAAAGATGTTGCGGATGTTTTTCTTAATGCGCGGATAGAATTCGGGTTGTTTTCGTATACACGTTCTTTGAGGACGTTAGATTTAGTGATCGAGGTGGCCGCGTGAGATGACCTGTTTCTTTGAATTTCTGAATTAAGCAGTGTATTGCTGACTTATTCGGCGCATCTTGGGTGTAACCGGTTTACAGAACGCGAACTAAACAGTTTAGAAGGAATTAGTTTTAAGATAACTTTCAAACTCGAATAATCATTCAGTGAACTACATTCCGTATTATAAATATAGGTTCCTCACTAATGAATAATCCTGCACATTGTTTCCGATTCATTGTGCAGCATTATATGTACACTGAGGTGCCACTAGACTAGGTACGCCTGTGTAAGAGTGTGTGGAACTTCCATTAGCCCTCAAAATCGCCGGTGCTTTTTGCTGGGATTGTTATATTCTGTTATTTCTTGATATCTCGTGGCGTTTCTGCACTGGATTGCAGAATTATTCGTGCTGGGATTGTGTTATGAATACAATTCCGCTATTCTGGAATTCGTATGGGCATTGACTCAACGCGATGCTGAAAACGTTCAACAGGAATGTTAACCCCTGCAGACATGAGAATTACGCAATTCCCGGAGATTCGATGGAAGTGTAGGAAAGGAGTGAACGATCTTTCCAGCTCATCCCAAAGATGTACAATGGGATTAGGATCTGGGGACTGAGCCGGCCACTGCATCAAGGAGAACTCGTGTTCATGTTCTTAGAACTAATCTAAAGTAATTCAGGCTGTGTGTGCTGGTGCATTATCCTGCTAGAAGGAGCCAACTGCGTGAGGATAAACTGTGAGCATGAAGGGGTGAACTTGATTTGCAACAATGTTACTCTACCAGACATGAGGGTTCCTTAGCTTCACGTTGTTTTCGCCATATTCTAAGCCTTCCATCAACATGATGCAGCAGGAACCTATCGTCTGACCAGGCAACCTTTTTCCAATCCTCAACGGTCCAATCCTTGAGCTGCTATGCCCGCTTTCTTGTTCTTCTCTGACAGTATTGGCACCCATTCGAACTAAGCCGCGACTAGTTGTCCGTTCTGATAATGTTTTCGGGCTACCTGAGTTGTAATTTGTACGATTGTTGCTTTTCTGTTTTTGCGCACAAGTCTTGACATTCTCCTCTGGTCTCTTTCATGAACAAGGGTTTCCGTCCACAGGAGTCACGATGACTACACGTGTTTTGTTCCTTGACTCTCACTCGATAAATCCTTGAAACTGTAATACGTGAAATGTTCAGGAGAGGAATCGTTTCTGAAATGCTTTTTCCAGCTCGTATAGTACTGCCACCATACCATGCTGAAAGTCAGTCAGATCACTGGTTTTCTCCATTTTTGCTATGGTTTCACGCTTAACTAAAATTAGAAAAGTTGCTTCAGTATAATTATACGTCGCTCAATCTGCATCTTTTATTAGGTGTACCTAATAAAGTGGCAGTTCAGTGTAAGCTTCTAATAGGTAAATGCGATACGTAAGTGTCGCCTTAATTAAAGAATTTTTATGAGAGACTAGTCAAAGAGAATGCTAACTTGATATTAATTCGACAGTAATAAATTTACAATTTACAAAAGACTTACAATTTCCGATATCGAAATTTAACGAAAACTTAAAGACAATAAAACATGGGAAATTGCTCGATACACTGTTATGTTAATGGCATTCCCGGCCAACATATCTTCCAGTTCATTAATTCAATTAACTTGACGGAATTGTGGCGAAATAAAGTTTATCTTCGCAAGCATGACAAATGGTTTAAAAACATGCTACATTACTCCTTCGTAATTTTCTTTTTTTTAAAAGCACTTCAGGATAAAACATGAATTGTTTATATTTAAATACGCCATCTATCTCGAGCATTTTCAGGAAAAGAGAGGAATGAAACTGTATCGTTTAGCTAAAAATATATTGCGATAAAAGCAATGCGATTTCGGGTGGCGCAGCGAACGCTGGGAATAGGAATTCACTGACTGTGAAATTGTTCAGCGAATAGAACAACCGATCGGATGGAAGGATCGACTGCTCCCTCTGCACTCACGTTGTGTTTTCCATTTTTGTAGGGAAGGGCCTCTCTTTTCTTTTTCCTTAACCTCTTGGAAGAAAAGGGCAGAGGAAAGCCAGTACTGAAAATGGGATTTTCTTCGAGCATTCCTTGCTTTAATTAAATGAACGGGAGTTGAAAACTATTCTTGTGTGATCGGTAATCAGGAAGTGGTTTCTTTGATTGTAATATAAGGCATTGTTTGGAGTTTTTATCTCATGCTTTTTGGAATAGAGCAAAAATGAGAGCTAGTTACGGCTAAAATGTAAAGTTGTTCTTTCAATTTTTGTGTATTAGTTGATTATGCATAAGTATAATGAGATAGCATATAGTTTCAGTACTTCGATTAGTATAGTGTTTAAAGAGTGATAGTTCGTATTTGCAATACATTCAGTACTTTATTCCTTATCAGAGTAATCATTAACACTCTCTTTAAGCACAAATTGAATTTCTGTAGATAGAAATAATTTTCCATTTAATATTCAATTACAAATAGACATTCAGTAGAGACTAAGATTCAAATCAAAGGTTCCATATTATATTCAATTTGTAAATATATTTAACTGCTCTCTGAGTAATACAGTTTATAACGCCTATTATAATTATTAATAACGCCTATAATAACATTGGAATTAATCGCCTTGTTATAATAGCGGTTTATTGTTTAGGAGTTGATTTCATTAAAGATGAAACAGGAAAGTAATTTCCACAGCTCTGGATCGAACTAGGAACTTCGGATAACCGCTCAGAGGCTCAATCCCACTCTGTGGAAATTTCCTTCTTGTTTTCATTTTTAATTTATTAAAGGCGGTTTGGCGGTGAAGAATCCTTCAAAGAACCTTTCGATCAATTCTCAACTGTTGGTGTCGTTACTTTAAATCGGAATAATATTGCATTATTTCAAAATAATATTTATTAATTTAATATCGTTGTTATTACTAGATAAATACTTTTACTCAATTATTAAAAAATTATCCTATTGTTTTCTGTATTAAAGTTAGTTTCTTAATTAATAATCTAATTACTTCGCAGTTCTCGTCTTTTAACATATAATTTCGAAGAAATTCAGTGTCTTAAAGAAATGGGTTCTCAATAATAATTTGAGGGGAGATATTAATTAGTCATACGATAAGGGTCTTAATTAAAGCAATACGAGCAATTAATCATAAAAAAGAATGACTTAAAAAATAATTTGTAAATTTAACAGTTTATCAAAATTTGCTATACATGGCAAATCGTCGTTGAAAGTGCAAAGCCTGCCATGTAAAGAAAGCATAATTTTTCCGGAGAATGATTGACGAAACTATTTCTGAAATGTTATATTTAAGTGAATGTTACTTTAAGAAAACATTTCCACAAAAAATTTGAGTTATATGATGTAAGCTTTTAAAACATTTTTACGGACAAGAATATAATAAATACACTGATTAAATGAATAAATAAATAAATAAATCAAGTTTTCTCACATTCAATAAAGAAATGACGAACATACATGTATTATTAAAAATCCATATCTTTGGGGCGTTTTGCTGTTGGGCCCTCATTAAACAACTTAATTACATTTGAAGATTAATTTTTGGAATAAGCCTAAATTCACTTTTACATTCTTCTTATCATTGATTTGTAGTAACGTCACCTTTCCATGCTTACAAATTACAAATTTTAAATTTAACAGTCTCTAAACAATTCTTAAGCTGAAATGGAGAAATTTGCAATTTACCTGGCCAAAGACGAAACATTATCCGTCTTTTATGATCTGCACGTAATTTTTTTTTCCTATTTTATAATTTATTTATAACTTGCAAGCATGAAAAGGTAACGTTAGTAGCCTACAATTCCACGAGAAGAGGACTGTAAAAGTGAATTTGTTTCAAATGTGATAATGTGTTTCGTCATTTGGCATGTTTAGAAAATTTTTTATACCTGTGTTTATTTTAAAGACTTAAATTAAAAATTTAATTAACATGCAGTTTAATAAAAATAATAAGTATTTAGTATAATTTAATAATTTTTTTTAATTCTTGAAGGAGCATTAGAGGAGGAATAAGTGTTTTGAGTTCTTTTTTTAAGTTATGGAAACTTGTCAAATTCTCGATTTTGTAAAACGCTATATTAAGATCAGAACATTCTAAATGTTGTGCTTATTCGTGACAAATTTACATTAAAATGTAATGAAATTTGATGAAATATAACAATAAAGGAAGGAAATGTTTGTTTTAAACATTTAACCTTAAGGTTGCATTCTGATCTATATTGCTGACTTGATTAATGAAATAAAAGAAAAAAGCTCCAGGAATAGCAATATTAGTAGCGTCTTTATTAAGTGTTCAACGCGTATCGAGTATCATCTCGTCTTCAGGAACTATGAACTATAAAGGTAGTCGTTCATAGTTCCTGAAGATGGGATAATACTCGATACGCGTTGAACACTTAATAAAGACGCTACCAATATTGCTATTCCTGGACCTTTTCTTTTGTTTCATTAACTTAACCTTAAATTCATATTGTTCATCGCTACGTAAATTTTCAAAAAAAAGTCTTAGCATTTAATTTTTTATGAAGTGTAATGTACATTGTCATTAAGCCAATTTTTTTCCTACTTTCAACCTCTAATAGGTTTTCTGTTAATTGAATGATCATTGTTTGGTTTTGAGTGCAGATTCATTCAAGAAAGGAATGAAGTGGGAGAGATGCAAAGAAAGTGGAGGGATAAAGAAACTATATCGATTAGCTCAGAGATAGACAATAGAAAGAAATTGCAGTTAATCAGCATCAGGCAGCGAGTCTGCGAACTGATATAGAAACAAGATCATCATTGTAGCAGCAAGAATTTAAGAAATTCCTATCAAACTCTGTGAAAGTTTGTTTTTTTTTAAAATTTGTTTTATAAATTACAAGTAAATTCATAGGGCTAGATATCATTTTGATTTATAGAAATAATAAATAAAAGGAAATGTTCTACTAACGCCGCAATTAGTACAAGAGTTATTATTTATGCTATATATTTTTCCTTCACTTTCTGTTTGCCTTTGGTTGTTTAAAATTCTCTTTTCTCTCGTCGATACTTTGCATATCTCGCCGTCGTATCGCTCATTTTGTTTGATATTCATTTCCATCATGTCGGCGGGGCATTAATCTTACTCCTTTTGAAAGCAGTCGAAGGATGAAGGGGAAAAGGAAAGGAAAGAGACTGAGTGTGCATGTCCGTCCGTCCGTGTGAGCATTTTCGATACTTCACGCATTAACAACCACTAGTAGGTTCGTGTCCTCGCCTTGATAGGACTCCTTCCGCTACAGTTAATTCCACTTTTTGCTAATGGCGCATTCATGAAGAAAAACGTAGCCGAGAGATAAATGAATAAAAAAAATCCCCCGAGAAATATTTTTAAGAAAAAAAAAAGAAATTTTCTCCCTTCTTTATTTTTCTTTCATTTTCTCCCTCACTTTGCTAACGTATTTCCTGTGTTTGACTGTGGATATTCCCATTCGCATCAGTCTCGCAGCGTGTTGCCAGCCTCCGATTTATGACTCCTCCGTCTAGTTAACTGAAATCCACGGTCGCACGTACAGTTTCGTGAATAAATCAGCGAAAATAAGGGCTTGGAACGGGTCCAGGTTTGAAATTTTAAAAAAGCGAAACCTCTTATCGTTTTCTTGTTCTTTTTATTCGTAAAAATTAGACTCAGAGCTTCTTGCATTAGATGAAGAGAGAGGGGAAATATGGAAAAATTATTTTTTCGCATCGTGAAGTTTTTCGTTCTCTTTGAGTAATCTAAAAAATTCCACTGTTTTTTTTTATTAAAAAAGTTGAATATCAAATAAAGGCGTCTACATTATAGCATTTAAGATTTCATAATTTATGTAGAAGCAAAATTCCTTGAGGTCTTTTTTTTCTGCTACATTTTATTTACTTTTTATAGTTTCTTCCTTTTTTATCGTGATATGATGCATTGTGGGATGAGGAGGAAACATTCTTTGAGATAAATAGTTAATGATTTCGAATTGTAATTCTTTATAAAATCTTGACATGTAAGAGTAATGACACAATCAGCATGTACAGGGTGGTTATAAAATAAGTTAGCCTACTCAGAGCCCACTAGAGCCCAATCTAATGAACCGATTGTGGTGCAAATTGAAATGTAGGCTATTCAGACCATGTGGGAGAGAATTCCGGAAAGAAAGAAATTAGTGCAAATGGAGATTTAAAAATTAATTTTATTGTTTTAAACAAGCAGGCAAGGTTTTTTTTTGATTACAGCATATGTTCATTCTCAATATCGGCCTTTATTAGCAGAAAGTTTATTCAAATTAGAAAGAAAACATACGAAGATAGCAGACGAAGTTTTTGAAGACGTGGCTGTTGAATCATGGACAGAGCTGCCTCTTCTCAACATTCTGCAACAAGTGCTCGAGCAACAGCACGAGAATTGTCCAACTCATGGTCCACGGTACGAAAAGTCTTGCGGTTCATTTTGCATTGTTACCCATACAAGATTCATCTGGCACAACAGCTAAAACCTCAAGATCCCTCTCAACGCGCTGACTTTGCTTATCGCTTTCTGGCGAGGATGATTGTTGATGAACTGTGGCCGTGGAACATTCTATGGTCAGACGAAGCACATTTCACCCTAGAAGGAGCTGTGAACACGCACAACTGCCACATATCGAGTGCCTCGCTCCCCCATGTTCGCATTGCATTCTGAATACTTGGCTATATGGTGTGGATTCACCGCTGATTTTATTGTAGGTCCCTTTTTCTTTGAGGAAGTGACTCAAGTGACTCCTGTAAATTGTTCTGTGACAAGTGCACGGTATCGTGATCTTCTTGCACAGCATGCGATTCCTGCCTTGCGAAAACGACGATGCTTAGAAACCATTGTCTTCATGCAAGATGGAGCGCCTCCTCATATTGGTCGACAAGTGAAGGAACTGCTTCGTGCCAATTTTGGAAATTATCGTGTGATCTCCAGATATTTTCCAGATGCGTGGCCTCCGCGTTCTCCGGATTTGACCCCGTGCGATTTTTGGCTCTGGGGATATTTGAAAGATCGTGTCTCAACAAAGCGTACGGACTGTGCCTGAGCTGAAAGCAGCCAACATTAGACGACATGTCTCAGACATTCCCCGGGAAACGCTTCATGCAACAATTGATCATGCTGTGCTACGCTTCCAAAATATCATTGACACAGGGGCGGATATATTGAACAAATGCTGTAATCAAACACATTCCTGGTGATGAAAATTTGCACTAATTTTTTTCTTTCCGGAATTCTCTCCCTCATGGTCTGAATAGCCTACATTTCAGTTTGCATCACAATCGGTTCATTAGATTGGGATTTAGAGGACTCTGAGTAGGCAAAATTATTTTATAACCACCCTGTACATATTCCATTGCCTTTTAAATTGTGAAATGTGAAATACGACGAAACAAAATCGATCTAAATTGTGTTGAAAAGTTTAAAATACCATGATCAGCAATAATGTATTAATAAATATTTTTTTAAATATCAGATGAGAGATCTCTTCCAATTTGTATTATTGGTTATTTAATGGATGTTATCTTGATCAGCATTTTGAATAATTTGGCTAAAATTAGAATATCCATAGTTACACTCTAGTTAAAAATGAATTTTTTGTGCAAACAAAGTTTTAAACTGAAGCATGAAGTAGATTTAGTATAGCAAATATTTCTAAGTCACAAGAATATCCGTCAAATATTGAAAAAAAGTTAATGCTGACTATATGAAAATCACCTAAAAAATTTTAACAAATTAGTAATATTAAAAAAATTGATAAAACTTCGTTGGATCTGCTTTCTTTGATAAAATTTAAAATCTTCTCTGCAACTAGTTATTATGTATTTTTTTAAATTTTTATTCTTCTCAGTTGTCATTAAGCAACTAATTTAAAACGATTTGTCTCTGTTTATTGCTCACATTTTTTTAACCTTGAAACATGTGAAAAAGTGACTTTTTTGCCAAAAAAATCAAAAGTTTCTCGAATCAGTATTTAATTAAATCAAATGTAAACTTAAAAGAAAACATATAATTAAACAGTTTCATCGTCTATTGTCTCCTTTTTTCAAAATCAATTTTTAAAGACAATTAGATATCTTGTTTAAATCAACCTTAGTATGAAAACACTGATGTAAATGTTTAGTTTTCAGTATACAGATGGTAAAGTTACGTTAGAGTGTGCCGCACTTGAGACAAATGTGTTTTGTTTCACTTAAACCGTAAACAAATAAATTCCAATTTTTTTTTCTTTTATTTTTTTTTTTTTTACTCCGTGACAGATGTTTTCCTTTTATTTCTTTGTTTGTGACATTATACGTTTTAGGCTCAAATTTAACACTAAATGTTTTCTTACTTACTTTGGGATTCAAGCTCAGATACGGTGAATTTGTTTTAACATTACGATATTTTTCTGTTATCTTGGCCGTATTGAAAATAGGATGCCTCCAGAAAATTTATAGCACATTTGAAAAGCACTGCAAACGTAAATAACAGCAGATAATTGTAATTGTTTCTTTTATTCTAGAAAGTACAATCCATTTTTGCTACAGTTGAGAATACATTTGTAAATCTGTTTTTTAGCAGTGACTGGGAAAGAATCTGCGCAGGCTTTTCGAGTCTCAAGTGGATCGGATTACGGACATGTGCAAAATTTGTTGAAATGAGGAAATAGGTATGGGAAAAAGTGCAAATAATTTTATTGATGACGCACTATAAATTTAACCAACCAACTATTTAAGAAAAAAGAAAAATAAAAAAAAGAAACTGGATTCTTACAATCGTGAAGAAGTCTTCAAAAGAGGGAAACCATTTTTCCACAAAAAATATTTATTATGCACGTCATGTAAATTTAGGCTGCTCATTTAGTGTAAGTCAGAGCAATCTAAATCTACAGAAGGTGCGTAATAAGTATTTTTTTTTTGTGGAAAAGTGTTGTTCCCTCTTTTGAAAATTTCACAATCATTATTTACTAGCATGCTTTCGAAATGACCTTCCTAGTGTAAACTGAGCTTAAGCAGCATTCTCATTAACATTATAGCATCCTATCAATTACGCATCCTAAGGTAATCGCTTTCGGTCCCCTACTGTCCAGGGGACTTATTTTGTACAATTAAATAAGTCGCTACAGTTATTGCATTCATTAATTTTTGTAAAAGTTGCATTAAAGAAATTAACAGCGATAACACGTTTATATCGTAGAAAGTAGCATTTTTAATATACATAACAAAGCGTATCATGTTTATCCGGTATTAAATAGTAAATGCTTTGTGTGAAGTAATTCTGGGAGTTCGACTCGCAAGCTATAGCCGCCCTACTCCGAGGGGACTGTTGCCTTGGCGAATTGACCGCTTCGACTGACGTGCCAGGAAAACGAAATGTGTTAAGAGACGAGATCTATAGACTGAATCATCTGATTATCGAAAGGATTGAGCCTAAAGGCGCTGTGTAAAGACGATCGTTTGTTTTGTAAGACGGGTCGTTTCGGAGTAGGCAACGGTTATGAAAAACATAAAATGGAAACAACTCTTTATCGATTTTTTTTCCAGTTAACTTAATTGAGAAATAAACATTGATTTACTGTTTTGGGAAATATATATGCGTTATAATAAAACAGTAAAGATGAAATTATGATGTGATAAAATAGAGATAATAATAAAGTTAAATAAATTTTTTCTTTAAGTTAAATTAGGGACAAAATGTGACTCTAACCAGACGGCTATTATTGATTATACAGAATTTAAAACCAAAATAATTCCAAATTATATATTTTGATAAAGTAATTGGTCAACAGCCTCAAAGATGATGATAAGTAGACTCCAAGTAGCATGTTATTCGAGCTGCCTTTTCATGTGATAGATATGACGCAATTAAGAATTATTATAATCAGATTGGATTAGTTACATTAATATTGAATATTAAAAAGGCTATATTAATGGAATTGCATAATGTTCTTACCAGCGATACTCACCGAATACTCTATTCATATACCTATAAAAGGAATAGTAAACAACAATATAATTCGTAAAACGATTTTCAAATATGCTGAAAAGAAGAATATAAAAATTTGTTGTTTAATATTACAGTAATATTTTTATATACAGCAATGGCAAAATCTGCATGTAAATTTACGTATTCATTTGCAGCACTCACACGAATCTTTCCAAACGCGCGCGAAATGAGAAATGAAATCCTCGCACGTCTAAATGTTTTAAACTACTGTACTATGTTCTTTACACAGCTAGATCAAAATTACCATAAATGTCAGGGGAGAAAAATCATTGTTTCATAGCATTGTCGAGAAAAATCTTTTAAGCATTCCAAGGAGCTTTAGCTAGCTGTGACAAAGATGTAGTTTTAAATTTGAATATTTCACTTTTACTTGCACTTGGTTTAAATAAACAGTGGAAATACCTTTGATTCTGTCCGCATTCACATCATTTTTAAATATAAGCCTAACTTTAATTAGCTATTTTAACAATAGGCCTAACATTATTTAGCCATTTTTAACAATAGGCCTAACATAAATTAGCCATTTTTCACAATAGGCCTAACATTATTTAGTCATTTTAACTGTAGGCCTAACATTAATTAGCCGTTTTTAACAATAGGCCTAACATTAATTAGCCAATTTTAACTATAGGCCTAATATTAATTAGCCATTTTTTTACTATAGGCCTAACATTAATTAGCCATTCTTAACTATAGGCCTAATAATTATTAGCCATTTTTAACTATAGGCCTAACAGCACTGAATTTTAAAACGAAATGAGCACGTGCATCAACAAAGTTTCATAACGGGCACGTGCACCAAGCTGCCATCAACAATGCTTAAATGATAAACAAAAAGTAACACTGTATTCACTTATGACTCGTCATTAGGAATCGATTGATATATTACATGCCCTAAGTTCATATTCTTAATATCAGTGCACGTGCTTGAAGGGGTCCACGAGAGCTCATCAAAAGTTGATATATCGCAGTTAAGTTCTTCCATTTTCACGATTTAGTGCAAACGATGGCTGGTCGGGCACATAAAAGATACTGATTAAGCTTGTATTCTTATGTATAGCTTTAGCTAAAGCTCGTAATAAAGGGTCATTGAAGTACTGTTTGGGGATCATTTTCTCGGACATAGCACTTCGAAAATTGAAAAGAATGCCATATTCGTCTTGTGCTCGTCATTCCCGTTCGAATGACATATTACATGCCTTATATTGCCAATAAAAAAATTTAATGGGGTGGTTTGGATCTCAATAGTCACGTGACTGTTAGACCGATTTCATTCACAAACTAATCAGGTGAGCTCAGGAAGTGTCTCTATCGAAAAGGTTAAAGCGTTCTCGAGTAATCGTCGGACATACAGACAGACAGACGGACAGACAGACACACAAACAGAGCGAAACCAATATATGCTTTTCAGCATATAATAACTACACTCAAAGAAGTAAATACCTTTCAGTTCTTCAAGTTAATTTGTTTAAATCCCTTTTTACGTTAGTTTAAATGTAGGTTAATTCTAAGTATCAATGTATGATGCTAGGAAAAAGTATTCCTTTTATCCGTTTAGACGGTAATATCATCCTTGTT
>JAHWFO010017593.1:6257965-6281310 GCA_023313115.1 Rhysida immarginata
TTTTAACAATAGGCCTAACATTAATTAGTCATTTTTAACAATAGGCCTAACAATTAGCCATTTTTAGCTATAGGCCTAACATAAATTAACTATTTTTCACAATAGGCCTAACGTTATTTAGTCATTTTAACTGTAGACCTAACATTAATTAGCCATTTTTAATGATAGGCCTAACATTAATTAGCCAATTTTAACTATAGGCCTAATATTAATTAGCCATTTTTTTACTATAGGCCTAACATTAATTAGCCATTCTTAACTATAGGCCTAATAATTATTAGCCATTTTTAACTATAGGCCTAACAGCACTGAATTTTAAAACGAAATGAGCACGTGCATCAACAAAGTTTCATAACGGGCACGTGCACCAAGCTGCCATCAACAATGCTTAAATGATAAACAAAAAGTAACACTGTATTCACTTATGACTCGTCATTAGGAATCGATTGATATATTACATGCCCTAAGTTCATATTCTTAATATTAGTGCACGTGCTTGAAGGGATTCAGAGTGCTCATCAAAAGTTGATATATCGCAGTTAAGTTCTTCCATTTTCACGATTTAGTGCAAACGATGGCTGGCCGGGCACATAAAGGTACTGATTAAGCTTGTATTCTTATGTATAGCTTTAGCTAAAGCTCGTAATAAAGGGTCATTGAAGTACTTTTTGGGGGTCATTTTCTCGGACATACCACTTCGAAAATTGAAAAGAATGTTATATTCGTCTTGTGCTCGTCATTCCCGTTCGAATGACATATTACATGCCTTATATCGCCAATAAAAAAATTTAATGGGGGGGGGGGGGGGTTGGATCTCAATAGTCACATGACTGTTAGACCGATTTCATTCACAAACTAATCAAGTGAGCTCAGGAAGTGTCTCTATCGAAGAGCGAAAGCAGAATTCGAAAAAGTTAAAGCGTTCTCGAGTAATCGTCGGACATACAGACAGACAGACGGACAGACAGACACACAAACAGAGCGAAACCAATATATGCTTTTCAGCATATAATAATTTATAATTTAAAGAAAGTAAGCCTCTAAATATATCTCAACGCCAACCTATTTAACACGACTGAGTCCTGAAACAGTCTATCCATTAATCTAAAACAATCGGTCATCAACTATCGCCATGTAATCGCCATCATTACGCAACGCATTATAAATTCCATGGAACTGGGCGGTTAGCTTTATAATTCTGGATTCTTATTAATTTAATAATAATTAATAATAATAATGTGATAACAACTAAGGGGAAACAAGCCTAGACACCTAAGCTGTTGAACCTGAAGTTCCCCTCCCCCGACAGGCCGAAGCCCAATCTGGGGTTAATGATCAATGAAACAAAACAAGAGAAAGGAGAAAAAAAGAAAGAAAAGACAAACACAAGCAAGAGCAGGCACTAATAAAATAAACGAAGATCGTTAGAGGCAGATAAATTAATATCATTAAAATGGTCGAGATAATTCTGGACTATCTTGTCAATCGGGTTAATACTTGAAATAAAAGAATTCCATCTTATAGCAGGGTTGAAAACTTAACCCCTGCGTGTCGATCTCAAACTCTGAAAGTTAAAATCTTTTAAAAGTTGCAACACACTCAAGAGAATATTACAAAGACATTTAATTAAAATATGATGTATCTTAAAAACGTTTTGCTTATAGGTTAAGAAATTGTCATTGTTCAAATTATTTAACAGAAAAGCATTAAAGCTGAAGCATTTTCGTTATTTTATTCATGGCTTGCAAATTGCCGCCATACCAGATCCAAGCGTAATAAATAATTTTGGATATGACAAAAGTCTTAATAAAATACAAAAGATTTTTATGTCAGAAAAAAAAATGAATGCTCCTCTTTATCAGGCCTAAACGACGCGATATATCCTTATAGATCTGATTCATATGACTAACAAAAGAGCAATTATCAGATCCCTTATATTGTTATTTCTCGTCAGGACACCATGGTTGACGTGGTAGTTAAAGAAAAACGACGCAGTAGAGTGACTAAAGGAGACAACGCATGATTTTTGAGCATTAAGCTCAAGGACATTATCTCTAATCTATTGACAGACACGTATAAGGTCCTCCTGTAGGATGCTACAAGCATTCCAATCGTCAATGACATAAAACAGCTTGACCTCATCCGCGTAAATAAGAATTTTTGACTGATGGGGTAGAAGGATACGTGGAAGGTCTAAATGAAAATATTAAACAGCAGAGGACCCAACGGTGACCCATGCGGGATGCCACTCTTGAGGGAAAGAGGATGGCGTGACTGTTCTTGAAAACAAATTTTAAAAGTTCTTCCTATTAACATAGATCTAAACCAAGCAAACTGCATAATTGATATCTCCATCCCCAGTACACACACTTTACAAAAGACATATTCTGATAGAATCATTAAATATACGGATCTTGTACACGAAATAAAACGCCTTTGGGGAGTTACCAGAATGCACATTGTTCCTATCGTACTTTCTGCCATTGGGGTTATTCCACAAAAGCCTGTCAACACTAAATTTAAACTCACGCTTATACAAAACCTTACAGAAAGCCACAATCCTAAACACTTTTCACATCAGTATTCCCACGAGCACGTAATTTTTCCCTTCCTTGCATTTTTTTCCTTTGGGCTTAGCCCTCTCTTGGGCCCGCCTCTGGAACTTGGCTTCCGGACTCGATCTGAGTTTGGTTTTCCCAAACAATAATAATAATGGTTTAGAGAATAAACTAGGGTGCATGAAACCCGTATAAGAGTAACGTTGTCCTTACTCTTCGAAATTTTAAATTCTTTTCTCTTGGTCTAAGAGTATTGATAAAATAAAAAATGAATATCAAATAAATTATAAAATAACAAACAAAAATTAAACTTATGTAAGCGTCTAACATATTAACTATAATGCTTCAAAAACTACTCATGAATACAAGCTTGGGCCGAATTATGATTAACACGTCGTATGCCAGGACGTCTTCAATGCATGAAACGATGCAAGACGACCAAAAAAAAAAAAATGCACGTGAACGAATACCTGATTTATTTAAAGGCCAGACAATCTCAAAATGAATACTTCAGGCTTAAAAGGGATCTTGTAATGAATTTTCCTGAATTTATATTTGGAAGAGACATAAAGCGAGTTCGCTCTCGATGCAAACGTTAGAATTTCCACACTTATACATAAACACGTGCAATAAAAAAAATTGGAAATAATTGAATAAATAGAAAATTAAACGCGTTCCTTAGCATCTTTATACCTTTCCTGCGCAAAAGAGAACTCCAACCGCTAAACAAAGGGACAGGTGAAAGAACAAAAGACCAATTATAGGAAAGGGAGAGAAACAATAGACCATTCCTACTCGAGCCTCTCGAGAAGAAAAGAGTCTCTCATTCCCCATGTCAAAACGGAATAATCATGTATTTAAAAATGATTATTTCTTTTGTCTGCATTTGCAGTAATTCATTCATCATGAGTCATATGTCAAAACGGAGAAAAATAGGAAACCATTTTGAAATATGACTTTCATGATGAATGAAGTACTGCAAATGCAGACAAATAAGTTATATAATTAATTTTTCCAAGGCTGATAATTACTTGGAATCCACAATCTTTGGAGAGTTTAAAATATGGGAGAGTTTATGTGTATCAATATAGTACTATCTGAAACCTTAAAAGTCGTGTCTTCGCTAGAGCATCTATAGTTAATTAGAAATCTTTCCTAAAAATCTTTTCAACAGATGAAATAGCCTGAGACGTATAGGATAATTAATGATAGTTCAATTAAAAACGAGTTTCACCTTTTTAATAGTTTTATATAGAGATTGAAATATTGTTTGAAATAAATTTGTAGCATCATTTGCATGGATCCAATGTTTTATGATTTAGGATATAAGAGTTTAAGTTTCTATTTCTATTTCATCATTGATAATTTTCAACAAGATATATATAAAAATGGAAAACATTCAGAAAATATATAAACCTAGCCCGGTGTTTTTCGTGTATAATTTATTTGGAACAATACAGTCGTTCAAAATCTTAACTTGCTTTGTTTTTCCGTTACAGGGAAGCAAATAAAGGTTCTCAGATGTGGATCCTACGCATTTATTTTGTTCATTCTTCACTTGAAATTGCTTCCCCTTTTCCAATCTGCCTTCCCTTTATCAATTTCAACGTTTCCGTGCGGGCGAATCGCATAACTGCATTCAAGATGGGAATAGGAGCCTATTAGCCTCTGCAATGTAATCCGTTGAAAACAAAGTCCAGAGGATCCTAGGAGGAAGTATTTCTACCGAGGAGTGACCGTGTGCCCCATTTGTTCATGGAGCCAAACGAACCAATGAAATCCAGCGAGATTCTCACAAGCGGAGCTCCGAGTCTGTTACGCTACAACGACCCAAGGCCTTTCACATTGGCTTTAATTCATTCACTTGATAAAACTCTTTCTCCCTCTTTCTTTCTCCCTTCCCCTCTCTAACTCTTTATGCAGTGTCTCCTGTCTTTTACGGCTTTAAAATCGATCCTCTCTAACGGAACTGCTACCTTCTTCTTTCTCCCTCCCTCTCTCTCTCTCTCTCTCTCTCTCTCTCTCTCTCTCTCTCTCTCTCTCTGCTTGCTTTATTGACATGGCTTTGCAAACATAAACTGTAACTTTAGTTTATCTGCGTTGCTCTTTAAAATGAAATGGGTTCAAAATTTACATTTTAATTTTTTAAAAGAATATTATACAATCCCCTTTCGATTCTTTTAGCTCCCCTCCTTCGATGCCTGTCAGTTATGTACTTAAAATATTAAGTCAGTTATATACTTAAAATATTTCTAATCTTTACGTTTTGACATAAATGTATGTGCATTGCTCAAATTTTTAAATAAATAATCATATTAACTTTCGGCTTACACTGCCCGGCCAAGGAATTAGAATCATATTATAAAATATGTAAATGTAAATACCACGGGCTCTATCTAAGTACAGAGCATGGAAAATTGCCTGCGTCACGTGGATTGCACTACGGGTCTAGACACATATCAGCGGGTAGTGTTGGTAGTAGTTGCGCTGAATGAGAAAAACGAAGAATACCTGCCCAAGTTCGAAAAAGGCGTTATTGTGGGAATCCTGCTGGCAGGTGTCACAAGGCTAAGACAGCAACATTTGATCAGTATCTCAAAAGGCGAGATCTCTAAAGTGTTTTATTCGTGGAAGAGAACCCGCAATGTTTGTCGCAACGTCTATTGTGTGGATCGAAAACCACCATGCAGAATCGTAATCGACGGCTCTCAGAAGGCTTTTGTAACGACAACAAAATTCGACTGTGCAACAATTGACGGAAGACTTCAATGTAAGTTCGTCTCAACCCATATCCATTAGAACAGTGCCCAAGCGAGCCTATCGCCTGTGAGGAAGCCTCTCATTTCAGCGCCGATGAAAGTATGGCGTGGCTAAACAACAGGTGACTGGAAAAGGGTAATATGGTCGGATGAGTCACGCTACACACTTTTCTGTACCGATGGCCAACAGAGAGTGGAGTCAGGCCCATAAGTAATGGATCGATCCTGCCTTGTCTCAAGGACTCATGGTTCTGATGGGAGTGTCAAGATATGGGGTAAGTTTTGTTAGTTCGTTACGGGCCCCCTGAAATTCCTGAAAGGTCGAATGACAGCCAGAGAGTACCTGAACGTTGTTGCCGACCAAGTTGTTGCTATGGTACATCATGCAAGAATGTTTCAGGATTGGTTCTCTGAGAACGACAGTGATTTCCACCAACTATCCTGACCTCCTCAGAGTCCGGATCTTTCTCAAAAGATCTTATTTGGGATTTATTGCTTCGTCAATAGTATCCTCTTCCGTCTCTTTGATGAATGCACGGGCATCACTTAACCTAATAAATCCAGTATCTCAGAGTCTAGGCTTAACCGTATACATGTTGTCATTCAAGTTAACGGAGGCCCTACAGCATACTGAACCGATGTTTTTAATCCATGGGCTGGTCAATATATAAGTGGCATGGTATTTTGTTTAAGAATAATATTGATACTTTAAAATACAAAGTTAAAAGTGAACTTTATTTTTAAAATTTAAAATCACACGAGGAGCACAGGAGAATGACTTATCTCGTTAATGGAATCTTCATCCAATTTTATCTATGCATTGTTGTAGATATAAATTATGCATATGAATACGATTTTTAATTTTACTTCATAAAAAGCTATGAAACAATTTTTACATTTTATAATTCCATCTACTTTTCATCATTAGTGACAACTTCAACAAGTAATTCCTGCAATTTTTCACGTGGCGGCGCTCTGATCGCGCTGCTTAATTTGAACAAGTGCAAATCTTAAGGCTGCAAGTTTGGAAGATGGGAATAAGGGAAAGTAGTTGAGCTCTTTAGAATTATTAACCTGAATATTCTAATGTTGTGCATATGAATGGTCATAAATTGTTAAATCTTCCCAAAGTACAGCTTTGTCTACCATTTATTTTTTTTCTGATGTATTTGTTTCATCAGCAACAACTTATGATTGATCTGATTCATCTACTTTTTTGTAGCCTTGCACGGTCTTTTTCTTGGCGTACTGGGCGTTCAGGACTCTGTAATCTTCAATTAAACTAGTTTACCTTTTCTATTCCTGCTTTTCTATTCCTCTTTTACCTTTTCTGTGTCGAATGGTTTTAACTAACTATTGGATTTACTTGAAATTTAAGCTAGCGCAAGGTCATCCTAATGATGCTTTGCTTGGTATTCCAAGCTTGATAGTAAAGGGAAAAACCCAAACATCCATCCTCCCAACGGCTATTGTTTACATCAAGTTTCTAAATCAATAAAAGTATAATTTATAAAAGTTAAATATTTCAATATTTATATAAAAGGCTTTAGCTTAAACTTTACAAAAACCCTAATAGCTTTCCTCTAAAACTGAACTAGTCGATCGCTGGTTTTTTTACTCCTTTTTTAATACTTAAATATCACTCGAGATTTTTTTTTCTGAGAATTGTTTCAAGTATATAAGTTTTGTATGTGATGACCTTTCTTATTGATTCAATCTGTTTTGATGTATCAAAACTGTTGACAGATCGGAAATATTTTGTACTCCGAGAGATTTTTAAAATCTGTTTATTTTTAACAACTCGGTCGAGAGCGACAGCACCACGTTGGATGTAAACAAAAGATTTATTCGGGTTTACAGAAAATAAGTGCTGTTTGTTCAGATGTATTTTCGTGCTAAATGCAAAAAAAAAAATTTTTTTTTTGCATAGCTTTGTTCGTATGTCGCTTCTTTTGCTAGGTCCATTTCGTGAACTGTTGGAATATTGAGTTGAAAGTTTTTGATATACATGTACAAATTTTTAAAGCTTTTTTTTTAAACTTTCATAAAAATTGATGTTTCCAGAACCAGGAGAGGGGGGGAAAATATAGGAACTTTCTGGATGCCATAGATTTTTTAAAAAATTTGCTTCCCTTTTATGAATCTTGGATTTTAACAAAAAATTTAAGGTAACATTCTAGCCTGTAAAATGTTTCTCCTTATAAAATCAGTTTTTCCTGCAGCTGTTTCCCCTCGATTTCTGCTTTCTAATGTAGCTTTCCTGCATAGCCAAAAGGTTTATGTGGTAAACAAACCTCCCTTCGCTAAACTCAAAGTGAATGAATTTGAGACGAAGAAGCGAGTGTAATTTTTAAATCCGTTAAGTTATATTTAATTGTAGATTAAAATTATTAAACATAGCCCACTGGAACCTAACTTGTCGGTCTGAGATCATACTGGTCCCAGTTGGGCTTAGACTGTTTCACTTATTGATTAATGAAAATATATTATAGAGAAAATCTTATAATTTCTAATTCTCTGACGGTATAAAAGTACTCGTGTCAAAATTCTTCAGTGTATCTCTAGTTATGTAGGAAATTATTCAGGAATGATATTTACACGTGCCAGTCACTCAAAGTATTAAACATGGCGACAGAAGCGTTCGTAGCGGCTATTGTTTGAGAAGGTTAGACAAGTAATCTAACTTATTATTTGATTGTGCTATTATCGCTTTTCTTCTGGCTTTTGTATACATATTTAGTAGCATTTATTTAAAAAAATTAGCAATTATTTAAAAAATTAGCATCTCTTCTAATTATAGTCTTCATAGACTGCTCGAGAGGCAATTTTATTATCGAGTAATTATGTAATACTAAACCGTTAACGCGTTTACAGTTTTATCTAACGTCTTAAGAATTCTCGATGTACGATGTTCCGTTTGAAAGTAAACAGCGCAAATTATTATAACTTTCTAGAATTAAAATTCTCAAAAATCGAACAAAAGCAAAAAGGAAATGAGGCTCATGGCTGCTGTTGTCGTCATAAATCCTCAACACACGGCGGCAGCTGTAGTTATCAACTCTTTTTCGACAGATGACTCGGAAATCTTCAGTAGATATAAATTCTGTCATAGATGAACATTTTTCTATTAAATTGCAGAATTTCATGTCAGATAAAATCCACTCTTATGTCATCGATTTTTGTAAACAAACAGGATAACTACACTGTAGAATCAAAAGTTCCCGAACCCCTATACTTTTGCACTGCAACAGTGATTTCACAAAAATTAGTATTGTATTGAACCTCCATAGCTTTTATTAGGGCATCTACTTTCCGTCAGGTTGTGGTAGTTAGCTTTAAGAATTTTCTTGCACTCTTCCCGAGTGCTAATGAGTTCAACCATAAATATTGAGCGATGTGGCTTAGCCCGTAGTCATCGCTCCAATTCATCCCACAAGAATTCAGTGAGATTTATATCGGAGTTCTATACAAACCAGTCCATTTCTTCAATCCCTGTCTTCTCAAACCATTCCTGCACATATTTTACTTTGTAACAAGGAGCATTGTCAGGTTGGTACAGGAATAGTGCAATCGCAACTGTTGCCACAAAGTTAGCAGGGCAGAATCGTCTAAAATGTCATGGTAAGTTGTAGATGTCATAATTCTTGTTATTGGAACAAGTTGATCGTATTCAAACCATGAAAATGGGCCTTATACCTTGACACAGCCTCCTCTGAACTTCAGTGGGCACCACGCAGTCGGACATGCAGCGTTCTCCGTGCATCCGCCAGATCCAACATTGACTTTAGATTAGGAAATAATGAGCCATTGCCTTTTCCAAATTTTTTACTTCCCAAAATAGATCATTTGATTCTGGTGGACTTCTTAGATTAGCGGGCAAATCATCTGATCTATGGAGATGTTATCAGATGATTTACTTATAATTAAATTACTATCGATTATAAGTGCTCTTATAGTCATGAGATTGGAATTTCTATAGAGCAAAATGGATATGAATGGCACGTTTGTCAAACGAATTTGATTCTGCCCTGAAATTACTGGACCTTGGTTTCAGTCCATTTATTATCGCCGTGTTGTTTGATTACTCAGCATAACCGCAGAATTATACAGGAGTTATCAATAAAGAACTAGAAATTCTGTGTTTTGAATTTAATTTCATATACGGCAAACTAATTACTTGAACGGAATTTACACCTTTCTTCGAAATGTATAACCGCAGAATTTTCCACTGAAATTTTTCCATCGATCTCTGCCAGATCTGGAGAACTGGAGGCAACCCCATCTGTTAAAATGGTTAAATTTTAAAGTGTACTTTAAAACATAGAATCCGTAATGTTTGGTGTTTTCATCATTCATTGCATTTATAATCTCGCTTTATTTCATTGTTCCGTTTATTGAAACTCGGAATTTAAATAATTCTACTGTAAATGGGAACTTATTACAATTTTATTGTCACTAATAGCATTACCTCAAAATGGATTCTGGGATATTCGTAAAAGTAAACAATTAAGAAAATTTTGCGTTCCGTTAGAAATTCCTTTGTCTTAATTTTTTCATTAATTAAAATGGGACTTTTAAAGTTGAATATTAACTGCTCTTACGATCATTAACAACTCGAACCAAAATGTTCAGGAAGGCAATAGCTTAATTGATTTTCTCCCAAACTATAGACGAGGAACAGAATTATTTGGAAACAAATTTGCGCTCGACACAATCAAGCTGATGGAATTCGACTTTGTATTTGTTCACCGAAAAGAAGCCCTTTTTCGAGGGTCAGCGATCATTTGTGTAAGAATTTGGCGAATGGTTTAACCTCGGTGGTTGTTGTTATCCGAGGACCCTGTGACGCCTCATCGGCTCCAAAACTCGCCTCAAAGGCAAAAGGAGCCCTCTTCCATCGTCGAGAGAAAGAGCGCTGTTTTGGTTTCCGCATCGCTGCACTGCAAACGGCTAATTAATTTTAAAGCGATATTATTAGTTTCTTATTGCCCTCTGCTTTGCCTGCAATCTCGTTATTAAAATTGTTGCAACTGGCAATAGCGGATTTCTGTATGCATTTGTTTGAAATTACGATACTTGTTCTTTTAAAGTTCAACATTCGACTCTTTAAACTTTTACGACGAATTTTGAATTTCTATGTTGTTGAGTTAATTTGCGTCCAGTTAAAAATTTTCTTTTTTTTTTCCGGAATCAAGAAAAATAAAAAAATTTCAGCATTATGCAGCTTAATTTTCGATTGTTATTTTTTTTTTTAATTTTGATCATTTGAATAAATCCAGCAAGAGACAGCAAAGGCGGATGGAAACAGCTTTCATGCGTATGTAGAACGTGTTTCTTGTATTACTTGACGATAAAAGTCGTCCATTAGCATTTTGCTTGTTCTGAATTTTCAAGTGACCTTTAATGGAATTGCGAATTTCTAAAAAAAAGGGCAAGTTTTAAAATTTTTTCATTCCCTTCTACGAAACCCTATTTTGTTTGGAAAACATCTGTTTAGAATACAAAGAGAAGCAGTCGTATTTAACTGCTCTGAATAAATTAAACTTCTCTCTAATGTAATAATGGCCGGGCAACGTTTTGAAAATGGGCGCACTGCCAAAAATATTGCAGAAAAACTTTTTTTCCACTTTGGGTTGATGTTTTTATTTATTTTTTTATCCTCCCTCCCTGTCTCTCGCGCTCTCTTTAGCTCTCTATATATACGGTTTTTTAGTCTAGATGGAGTTTATTGTTTAAATTTTATCCAGTAGATAAGAAATTTATTTTCTTGGATATTTTTTTTTGTACCTTGTGGTTTTCTTTCATTACATTTTCCAGGGAAACTAGGGAATAGGTTCTTTTTTGTCGTTATGTCGGTTGAAAAAAGCTGATAATGTTGAATGTCTCCCTCGGCATCGCACTTGGGATTAAGTATCGGAAGAAAAAGCTTCTCTCATCATTCGTGAGAGGAAAAATTGAAGAAGAGGGAAAGACTCCGCTGAAAAACCGTAATGCTTTATCTAACATTAAACGATGAAAATAAATGAAAATTGTCTCGCATTTACTCCCTGCTCTTTGATCGCTTGCAATCTTTCATTATCGTTTTTATCATTTCTTCAACGGTCATGTTTTTTTCCCATTGCCCGTCGTCTCCAACGTTGTTTACTTCGATAGTTCTCCCATTTGCGAGTTCTTTCTCTTCGTTCTTTCATCGCTTATTTTTTCCCTTACCCATTTCCATTTTCTGACCTACCCCAACCCACACGATTCCCATTTACTTTAGTGCTATCTCTTTCTGTCGTTTTGATGCGATTTGCCAAGTTTGATTTCAACGCTTTAGCATGTTCTCTCATTTTCGTTGTTAGAGTTCGTTTTTCATTGAGAGCGAGAAGTTCAAAATCAAAACAACCCTTCCACTGTCCTTTCTCCAATGATTCGGTTGGGGGCCAGGCTTTGTCTCACTCGGTGTCCCACTCTGACACATTTGTCTTATTCACCAACATATTTCATCGGATTGTTTCTCTCTCAATGGTTTCCTTATCATCAGCGGTCTTTATTTATTTTGCTTCGTGTCTCTTTTCGATCGGCATCAACGAATTTCCAAGGGATGAACAGCTGATAAATTGACTTTGATCGTAGATAAAAATGATTTTGACAGTTTTCCGATTTTTTTTTTTGTTTTATTAAGTATCTTATTTATTTTATAATTTATTAAGGAAGACCCCCCCCCCCTCTTCTTAACTAATAAATTATTCCTGATTCTTTCACAGTAACCGTATGATATTTGCTGCATCATGTTTGTAACAAGCTTCAATGCCAGTTTATTTTTGTTCACTTATATTTGCATGCACTGTTGCATGTCTTTCAGAAATATCACTAGTCATAAATAGTTATATTTAGATATTTCATTTTTTTTTACTTTATAGTAAAAATTGTGCAATCCGATACCAACTCAGAATATTGCAAGCTTTATTTTTTAAATTTTATTTTCTTTTAATTATATTATATCTGAAAAAATACCCCCCGTGGCATTGACGAAATGGAAATCCCGTTCACGTGACTGTTTCGGGCGAGGTGAGAAGAGGATATGGCGAACAGAACAGTTCAGAGCTATGAGTGTAAGTTCTGAGTTAACGAACTTCCAAACAGGATTCATTACACAATGTTATATGATTGAGTAACGTTTCTGGACGTGCTGCAGCTACCAAATTAAGATATTCTCGGTCAACTGAAAAAGATATGATAACAAAATGGAAACATCAAAATATCACGACAGTCAAAAAACGGTCGGGCAGACCATTGTTAGGTTTTATGAGCGCGTTGACATCTAGGTCATGTTGTGCCCTTTCACTGAACTAATATCTGTACACAATCAGAATTCAATCTTTTATCCATTCCGGAGACAAGCACAGACATCCAGGCCCACGGCGGGATTCAAACCCGCGACCAGAGGGATTGGAGACTGGAAAGCCTACCCCCTCCCCCCCACAAACCCGAAGAGGCTCTGAAGCATGTCATCACGCCGTACTTGTCTTTCTTCTTATGAACTCATTGCCAAAACCAAACATTTGCTGGAAGACAAATATTACCGAGCTCACAAGTGAGCAGCTCCACACGCACCTATGATAATTGGGAAAAATGCAAAATAACGTCTAGCTCGTCGCGATTGTCGCTGGAAGTATGGGAACAACTTTTATGGCGGAACGAATTTCGTATTACTCTGAACCGATCTGATTGTATCTTCTAGATGCGACGCAGGGAATCGCCTCAACTCTAGGACTGTTTTTCGTGGCAGGGACTTTGACTATTGGTTTAGTAAATGATACTGGGAATACTTTTAAGTGCTTAAAATTCTACTCTACCAATATTGTCCCAGTACAGTAGAGAAATGCCATGCATTATCCAGTAAGCGGTAATTTGGATAGTGGCTTCAAGAACCTCTTAGTTCTAAGTGGTTGCTCTGTGGGATGAATTGGAACGTCATTTACGAGACCTAGCAAAACACATCACTACCCTGTCGGATTACCTGAGACATTTAAGGTTCATGGCACAAGAAATCGATTGAGAGCATGCCGAAACGAGTACAGAGCGTGATTGCAGCCAAAGGTGAACCGAAGCGATATCGTAAAAATAAACATTATTTTAATACTTCTGGTATCCGAACACATACCCTTCACTTATTTTTGTTGATTCCATTTTGCTTGAAAATATTCTGTAATGCTTAAAACAGCTAAAAAAAAAATAAGGAGAAATGTTCATTTTTGTCTTTGCATGAATTATTAATAATGGGTTTAAGATATTTTTTAGCCAAAATCTGCAACGGCACGATTGCACTTCACTCCCTGTAATCCAGATATCGTCCAATCCAGACGATTAATTTCCCTACCTTCCTATCAGCCCGGATTAGCAACGTTTTACTGCCCGCGATTAGCTCCTTAATTAAAATTTCGACTTAAAACTGCTACAAACATGAAATTCCCGATATGGAAAATTGTATGGAAAATGTTTTTTTCAAATTTAAAAATTTGTGAATTTTTTTTTTTGCATTCTATAAATTGCAAAGGTGCTTTATTAAGAAAGCTTTTTATTTGTAATCGCTGAGTTCAATATAATATTTTCCAAAGTAATTAATTAATATCGTAAATTTATTCTATGACGCAAGGACGAATGAATAAAAATAAAACGTGAGATACGTCTTAAAATATGCTTCTTAATTGGACATCAATGATAAAATCTTCCCGAGACTAATCAACGCACACAAAACACGTCTCTCAGGGCTGAATTCGATTATGTGGGCTTCAGCATGTTAGGCTCATAGGAATGAGAGCAAGAAAGAAATCATTAATTCGTATGTTATTTTTTTTTGTGGCCAATTAGCAATGGTGCAAATGTGTATAATTTACAAAGTCGCATGTTAGTTAAGCGAATATAGAAATTAACTCTCATTGACATATGCTGTCAAAATCTGTAATTAATTATGGCTCCAAGCAATATCCATTTCGCTTTTTAGATCAAAAGATAAAATGAGCATTAAAAATAAAATTCTTAATCGTTAAGGAGTGTTTAATAATGAATTAATCTTAATGTACTTCTTTTTTAATGTAAAAACAATAAACTAAAATATACAAAAGCAAGTAATAAAAAACGATAATGTCACCAATTTTGAAAAGAGTCATGTAGCTGAATGGAGTTTCATAATGTTTCTCGAAAGCGTTAATTTTATTCTTCTATCGTTTTGAATTGTCTTCTTCAAGTTTATTTTGTTTCTATTACTATTATCATTATCTTCTACCACAAGCTACAGAAAACTTCCTTCATAATACTTAGACTGCTAGTTTTCTTCAAGTTTCATTTACATAGTTTTTTTTTTCAAGTTTCATGACATCCTTTAACAAGACTCCATCCAGCAACAAGACTCCATCCAGCTACATGACTTTTTTCAAATTGGTGACATTATCGTTTTTTTATTATTTGATTTTGTGTATTTTAGTTTGTTTTTACATTAAAAAAGGAGTACATTTTATAAAGGAGATTAAAAATAAAATTCCTTTATTCTAGGAATTTGAATCCCTATCTTCGGCCTCAGCAGCATTTCGGCAAACTTCAGATCCCACTTATAGAACGAACAAAGTGTACTTTCCGGATTCAGCATGTGGATGAAATTCCATGGCTAGAGTTTTGAAATGCGTCACCAAACTTTACGAGTTCCACGAAGTTTTATAAGTTCTCTTGTTCGAATGCGAGAAGAGGTGGAACAAAATTTTTCATAGCACGTCTATGCTTACCCGGTATTGCATTAATACAAAAGACGGCCATTATCGAAGAAGAGGAACATTATTGATAATTATAGCGTATTAATCAGATATTGAATTAAAATTTATTCTAAAATGAAAGTTTTATTACGACTTCCTTGCTTCTGGAGATTTTTTTATAATGAAAACAGGATTTTTTTTTAATTTTTATATTGGGAATGTTCGAACTGTAACAGTAAAACAAATTTTTTAAAGAAAAAGGTCTTCTTTTATATTTTTAATATCAAGAATTTGCTTCGTCTCTTTACTATCTTGGAACCTTGGGACTTTAAAACATAAAATTACAATTAAATTCATAATTTATGACGGGAGTTATGAAGCGAAAAATAAACGATCGACACGCATTGATTATATGTAAACTTCTGTATTTGGATTATGGATTTTCTTGCCAGCCTTGGCAACTCTATCCATTTGAGATGAGGACAGTCGCAGCAATTGGGATGCTGACTTGCAAAACTGGCACGAAAGAGGCGCAGAACTCTCTCCCTTAAATTTACTAGTCAGCGAACTTGAGTAACTAATCGGATTCCGTTGGCTTTCTAGGAAGTTCTGACTTTGTGGATGACTGGCTGATTATGAATCTCCCGTTTCCAAGATTTTATATGTCCATACATTCATTAATACAAATTTACAATAAAATACTTGTATTATCGAACGTGAATCAGAAAGTGACAGTTAATTAACTAGAATTAATAAGGGAATAAATGCGCGGCAGATGAATTTTGATGACCTGAAAGGAAAATGTTTCATTGAATAATTGAGTGGAATACTTCAATAGTCCCTTAATAACCAAATATAGCTGAAGGCTTAAGTGCTTCATCGAACATAGTGAAAGGCTTACAATGCAATAAAATGACGATGCATAATTATTCTTCCCACTATAACATTCTCACTGGCATTTTGCAGTATTAATGATTTTTGAATGAAATATTGCATTTGTTTTTTTATTATATTTAACCTCTGATTGTTATTTATGTTATTTTTTTACTTCTGGGGGTGAGTAAAAGGAGGATTTATGATGTATACGCGTTTCTAATGATATACGAGGTTTATCATAATAAATTTATTTCATAATGATAAATAATATGACAGCGGTAGAAGACTTAGGAACTTATCGTTTGACATCCTATCAAACAGGTTTGAATTATGTACTTAGACATTAAAGGATAATTGAAAGCTATTGGTTTAAAGATGAAAGAATTCTGTTCATAGAGTTAAGTAGAAGGATTGTGGTAAATCATTAAAAAATTAACTAGCAGTCGCATCAGATCATTCAGGATAAAAGTTTGATCAATATTTTGGATTTATATTGCATTTTCTGTTAGGCAAGCAAACGTATAGGGACTAGGGGATTTTACACGCACAGTTCTCAGGACATGCTTTTCGTCAAAATTTTACATTTTCCCCTGAAAAAAGATCACTCTTCTGCCTTAAACAATAGAATTCATTCCCCTCCGTAATTTTTCCTTGAAGAAAAAAATTCTGATGCTTCTCTGTTTTCTGCTCTAAATCATACACGCCAAAAAATAAGGATAATATTCAAAAGTAAGAAAAATCTCCAAAAAACTTTGATAAGCACATATCAACGTGAACTTCGGTTATCGCGAGTGTTTTTTTAATATAGAAGAGAGTAGGTCAATAAACACCATCTAGCAAATAAAAATTAAATTTTAAACTTTTAGATATTTTAACTTTTACGAGTACATTGAGTAACCACTTTATTATATACACTTTGCCTACTACAAGGTTGGATCTCCCCTTTCACTGTAATAGCTTGTGTGAAAATTCTTGTTGTTGTTGCACCGAGCAACTGATTCGATTTCATCCCTGAAATGCTCGACGTGATTAGGATATAGAAATTGTGTGGAAGGTAGAAATTCGACAAATTTGGTTATGAACACTGGCTCCATTCGGACAGTATGGCCATGAATAAATGTAGTTGTTCGCAACAATGTTTCGATACTATGTAACGTTCTGCCTGTCTATATGCATTAAGAGGGGCCTAATGTTTACCATGAAAACATTTCCCAGACAATAACAATGATTATAAACATGTAAAATGAGTCTATCGCCTTTTGCTCTTTATACATATTCCCATTCTACAATAAATATGGAGTAGGAAGCCGTTTTATAGTTTTTGATAATCAAATGCAGATGATTTCAGGTCCATTTCAGCGACTACTTGTTTGAACTTGCGGGTCATCATCGTCGAACAATGTCTGACGTACATTGGTTTGAAAATGTTTTCTATTGTGTTTTCAATTTTTATATTGACAGAAGTGATGGTTCATCCCGCGTCCGAAATCACTTGAAACCCTTGGTTTTTACCCGTCTTAGTCGGCTAATACATTGAGTGGCCCATATATTATGACCACCTCCTCAGTACTTCGCCTTCCATATCTCAGAAGAAGCAGTTTACGTTCAGAGATCATTTGAGAGGATTCTAGATTAAGGATGTACTCCTATACTTCATTCTTGCCCTTCTGTTGTCTATTAAAAATCTGGACACTTTCTGTTCCGCCCGAGCATTCACTAGAAGATGATGACCGCAACTTGCACTTTTACTCTGTTTTTGGCTGATAGTCCAGTTTTTAAACACTTTAAAAACAACCGCTCTTCAACATATTCACGAATGTAGCAGTTCCGCTGATACTCGCTCCATGGCTTCGAGCTTCTACAATCATCCCAATTTCAAAGTCTGTCAAATCTTTTTGTTTACCCATATCTTCACAATCAAATCACTTCTACTACAGGTGTAAGCACTAAGTTTTTTTAATACCAGGATCGCCCTCTAGCGACAACAGCGGACCCCATAGATAATTCGATTAAACCTGTCAGGTGGTCATAATAAAGTGTCTATAAGCCGGTGTTAGAAGTTCCATATAAAAACGTTGCATTTAAAGTTTATATTCAGGTATCTGATAATCGAAATTACTCATTCTAACACGAAGATTATACTTCATAAAGTGGTCACTCATTGGCCATTATAAAAAGGTTTGCATCATGCGAAATATATTACGTAATGCGCCCGCTGCATAGCACAAATGGATGGCGTGCATTGTACAGATAGATTGATTCAAAATGCAATATCTTTAAAATTCATGAAGTGCATGATGCCAATCCATCTCTTCTTCCCTCTATTCTCTTTGCAATCCGTAAAGATAAGGAATTGGTAACTTAACTTGGTCAAAAGCCATGATTAAATGTTGTTTACTTTACGAAATGACCGACATTAACGATTTAAGAATTCTAATCGATGCTTGTATAATTTATAGACGGAAACATCGATATTGTCAATAACGTCGTTAATCCTACAGCAATATGTCAAAATGATAGCGGATAACGGGATTCGAAGATTCTGTCGGAATGGAGTTATAAAGGTTAATTACAATTATTTATATCTTTCTTTTCATCTTTATACATTTGTATAATAGAAATATTGAGTCATATCCATGTCTGTCCTTTTTAAATATCATTAAAAGAAATGGGAAATTTGCATATGCTCAAATATCAACCAATCACTTAAAAAGACTCAAGTCGAATTCTTCTCAAAAAATAATTAGGAGAGCAGATGATTTTTATAGAATATCTAACCGAGTCGTTGAAATTGTGAGTCTAGTTTGACGTAGATAGCAGAATAATGCTTATACGTTATATATAGATTTTAGATTTATAAATTAGTCTGAGTTTTAATAAATTCGTGAGTTCTAAGTCACATTCTTCCCGCACTTCTATACAAGCTACTTAGCTTGTTCTTTGCATTATGTGATCAAGAGTTTAGGGAAACCCCTCATAAATCATGGAATGTGCCAAATGTCGCATAACAATGTTACTTACACTATTTAAAGAACATCACACACTTTCAGACATCGTCTTATTAAGATCTGGGTCGTTCTAAAGATCTCAGCGACTTCCAACGCGAAAAGATCCTAGGATGCCACTTGTGCAACAAGTCAGTCTCTGAGATTTCTACCATTCTACAATACCCCGTACAACAATAGGCAATGTGATTGCAAAGTAGAAGACCCAAGGTGCAACAAACAACTATGCAACCACAAACTGGCAGATCCAAGAAATTGGCAGACAGAGATCGTCAAGTGCTTACACGTGTGACCCCGGACCAATCGTAGGTCTTCTACTGAAATGATTGCTACAGAGTTCAGAAATTCTGCTTCCTGTGTTGCTAGCACAATCACCATTCGTCGGAAACTCCATTCCCTGGGTTTCTACGGTCGTGCTCACAATTTCAAGCGACGTTTTGAGTGGTGTAAAATTCGCAGAAACTGGAGGATGGATCACGGTACGCACTATGGATTGATCAATCACGGTACACACTATAGCAATCAGATGGACGAAATTTAGTTTGGCAGATGCCTGGAGAACGTTTCCTATCTGAGTGTGTGGTGCCCACTTTGAAGTTTGGAGGAGGTGGCATCATGGTATAGGGTTCTTTTTCATGGTTCGGACTGGGCCAACTTGTTTGTTTTAAAGGAACGATGAATTCTGTTGCTTATCGAGACATCTTGGACAACTGTGCTGTACCAATATTGTTGGAACAGTTCTTGGATGGGCCTTTTCTCTATCAACATGACAATGCTTCTCCATAAACTAAGGTTTGTACAAGACTGGTTTCAAGACAACGGGGTTGAATCAATGGATTGGCCTGTCCAGAGCCTCGATCTCAATCCATTGAAGCCTGTGGGATGAATTAGAACGTCGACTATGAGCCAGACCACGCCGTCCTTCATCCGTGGCTGAACTAACCAGTGCTCTGAGGCAGGAATGGAAGGAAATTCCTTCTTCTTACTATCAAAAACTGGTGGAAAGTCTCCCTCGGAGGGTGAAGGCTGTCATTAGAGCAAAACGGGTGCCACCGCTTACTAATCCCTTTTACCTGAAGCCTGCAACGTAGAAATGCTGGTATCCATAAACTTTTGATCACATAGTATATGTAGATTATTCATTTTTTGAGATCATAGTAGTATAACGCAGTCATGTTTTGTACTTCCTATTTGTTTGAAGTGTTATTTTATTACTTTCTTATACATAGTATAAGGAAGTATTGTAATCACGAAAAATTTCGACCTCGAGATTTTCACTGATCTTCACGTTTTAGGGTACCTAGATTACGAAAAAGCGGTTTTTGGAAAATGTCTGTGTGTTGATTTGGTTTGGTTTGTTTGGTATAAACGTCCTTTTCAACTGCCGTGGTCATTTCAGGACGGCGTTATAGGGACCGCAAATTTTGCCCCGCAAGAGTTCTTTAACGTGCAGCCGGCGAACGACTACACGGGATCAACGGCTCTACTTCCCTTCCGAAGGAAGTGCGTGATCTCAGGATTTTCCCCCTGAAAAAATCCTCGTCGTCCTCGGCCGGGGTCGAACCCGCGTCCTCGGGCATTAGAGGCGACCACGCAACCCCTGAGCCACCGAGGCCGAAAGTCTGTGTGTGTTTGTGTGTGTGTATCCGTCCGTCCTCGATAGCGTCCAAACGGCTAAAGCTATCGAGACCAAACTTTAAACTTAAGATTATAATCTTCCTTGGGAGGTCTGATTAGTTTTCCAGTGGAATCGGTGAACCGGAAATATCAGTTTACTCCAGCGCCACAATATAAATTTTGAAATATCTCGTTAATCATTGCGTTTATGAAAATTTTGAGGGGATTGAAAAGTGTTACAATTACAATTTTAAACAACTTTTGTTAAGAAACTTTTTTTAAAATTCCAACCGGAAATACCAGTTTTTTGCTAATACAGGCGAAATAAGACGGTATAGGAAAATTTGTAAAGTATACAAAAGTATTTTATTTTTTTAAAATTAACTAGGACGTTAATCATAATTTTCTTTGTGTCATTGAGTTCTAAGCATGGTTTTTTGCGTAAAAAAATTCGTTAAGTTCTGACGGGTAAGTTTTTTTTGGAACATCAAAAGGTAAACAGCTATTCAAAGAGCTAAATAGCGGCTGGTATCTATTGATAAGAAATAGAAGCAGCTGAGATTTATAGTGGTTTCATGAGCTAAAAACCAAAAAAAATTTAATGATACGACAATTAGAAGAAAAACTCTACAGTCTTTTGAAAAATACTAATTTTATAGTCAATTTTCACTAGATGGTCTAAAAAGCATTTTCTTTTTTTTTTTTTTTTTTTTACATATTTTTAATAATATTTTGCAATATTTGATCATGGATATAATTGACCAACGTATCAAGGCATCATTATATGACATTAAATTTTTTTTTAATTTTTTGACGAAATTCGCGATTTTTTTTATGATTGTCTCCCTTGAAGTAATAAAGAATCCAAATTATTTAAAATGCGGAAAAGCACTCTACAGTGCTGGACAAAATTATGGGACCAGTCAAAAGATGCAAAATGAATTTATTTGATTCACAATCCTGTGTACAGAATAATTTGTAATGGACAATAAAACATATTTCTAAGAAAAAAAAAACAAGCTTTAAAAAAATAAAACTAGCATCATCTTTTTTCATTTGTGAGCTACAAAACGCAATGGACAAAACAATAGGACCACCTTCAAAATAAGGAATTATTCTGAATTTTGAATTCTTAATTTGAATTTTTTTCTGTCAAGAATTCAGTTATTTTCATTACTTTAGTAAACAACAAAATTCTGTTCTGCATTGAACAAAATCATCATGGGACGTGGTAGAAAATTAAGCAGTGAACAACAAGCTCAAATTACAGCTTACAAAAACCGTGGAAAGAATGAAAAGAGAAATTGCTGGAATTATTGGAAATTCCAAGACTGTGGTCCACAATTTTTTAAGTGATCCGCATGGCTATGGAGAAAATCCTCATCCAGGAAGACGTCCGAAGCTGTCAAAAAAGAGACAAACATGCTATCCTGAAAATGGCTTCAACAAGCACAGGAGCAAAATCCTCTAACATCACGTCATCAGACAGAACAAATCGTCGTGTACTCCAAGCATCCACCAACCACAGTTACACGAAATATAAATCCAAGCCAAAATTAACTTCAAGCCATATGCGTGCAAGACTGGGCTTTGCGAAACAGTACATTGGGAATTCGCAAATGCGGAATCATACTATCTTTTGTGACGAAAAAAAATTTAATATGGATAGGCCTGATGGCATAAGATTCTACTAACATGATCTCAGGCAACCAGAACAGTTTCTTTCAAGACGAGTGCAAGGCGGAGGTTCCGTTATGATCTGGGCTGCTTTTTCTGCCAACGGCAAATCAAGTTTGTTTTGTGAAGCCGAAATCAAATGCAGACGTTCATCAAGATGTTTTAGGATATTATTTGTTGCGATTTAGAGACGAATTGAACGATCCGGACTTTGTCTTTCAGCAAGATAACACGCCCATAAACCGTGCAGTATCCACTCAACAGTGACTTCATGATCAAGAAATCCGTGTTTTGGACTGACCAGTGTGCAGTCCTGATCTCAATCCCATTGAGAACTTGTGGGGTAATGTGGTGCGAACCATTTATTCCGGTTGAAAGCAGATTCACACCATAAATGATTTGAAAAGTGCCATTACAAAATCATGGACTGATATCCCACTCGACAGACAGAAAAAATTGGCTGAGTCGATGACTGACCGATTAGTTGAAGTGATACGTTTAAATGGAAAGCAAACAAAGTTTTAGTTTACGTTAAAATTGTTGTAAATAAATAATTACAACAATATGAGTAAAAATATTTGTTGTCAATGACACTGATCCTATAATTTTGTCCATTGCGTTTTGTAGCTTACAAATGAAAAAAGATGATGGTAGCCTTATTTTTTTTAAACTTAGTTTTTTCCTTTGTATGTTTTATTGTTCATTACAAATTATAGTGTACACAGGATTGTGAATCAAGTAAATCCATTTTGCATCGCTTGACTAGTCCTATAATTTTGTCCAGGACTGTAGAACATTCTGATGATCTGTTTGTTGTTCCTTTAGACAGAAGACGAAACTTTTATTTACAGTAGTTTGCGTCATACAATTAGAGACATTAGGCAAATGTCTTCATGATGTTATGATGTTATCTGATATAGGTGGTAGACATTTTAATTGATCATTAAGTGAAATTTTATTTTTTGGGTGAATCCTAGAGGACAATATTTTTTTATAGATAGGTTATACTTTTATAAGACCTTTAACTATTAAAAATATAAATTTGCTGTGATTAAATCCAATATTATTTATAATTATAATAATAATAATAATAATAATAATAATAATAATAATAATAATAAT
>JAHWFO010017593.1:6281320-6313497 GCA_023313115.1 Rhysida immarginata
ATAATAATAATAATAATAATAATAATAATAATAATAATAATAATAATAATGGATTATTGCTATTTTTATTAATTGGGATTTTTTATTAATGACAAAATGTGTTTTCCCATACTTAACTCATATTAAGTATCGTATATTTGGAGACCGTTTTTATCATTCTTTTACAACACATACAAAATAAGCCTCCATTCTAATATCCTTTATATTTCAGTGAAACATGAAATCAGAATAAATTCCTAACGAAAATATATATGAATTACTTAGATGGCATGTTAATGTAGTATTTATAATTAAAACAAACTACTAGGTAACCATAAAAGTTCTTGCCGTTTTTATGTTGCCATAAAAGGATATGATAGAAGATATGCAAATGAGGTGCTAACAACTGGCCAAACCATCACTGGAGACCTGTACTTCCAGCAGTTGGAACGTGTGCAACAGGCATTGCAGCAGAAGGAGCCAGCATTGGTGAATCGCAAAGGGGTACTCTTCCATCGTGACAATGCCTGGCCACATGTGGCGCGGTTGGCCAGGGAAACCATAGAGCGGCTTGGCTGGGAAACTTTGTGTCATCACCTTACTCACCAGATCTTGCTCCAACGGATTATCACCTGGACAACCATCTTCGTGGAAAATCCTACACCAATGATACAGATCTCCGAAAGGCACTCACGGACTTCTTTGAGTCCAAGACGGCAAGTTTTGCAGCGAGGGGATTGATCAACTTGAGACACGTTGGCAGAAGGTGTTGGATGCCAATGGGGATTACTTTGGGGAATAGCGATACGCTACCTTTTGTGTATATCATTTTGTTTTCCGGAATTAAAAACGGCAAGAACTTTTGTGGTTACCTAGTAGCTGTCCCATATTAGGCATCCTTAACCCTATCATTCTGTTCTGCTTATTTTTTCCCATCAGCATGCATTTCTTTCCCTTCACATTATTGTCATTATTTCTCATCTTAATTACTGCATCGATCGCTTAAAGATTGCCTTCCTTCATCATTCTCCGACCTTGCTTATATGAGGAAGAATGACTTATTTATTTTTTAAAAAATGCTTTAATCTGGATCCCTATTTAAAAATTACGGGCAATGGCTTCTTGGCGGAATATTTGTTACCATAGTGTATGTGATTTTAAGTAAGCGTTTAAGTAACAGTGCTCTAATTTTAAGTCGTAGAAATCCCTTAGTGCTAAACGTGCTTTTCTCGAAAATAGCAGAGCTCAGTACCCCAAATCCGATAAAACTCCTTAGAATCCAGTATTTATTAAGTTAAAATTAATTTTAAAGTTAAAGTTTCTTAAATTATGATACGCTTTCATAAAAAAAAATTCATAACGAATAAAGATTTACGTAAAGGGCCTAGTCACAAGACTCCAGTAAATCATTTCTTCTGAACGCTTTAAAACAATTTTTTTGTATTAGACACCACTTTTGGCATTAATTATTCTCTCAAGATATATCATTCATTTTTTTTTTATCATGATTATCGCACTGTTGCATCTTTAGCGCGCTTAAAAAATAGGATCATTTAGTTAATTAATTTTAAGAGTGTGCATTAATTTTTTTTAATTTTAATTGAATTATTTGTGTCTAAACCAGCACCGCCTTCTTTCTGAACAGACACATAATGGAGACTTATTTTAACTTTTGAATTTTTAATATGGAATCCATCATCCAAGTCAGAGTTCATAAGAGATTCATGACCTGAAACGCTTACATGACACGACTATTTGAAAGCGCGGCTGGGATGAAAAAAAAAATTATTCAGTGTCATAAAGATGTTGAAATTTTAAGACTAACATTATTGTCAGCTTAATGATAAGTGCGGTGTCTGAAATTTCAGCCTCGTGAAATCTAAATTAATTCTCTTCGTTTATTATGAATGAATAAATTTTTAAAATAAATTGAATGTTTTATTCAACGATGATGCGACTTCCGATATGTGGTGTCATATAGTAGAGCTTTTTAATCTGATGTTTTGTTTACGTGGTACAGTGATAATGGGGATAATTTAAAATTTACACGGCTGTAATTGGATTTTATCTGGAATTAACGACCACGATAGTTCTCTCGGACTGTAAATTTATGGAGTGAAGATAATACTAATAATTAAGCAGGAAGCGAGAAGGGCATTGGAATTGTACTTTTGACTCGTTTCCGCCTTTGTGTTTAGAGAGGCCGCACTTGCTACGAAGGCCGTTGCTTTCCGTTCGACGACGACGCCGGCATTGTTGGCGTGTTTGGTGGTGCGATCCAAAGACACCCGGAGATTGTTCGGTCATTTTCGTGTTAACTTTGGAGACTTTCACGATGGCCATTCAGGGCCATCTCTTGGCTATTAAAGGTCGCAAAATATGCTCATTGCTCAAAAGCGGGAGAGGCGTCGTCGGGGTGTCGTTCGTTGACCTCTTTTGTTCGATTTAGTTCTCCCTCCCTTTCTCCGGTGGCAGTGAATTGGGGGTAAGAGGGGGGAGGGCTGGCGTTTTCCTAGCCCTTAATATGCACGGTTGACGAGACAAAGAAGGAGTTTCTCGTTCGTTGCCTTTGCCGCCAGCAGCGCTGCTGATGCGGCGACCAGGTGGGATCGAAAATCATCCAGCTCGAACGTTATCACGCATGCGCGGGCACGTTCACATTTGCCCCATTACAACAAGATGTCTGTGCCACTCGCTGGCGTTATTTCCGTATGGCGAGACCTCTCTAAAACGACGTGTTAACGGTCTCGAGACTTTACCTTCCATCCCACAGCCAAGACACATTAACCTTCTACTGAACTGTGTGAACGAGCTGCTGCCTAAGAATGTCGTGCACGTGAACGTACGTGAGATCCTTCCAAAAACTGCGGAGAGAAAAAAAAGCTACCAACAAACAGCGATGCAAACGCAATGAAAGAATATTCGTCAAACGAAAAGGTTTTCCTCGTCCTAATTCGCCGAAAACGAGAAATGTTTTGACAACTTCGCAATAAAAAAAATCTCTTTTCTCGTGGTAGAAATCTCTTCTAAGACCGGAAACAAATATGAAAACAATAGATTGAAACGCGATTGTTCAATAAATTGTTGATCTAATATAAGGTGTGTCCAAAAAATCTATAGAATTTAATTTTTTTGGAATATTTTTGCAACAATATTTTATAAAATACTTTTGCTTTATTGAGTTAAATCTGCGTAAAGTTTAATTATGAAACTATTATTCAAAACAATATACTTCAATTTTTTATAGTTAATAAAAAAAATTTCACAAAACTACTGTCCAAAAAGCCTAAATAATACATGCAGGTATCAAAACAATATCAAAGAAAGATTGCCTTTAAACATAACACATCGTTTAATTTCTTTTCCTTTATTCTCAATAACATCAAGAACCCCTGTGGGCATGGAATTTATCAGCTTTTGTAACAATGTCAGAGAAATATCGTTCCAGCTTCTCAAAACATTCTCCTTTAGGCTCTCTAGGGTTAAAAATTTAGTTCGTTTTTGGCGTACACCTTCCTGGAAAGAATTCCCCATAAATTCTCTATGGGATTCAAGTCAGGACTTCTGGCTGGCCATGCCATGACTCGGACATGATGGGAGTTAAACCATGCCTTTGTCGAATGTGATATGTGAATGGGCGCGTTGTCCTGCTGGAAAATCCAATTGGGACCACCAAGCTGTTGCCCGATGGACAGCAGGTGATTATCCAGAGTGTTTTGATACTCTTCGGACTTGTCTGCCGCTGACGAACACCAGGTCGGATTTTCCGTAGAAGCCAAAGGCACCCCAAACCACGATGGTTGAAGAATGCCGGCTGAAGAATGTGTTGCCAGCATGCCGGGCCATCTGGGTCATCCAAGTTCCACTTCTTCGCGTCACTAAAGATAACTGTTTCTCATTCAGATGTCGAGGACATTTGATCAGGAGCCCATTCTTTTCTAGCAAGTTGATGTGCAGCAGTTAGAGGAGGCTGTTTGGCCATTCTCTTATAGGAAATTGTTGGCTGCTCTTTGAGGCGATTATGAATGGTGCTCTTGGAAATTGCTCCTACTTCTCCAATTTCTCTCCCTGAAAAAGCAGATGCTGTCGCAAGTCGAACCATCCTCCGATCACCTCGTGCAGTGGTTGATCCTGGTCGTCCAGAGCGGGTTTTGGCTTCCACTCTTTGCCTTTTCTTTTGATCTTGTAAACATCAGGAATCGATTTACCAATGCATCTGGCAAGTTCTTTCACTGTTGCTTCTTCTGCCTTCATTTTCCAAATTTTTGCCACTTACTCTACACTGAATTGTTTGTTGTCACCCATAGTGCATATGTAGCGAGATGAATGGTTTGATGATCAAATCAAGTAAGTTGTATAGGAGAAAAACGAATTATTTATGCAATTATTTGGAGTGCAAATTATTTAATGGGGTAAGAGCATTTATCCAGACTTTATCCATTTGAGAGACTCGTTTTATTTTGAAGCGAATTTTTCAGAGTTATTGACTAATAAAATTTCTACGTAGTTTACTTTATTATTAAATGTCTATAAAAAGGATAAAGGATAATCTATTAGAAACGTCAGCTGTTTCAGGGTTTTCTGTGTCCATTTTCGGTTTTATTCCATTTAGACTCGTTTTGATTCCCTTTTACGTCCATCATTAGTTTTTAAATAGTAATAATAATAAGCTGCAGCTACAGTTGTTTCGTAACGAATTGTATTTTTTTATATATCATTCTTCGAAATAACACAATAAAAAAGTCAAATATCTTCATTTAAAATAAGATTAAGGATGAAAGAAAGGACTTTAGCATATGTCCTGAATAAAGGAATTGTTATGTAGAATAATAACTTTAACAAGGAATGCACAAATTTGAACAAAATCATATAAAGGTTTTCATATCAAATTAATTTTCAAATCTTTTTCTTTGATTTGTTTTTATTTATAAATTCACAAAGTTTGTCGAAGTTACACAATAATCGTTCAACCAAAAAGATGAAACCTCTAATCCACAAGGAGAATTGAAATACCGGATACGTATTTCAGCTACCAGGTGAGAGCCAAAAGTAAAAAGGAAATTAAAGCTTTAATGCTAGAGAATATATAGACTAGGGGCGGGGGATGGATTGCCGAGAATATCTCCATTCGTTAAGCGGAAAGTGGATATTAACGGCTCATGGACAAAGGTTAAAACAATGGGCCAATGAAATAAGAGGAAACTTCTTGCCGTTAGGGGGAGGAGGAGTAAACTAAAACCTAAGGATAATGAAAGAAGAAAATTGTTAATATTCCATTGTTTTAACCTTTGTCCATGAGCCATTAATATCCCTTCTGCTTAACCAAAGAGATATATTCTCGGACCCCCCCCCCCCTTGCTTTAATTTCTTTTTTACTTTTGGCTTTCACCGCTGAAGATGATGGTTACCTGGTAGCCGAAATCCGTATCTAGTATTTCAGTTCTCCTTGTGGATTAGAGGTTCCATCTTTTTTGGTTGTTCCAGTCCACAGTATTTGCTTAATTTTTGTACAGTGATCGTTGATTTTCCGCTCTGCAGTGCTGTCAACGAGTATTTTAAACTTCATTCAAAAATTGAAATTTTATTTTGTTGAATGTGAAACTTTGAAAAAATCTTAGTCGAGAATTGTGAATCTTTCAAAAATAATGATGTTCTAGTTCTAACTCATAGATTAAACTAATTTAAAGAAGTTCGAGGTTTATAAAGAAAATTGAAAATGATGGAAAGTAAAAAGCCGGTTGGTTTCATTTAATTAAAAATATGATTATAAAGCCTCAGTTCTCCTTTATTGATTGAATTTAAACCAGGTGATCCAAAATTAACAAAATTTGAAAATGCAAAAAATTGTACCGTAGTCTGATAGAGTATGCACAGAAATTTACAGAAAAGAACGAAATTTGATGATTCATAATGCAAAAGTTTATTGCCCAATAAAATTCATAATTTGTATGAGGAGGTGTGGTACAGTCCATACCGAAGAACTTACAAATGCAAATGTTTCATGTGAAAGAGGAGCAAAGCCATCAGAAGAAGTAAGACGCTCTGAACAGCAGTAAAGAACATCTCAATTGGTATAACAAAAATATGATAGCGAATAATAGTTCTTCACTTGACAAAAGTTCGCCGACTATGTACACCGTAACTTGATAAATAAAAGTCGCAAGATGTAAGATCTCCAGATCTTGGAGGCCACTCAGTTTAAATACCTCCGTTCAGTTTCTCTCGGGCCCTTACGGTGCTATCTAGTGGTCAAAAATGTATCTACATTTAACTACGAGGGGGAGTCAAAAAGTTCCCGAAATTCCTCAATAGACGGCGAACGAGCGATAAGATAGCGATCCCACTTTTGTGGAAGGAAGAAGGCTTGACAGGTTTTAGAGTGCCGTTTCGTTACTGTTCTGTTTGATGTAGACGTGAGTGTCGGTCGTTCGTCGCAATGTCGCAATTCGAACAACGAGCGAACATCAAGTTCATGTGCAAATTGGGAAAATCTGCTTCAGAGACGGTCCTGCAGCGACAAGAGGCAGGGACAGTGGTTTATGCATCACGATAACGCACCGAGCCACACATCGCTTGCTGTGTAGCAATTCCTCGGTAAAAAAAATATTCTTGTCATCTTTCAGCCACCGTACTCTCCGGATCTGGCTCCTAGTGACTTTTGGCTGTTCCCGACTCTGAAAATGGGCCTCAAGGAGAGACGTTTCTCAACCATGGAGGAGATCAAGTCGAATGCGACGGCCGAGCTCCGGAAGATTCCACAAGAAGCCTTCCACCGATGCTTCAAGAATGACAGCTTCGATGGAGTAACTGTGCATGCTCGCAAGGGTGCTACAGGCCCGTAGTCAGGGGGGGGGATCCCAACCATACAGCAGTCATTACTCCAGGTTCATCCAGGGACCCAACTCGTCGGCCTCTGTCCATACAGGCCCTGGATGGACGTATTGGATTACATTAAAATAAATAAAAATACAGTTGTTTACGAACATTTCAATGGAATTTTGCACATGCGTTGGATTGGTCTGGAAAAATTCGACAATGCATCCTTACCATAGAACATCTAAGATATTCAGATTAAGTAACGCCTTTTTGTTTGGTGCTATTATTACTGTTTCTTTACGGATTAATCACCAAAAAAACAACAAACACTTGGATAGTTCGCTGGAGAACAACCAGTGAACATCCAAGGAGTAGCCACTTTGGATTCGCACTCTTTATAAAACACGTGTCACGATCTGCTCCATGTTAAGTCTCTGACATCTCTTAATGTATATGACTGCTAATGATTCAGATTAGCAGGGTGTTAAAGAATGTTTTTACAATTTCAATTTGAGTTTTAATTTTGTATAAAAACCATTACATCGTACTGCTTTAACTTAATGAAATGTTAATAGGGAATTGCAAAAATATAAGTTTAGATGACATGTTGTCATTAAATGAATCGAAGTAGTGGTAATAAGAGAGAAAAATTTGACAGAAGCATTAAGGTCGAAACGAACTTGTTTACAATTTAGCTGTGAAATAAACAACGACAAAGTCATTTTATCAAACATTTCCGATTGAGGTAACTCATTCTGAAATTCGAGTATAGTAGATGCATTTTAATAATGTAACGATGAGTTCATTTATTTTAATCGATTGTTTATCGATTATTTGACAAATGACTCGTTTCGAGAAATTACCCTTTTTAAGTCCACTCATTATTCATCCATCGCTCGATAAGATATATTTCACTTTCGCTAGCAAAATTCATTAAAAAAAAAAAAGGCAACGTTCTCTCTTTTTTCCCCTGTTCATTATTTTAATTTTGAAGGAAATTAAGTGTTTATTTTCCTCTATGTATTCATAATTTAGTCAAGACTTCGAGTGAATGAAAACAAAATCCCCGTACTGGGAAGAAAAAAGAAATTGCGGAGGCAGAAGGAAATTGAAAGGGATTCGGTTGTGTCCTGGGAGGCGAATTTTTGTTGAACGCATCCAAGGAAATTGATGTCATGTTTGTTCATTGTAATTAAGAAGGTAATCGATCACCGAGTGTTTATTCTGCATCCACCGGTGATTAACCAGAGAAACTGTGCAGACAAAGGAAGGCTTGAGTCTGCGCAAGAAACGATAACACAAAATAAAGGTTAAAGAGGAAAGAAAGAAGTGGGGGTGGTAGAGGATTAATTTAACTCAAAATACGTTCTTGGTAACCAGAAAAAGCCCCCTTGTATGCCTTTATTAAGTTTAAAGCGAATTTTGTTTCCAGTCTTCATTAGAAATTATTTTATTGACATTTTCGAAAAGAACTTTTAAGTGTCATCTTGAAAGCTTAATTATCTTAGATGACTGAGTTAAACGCATTTTTCTTATTTGGGGCTGTAATCTTTAACTTACGTTTTAAATATAATATTTTTAGCCATTCAGTATAGATAGAGCAGTACTTTTATACAGCTTGATACACAAGTCGCGCACATCGAAATAGTAATAAAAACCAGACGACATTAAATAATACTATTTAATACTATTTGAAATAGTATTTACACAATACATGTATATTTTTACAACATATGCTCAAAATATAAAAGTTACAAAGTAGATGAACAGGGTTCGCGCTTACTCGCAATTTACGCGTCAAATGGGTATTTTGGCTAAAAATCGACTCGTGATTTTTGACCAGCGAGTCAAAATTGACTTGTTAAATTTTGAACATCATCGGCCCATATCCTTCTCATCACATTTTAACCTCATTTCATTTTGTCATATGCGGTCTTGTTTAAATTTCTAATTACCTACAGCAGCAACTATAGAGGTTTGGATGCACATAAAAATATGGAAGTTAAAAAGAATGGAAAATTTGACTCGCATCTTCTGAAATTTGACTCGCAGTTTTCAGGCTTGGGAATCAAATTGACTCGTAGATTTTTTGTCCTAGCGCGAACCCTGTAGACGATGAAACTTTTCAGCTATTACACTATTTATAGACAATCGAATTTGAAAGTGCGCGAATTTTGGATCACCCTGTATAAATGTCCTAATCCTTTTATCGGCCTCGGTGGCTCAGGGGTTGCGCGATCGCCTCTGATGCCCGAGGACGCGGGTTCGACCCCGGCCGAGGACGACGAGGATTTTTTCAGGGGGAAAATCCTGAGATCACGCACTTCCTTCGGAAGGGAAGTAAGGCCGCTGGTCCCGTGTAGTCGTTTGCCGGCTGCACGTTAAAGAACCCTTGCGAGGCAAATTTTGCGGCCCCTATAACGCCGTCCTGAAATGACCATAGCAGTTGAAAAGGACGTTAATATCAAACAAACCAACCAAATCTAATCCTCTTAAGTAAATTTTGTCTAATAGCCAATTGTCATGCTATCATTTCCACTTCGGAGCGAGATAGCTGCCTGTTTGAATGCTTCAAAGTTGCAGTAGTCACTATCGGAGGTCACATAATGGTACCATAACAACATGGCAGTTGTATGCAGAGTCGTAGTGAACAACATCATCACCTTATTTATTACTTCTGGCAGATTGAGAGTCAAGTTCTATATTTTAACATTCTGCAATGCATTATACAGATGAATTATAAAGTACCAAAACAAATTCCTGACCTCAAACATTAATATCCTGCAAGAAAAACTTTATTGACTATCACAGTTTGCCTGCTATTTCATTCTAAAAACCTTCATTCCTTTTTAGGACATCCTTTCTGAAGAACAGTGCCGATCAGTAGTTAGGTTCTGCTGTAGAATATGCTATTACACGGCACTATGGTTGCGCGGCACAGAAATTGAGCAATATCTGTGACTGTCCATCTGTACCATTTGTCTCTTCTCACCACCACGTGGAACAATTACGGAATACTTCTGTTTTGCTTATGAGTATTGTCATTATTTCCTATATCCTCATGCCACATCATAATCCCAACTAATATGCATCACACTCTGCATAATAATTTCACTGTACCATTATTTCGTCTGGCTCGCTGCGCCACAATTTCCCCTAGCGGTCATTTTTGTTCCTAATTTTGTTAATGTACAAATCGTTTTCCAAGTTCATGTTGATACGCCCATTGGTTTCCTCTCCACCGTTGCTCTGAATAGGAATACTTTATTTAGAATCGCCCTGTATTACAGGCAAGCAAACCTCTTTGAGAGCTTTAATTTACAATAGCGTTTAAATACAGCCGTTTTAATTTGGCATGCCCGTAATCTATAAATAGCTTATCACATTCTAACACAGAGCATTCTAAAATTAAATTAAAAGTAACAGCCCACGTTTATTATATATGTGCAAGAAATGTATTTGAAATATACCGTTTTTGTATACTTGAAATAAATACAATAAATAATGTTTCAAACTTCTGCTTCATCTCAAATAATTGGGATTTAAAACTTTATTCGTCGAGAGATTCCGTGCGATTTCACGCTGTCACTAATCATTACACATGGATGCGGAACGTTGAGCATCTTCGCGCATGTGTCCTAAGGAGCAAAAGGCGACCACCCATCTCTGCACACGCAGTCCACAATGCTACTTCTTTTAGAAAAAGATATACCCTTTGAGCTTGTAATTAATCTTCGAAAAATTTGTTCTAATTTAACGTCATTCTTTCTCTTAGAATTACATTAATCTTACATGGGGACCGCACGGACATGTAATCACGGATTTGGTTAAAATTTTAGGAGGTCAGTCTACAACACTAGTATATCTTCTGTGTAAAAGGATTTGACTCAATGACTATTCGTTACGGAGAAAAAAAATATAATATTTTATGTACCGTGAAAATATTTTATTTTTTTTCTCCGAAACGAATAGCCATTGAGTCACATCTTTTTACACAGAAGGTATACTAATGTTGTAGATTGACCTCCTAAAATTTCAACCAAATCCGTGATTACATGTCCGTGCGGTCCCCTTGTTAGTTTAAAATTTAGCATATCCCTGATTGTCAGCTCGGTTGTTTTATATCATGTTCTTTTATACGATTGACTATTTATTCCATGTAGAATGTGTCATATCCGCCTTAAATTAAGCCTTTGTTCAAAAAAGCAGTGAAATGTCCCTTTAAAGAAATTTTTGGTGGGATGAGTAATTTACAAAATAGTTATCGAAGTAATTTTTTCGTCGACTGATAAATCTCGTTAATAAAGTTCATAAATGCACGTTTTTATGATAACAGACCCAAACAATGCCTGATATTAAAGTAATTGTTTGTGGTTAGTCAATTACTCGTTTGGAGTAACAGGCATAACCTTCTGACCCTTTTAAAGATTTTTAAAATTCATATCATCCGAATTGTTTATTTTAGAGAAACTATGATGCCCTTTGACCCGTGAACTTTCACATGCCAAGTATTAAGCGTTGATAATACGGCAAGCGGTGTAATTAAATAACTTGAATAATTAAATCCTTGGGTACGTTGTTTCTGTTGTACTTGGCGTTTGCAGAAATGTTATTCAAAACACTAAACATTCAACAAAATGGAAGCCACATTGAGCATGTTTAGAAGGGAAAATGAGAAATGAGTTAAGAAAATTTAATTTATCAAATCGTTTCATGCATAAATAAATGAGAATGAAAAATATTGTGCGGGGAAAAAAAATTAGAATAAGTTGTTGTGAAATCACACTCGATGCCTCTTCTCAATTATTAAAGGAGACTTCGTGTAGAATAATTATATGGCTTATATGTTCTAAATTTATTTCATGTATATTACTAATAGAGGCTGAACTTTAAACTACAGCAGATTAGAATACTTGAATGTTAACGGCAGTATGAATAATAGATAAAGTGACTGCTGATAATTTCTACGGAGATTTCTTGAATATTTAAACCGACGATGCATCAATGTTGAAAGGCTTCATCATATCGATAGCCTACTCTCACGTTGATGGGTAGACTAACCAGCAGAATTCCTGGCAATCAGTCGAGCACAGTTCGAATCAACTTTATAGGGAAACTTAAATTACTATTTGCTTCTCTGCTTGAATTCAATAATCTCTTAGAATAAGTATTCCGGGAAAAATAACACAACAGTGCTGCATTCCATAAAATTTTCACGAATGATGAATATTGATGATATCCACAGCATTCTATTGCAGACGAATAAACCATTACTATGGATTTTTTTTCAAGAGCTTTGAAAATCTGTTTAGAAAGCTTTGATATCTATCTGCCATTGTATCTGATACTTCACAATGCGGGAAATAGTTTCAAACGAAACTTCCACGACCTGAAGGGATATATTTGCACGATTTTTTCTACGACCTCTTCCCATGAGATTTTCATTGCTGATTCAAAGCATCATTAGCATTATTAGCTTATCGATTCGGTGATAAAAATTAAAAAGAATTTTTTGGAGTTAGGATTTTGAGTCCAATTAAAATGTAAATGTATGAAAAAATAATTAGAGAAGGAGGATTATGAAATGGGTTAGTAGAAGACGAATATAGTCTTTCTTTAGGTTTATATATTTATAAAATATTGATTCATAATTCTAGATGAACGTTCTGGATATCAAGAAATATTCTTATAGTTTAAATATTCTATAGATACTCATGTACTTTATTTATTTACATTATTTATAGACTATTAGAAATTATTAAAACAATTACTCTTTAATTCTAGAGTGTAATTATTTATTATCTTTTGTTTTTATTTAGATATTTATTATCTTCCTATCTTGGGATAATTATTTTATTTGCCTGTCATCTTTATGCCATGTTACGTACGTTTATTTATTAAACTTCAGACTAAAGTCTTCCGAAGTGAAAACAAATGCGTAGTTTTATTTCATTTGATAAATAGAGCAGCGAAAAAAAATTTCTTTAATGTTTCCCCTTGGTAATTAGGTTATGCTGTGAATAATAATTTACATCCCCGGAACAAAGGGTTTGTTGTCCGTCTTGTTTATGTACAATCGTAAATTCAAGGCGAGCGTTGCTCGGTTTTAAGGGAACGAAGTAGTGTATGTAGCATTTTACCATTTGGAGATCTTTCACTTTTGATGGAATACATGCTCTGTCTCTTTTTCTTCTTTCTTGCCTATCGCCACTGTTTTGTTCGAGCCTGTTTACGCTTTCCGTCAGAATTTTGCAAGAAAAGGGAAAACAGCGTTGCGCATACTAAGAAAAGAGAAGCCGTCATTTTTTTTTTATTTTTTTATTTTTTTTATTCAGACACCAATTTCGTTGACGAGGAGCGACGCTCTTTTATCGTTGGTCTCAACGGAGAGCTGTTTCTCAGCGAACCAATCAAAGGGGGGGAATGTGAAAAATTCATCTGCACTCGGCTCTTCAAATGGAAAATGTCTGTGACCTTTTTTAAGTTGCGACATATGTGTTTCAGCCTAGGCAAAAAAAAAAAAAAGAAGCAAGAGCAAGAAAGAAGGAGTGAATGAAGCAGTGTATTTTTGAAGGAATGAAGAAGATAGGCAAGCAAAATAATTAATATACTAGAGGCTTTTCTTTGGTGTCTTCGAAACACGCGAGAAGTGCCGAGGGAGAGAGAGAAGGAGAAGAGAGTAGAGCATGCTCCTCCGCATACGCCCCCTTTTGTTTTCCAGACTTTTTTTTTAATATTCAATAATGATGAGAAATAAAGTGCCGCCTTCGTGTCAAGGGGGAAAAATTCGATTTACATCAAAGGAGAGAATGATTTAGAATTATATTAATCGCAAACGACGTTCTTGGTGCTGGCGGTGGCATCGCAAGAGGGTCGCGGGAGCGCCGCCCGCAGGAAAGAATCTCCCAATTACAGACAGATACACGACGTCGTCTCTTCCTTTACAGTCGATTGATGGATCTCACCTCGTGCACGCATGCGCTCCACCTTTTTGATGGAGATGGGGGCTTCTAATGAAGATCATTAGGAAGGCGCGGATTTTCAAATAAATCTCCCGTTGTTTCGCTGAGCGTCGGGCGAGAAGTGCCCATATTAAACGCGTCGTCGTCGTCGGAGAGGGTTGAGACTTGGTGACGACGACGAGAACGTAACGACTCTGTCTCGCCGAGCAGCAGGTTTTCGGGGGGGCGCTAATTGAAATTGCACAAGCGAGGATTTCATAATTACAAGCTTTGTTTGAAATGCTCTCCAAACGCGAGGGGTAGAAAATATTCAGAGAGTGGGTGGAGGCAAAAGAGGCTGGATATGTAGGGTAGGTGCTTTCAGTTAAGAAATAAAGGGAGGGTGCGAAGTGTAAAAGTAGGGAAGGGAGTGAAAGAGTGGAAAAAACGATGGTTGGGTGGAATTTGGAAGCGCTTTTACTGGCGTTTGCCGTTAGTGGCGCTCCATCTGATGCACAATTGCTTCCAATGGGGGGAAATAGTTCGGGCTTTTGAGCAGATTCCTTTTTCTGCTAGAGTATGAATTTAAAATTATCAGGAAGCGTGAGAATGGAACAAGGTGTTTGGCGTTTCCTAGCAACCATCTTCCTTACTGAAGCAAAATAAAAGAAAGGAAGAAAGGCGGCCTTTTTTATTTTATTTCTTTTTTCTTCTTCGTCTTGGTTCTTTTTTTTCCCCCTTTTTCTTTTTAAGTCACAAAAATGTTCACAGACAATTTTTATGAAATGAAGATTTCCCACTCGGCCCACTTAATAAAGAACTGAAGCATATCTCATTATTTTCAAACTACATTGGACGTGCTCCCAGTTTATTAGTTTCTTTTGTAAGGAAAATGAAAACAACACTTTTGTGCTTCCTCTAAGCTGAAAATGTTATGTACGCATAAGTTTGCGTATTCACAACCGGACACCAGGCGGAAATCTAGGCAACCAAAAATATTATTCATATTTTGGCATGAGAGAAAATTTTAAATTTTTAATTTCTGTAAAGAAAACTGGAATTTAAAAAGAAATTGTGATGGAATATTAGACGATAACGTCTTATAAAGTTTTTCCCTAATTAATGAGAACGTATCATTAATTAAGAAGGGTGTTATGTACAAAAGTTGTTGAAAAAGAAAATACCTACTAAGATATCTTACTAAAGTCGATTGGTTGGTTTATTTGTTATGTATTTGAGCGCGTCAACATTTAAGTGATTTTTCCCTCTTTCATGTAATGAATATCTTAATACAGTCCTGGCACATATACAAATATCAATGTCCATGGCAGGATTCGAATTTGCGACCAGACGGATCCGAGGATTTGGAAATCTACGCTCCAGATCTCTCGGTCATTCTGGCTGTATTTAGACAGAGCTAGATAATTATCAACATTAAATATGTTCTGATTATTTTAAAAAATGGGTGATACATTGTAGATTTAGCATTTCTGTATTTTTGGTTGTTCGGGCCACCCTGTGAAATATCAACGATGAAACGAAGTGATGATACAAAGAAACCTGCATTCCTTAGCAATTGAAATATTTAAGAGTGAATGCAAGGGTGGAAGAAGGAAATTCTCTGTAGGCTGTCGACAAATCAGTAAAGTTGGGACTTTTTAAAAAGATTTCATTCTTCTTAGCACTAGTTTTAACAGGTCGTTGCATATAAATGTCACACGTGCTATTCGAAATAACCCCCATTGCAATCCGAGCATTGTTGCCAATGATTTGGCAGCTTAACGAGCCCTCTCCGATAGAATCCATGGTCACGGGGCTCAATAAACTCCCGGAATGCGTTTTCGACGTCTGCTTGGGTTAGGAATGTTACCTCCGGAGAAAATTGTCCAGGCTCTGGAAAAGATGGTAGTCGGTAGGGGAGAGGTCCGGAGAGTAGGAGGGGTGTGGAAGCACCTCGTAGCCCAGAGCCTGTAGCGCCTGCACGATCGTTCGTGCAACGTGTGGACGCGCGTTGTCATGCAGCAGAAGGACGCCTTTGCGATGCACAAGTGCAGAAGGACGCCTTTGCTGACACAGTTTTGTGTGCATACGATGCAGTTCACGACAGTAGGTCGCAGCGGTGATCGTCTCCCCCTGCTGTAGGAAACTGTAATGCACTACACCACGGATGTTCCACCAAACTGTAACCATGAGCTTCCTAGGTGAAACAGGGGTTTAGGGAACTGTCGCGGGGGTTCATCATCATCCAGCCACTGTGCTTACCGTTTCCTATTGTCGTATAGGAGCCACTTCTCGTTGCAGGTGACAATGCGATCAAGAATCCCCGCTTCTTCATGGCGCAAAAGCAATTCCGTACACACATCCAACCGACGCTCTTTTTGGTTTTCCGTAAATTCATGTGGGACCCATTTGTCCTGCTTTTTCACCTTGCCGATGGTCCTAAGGAGTCTACTGACAGTCGACGCTGATACAGGGTCCTGAACAGTTTTTGACAGGCCCTCTTCCACAGATCGCTTCAGATCAGCGTCATTCTCTCCCACCCGGAATTTTCGGAACCAACGTTGGACAGTACGTTCGTTTATGATGCCTACACCGAATACCTTATTGATGTTTCGAGAGGCGTTGGATGCAGTGTGATTCAACCTGAACTCGTAATGCATTATCACACGTAATTCTTATGAAGTCATGACTATCTTCGCTTGGGTCACAAACGCTATGAAATATCATCACAGACATGCAAATTTCAGGCATTTGGTCGCTGATAGGTTTATCTCTGGGAATGCACCACTTTTTTATGGGTACTTGCTACTAAACGTGGAAACAGTGCAGCACTGAAGCGCGGAACCCACCTCGAAATCCGACATTTGATATGCAACGACCTGATACTTACAAAGATTGTTCGATAAGTCTTTGTGCAGAAATGGAAAATAATTACAAACATTACTGAATTCTGTATCCAAATTTTCCAAATTTTTGATTTTGACATCAGGTTTGGATAGAGCATTAAAAATAAGTAAAAGTTATAATAAGCACACATGTCCTATCTATTTGGGAACATGGCTAAAATGGCGGTCAAAGTTTGTCAAAATTTTAAATCTGTGATATTACATATATTGGTCAGTCAAAATGTACTTCACCCTAGCCCGTTCTATGCCTATTACGGTCAATGAAATGACGTTTCAGCCATGACTTTGCATCAGATGGTCCGGAAATATCATGACCCTAATAGGCATTAGTGAAGTACCTTTTGACTGACCAAGATATGTAATATCACAGATTTAAAATTTTGACAAAATTTGGTCGTATATTTTGACTCAGAGTGTTTTCTAGGGATAAAAAATTTTTCATTTATGCATTAACACGATTTGTGAGTTTCCTCTTATTAATTTATTAAATAGTTTGCAGTTTTTGCTGCACTGTCACTGACACTCTCTTCACTCTCCTACGTTTAGCTGACATGCCCAATATAACTATGTCTGATCACACGAAACACTAACAGATCCGTACTCAGAACACTCACAAATGAAGCACAATTCTAAATAGTTTATCGCTATAGCGGTCACTTGTCAACTGAAAATTGACAGCAAACAATAAGATAAGGAAGAGAATCATAAAGGCCTGTCTGCATAACTCATTTCTGAAATTTTCTTTATAGAATCTTTAGTTGACAGCTTACCTGGCAGAATAACACAACCCCTACACGCAACATACTTATATGGCTACCGCTTTTAGTTTTGAAGCAAGCAAAATTTCAATTTTTGGTGTAGCGTTTTTTTTAATTTATCTTTTCCCCTGGGTTGTCTTTACCATCCGGATATCTGTACGACCGAGGTCCGTACAATCATGAGTCTACTGTACTTACTTTTTGATGCTTTATCAGAATCTGAAATCAAAATCAAAAATTCGAAAAAGATTGGCAATAGAACGACCGATTTCACAAATACGGTAATATTTTTAACTGACTTGCGCTTTTAACATCGTTCTGGCATTGCAATACCACGCCTTCTCAACTGGTTTCTTTCTTTGGGAGCTATACATTTAGTCCAACGATGCTTGAGTTCCGTATAATAATAACCTCGTGTGGCTTACGAAGCAGCCTGCATTTTTCTCCAAAGAAACCACACTATCCATCATTGCCCATGTTTTCTTTCTTTATCCACGAATGAACCCGCATACCTGCATGTGTAATCGAGCAACTTCACTTACATTGAGATCTCACGTGCCAAATTTGATACAAAAAGATTCTACGAATTTTCACCCAATTAACTACCAGTGCAAAGCCATTCGATGCTGTTCTCAAAATTTTCCGAAATAAAAATTCATAACGTTTATTTCAATGTATGCAGTTTATAAATATTCAACTGTAGAGTAGGTTTGGTTTTGCATGGGTATAAGCTACTTACAGAATTTTTTTATCCAAGTCCTCGTTCTCATTGTCATCCTCATGGTCTTCTTCGCCACTGTCTTTGACAAGATCGCAGATTTCATCATCGTTTAACGTCAGATAATTTAAAACATACTCCGAGAATTTATCTTGGAATATCAACTCTTGGTGAATTGCCGAAACAACAGCCTAATTTGAAGAATCGGTTAAATCGCGCTATATATGGAAGGGATCAAAAGACTTAAACATCATTGATTAAGTATTTAACTTCAAAGTCGCCTGTGTTGAAAAATGAAGTGCTTTTCCCAGTTACCGTAAAATCTTGAATACACTCCCGGGCGTCTATTTGTTTCAATGATCCGGACCCCTCCCCCCCCCCCGGCGATTAATCGAGACCCGGCGTTAAGTGTATTTTCAATAACAGGGTGTCCCAAAACGATTGCGTAAAATTCCATGACTTTTCCCGGTTGAAAATGTAATATTCCCTGACCAATTTTTCGTTCCGATTTCGCATTTTTTTGCTGATTTTGTAAAATTCCCTGACTTTTCCTGGTTACAAAAAATTCCCTGACTTTTTCCGGGTTTTTTTCTTGACATATTGAATGGCTTTTAGTTTAAATGCTACATCGTATGATTTTCTTTACCCGGATTCCATGTTCACCTGCACATTTAGTTAACCACTGAGCATAAGAAGTAACTTACCGGTACTTAAAATAAAAAAAAATAAAACAATTGAAGTAACAAAAAACCAACCTGAATGGAGAAGAATAACAACCTTGATAACGACGAGCTTCGTGTCCAAATGATTACCCTACCTATGAGAAGTTTGTAATGAGATCCTACGAACGAGAACTTCTTTATACACATGAAAAGACGTTTAATAATCTGAAAGTGAGGAAAAACGCCGGAATTTTTATAGATGACCTGAAAAAGACCCGGCGTTTATTTGAGACCCGGCGTGTATTTGAATACCTGGCGTGTATTCAAGATTTTACGGTATTTATGCATTCTTCATTTTATGCACAGGCTTATCGAACGACTCACATGTGTCAAACTGGATTGGGAAATGTTTGTAAAGTCTCAGAGAACAATTTTTCAGCTACATTCTATTCTTCCCCGTGTTAGTTTAGACAGTTCTGTAAATTAATATTGGAACAAAAAATTAATATTCAACCATTATTTATCTGAAAACAAGAAGAGTTTAATCGACCAAAATTAATGGAATAAATATTGGTGCAAATTTCATGAAAAAAAGATATTTACTCAGCGTTAAAATCAAATACAGTGTTAAATTTATCAGTATTTAGCATTCTAGTTTGCTACTGATCTACACATTACGTATTATCAAAAGTATTTGGACATTGGTAAGATAAAAGAAATGGATGAGCAAAAAAGTGAGTTTTAAATGTAGAAGTAAAAATAGTTGAAAATGTGAGATGTCCTGTCGTCTTATCAGGAATTTTTATGCAAACTTGCCGCGTAGACATGAACTTTCTGAGTTCCTGCCTGGGTTGGCCAGAATAACATTGGCCCTTTGGAGTAATGAGTCATACTTTTCGCTCTGTACGAATTTGGTGGCAGCCCTGCGAACGATTTTTCTCAGACTGTTAAGTTCGGTGGAAGCTTCATAATATTTTTCTTAAATGGGACTTGTTACATCATAGATAGTCCATTGTTATTCGTATTTCGACCAATAATAAGCCCTGAGTTTGCAGTATCTATGATGATGTACCAACGTATTAAATTTCAAAGCAGAGGCCTTCTCTCTCGGTGGTCACGACTTAGGCCGTTGATTATTCAAAAATCATGAAATGTTAGTTATACTTCGATAATTTGGCAATCTAACATGACTGTTGTCTTTTTTAACATGATCGAGCTTCTATCATACAGGAAGGCCGTGCAGGACAGTTTTCTTGAAATTGAAGTAGAATAGTTCGAATGCTTCAATAGAGTTCTGATTCAAAAATTTAGAATGAACTACAGTAATGGATACGAAATTAGACACAACATGAAGTAATTTTATGAATATGCAATGTTTGGCTGTCATCATTTAAAAAAAATAATATTTTCCCGAAGATTAAAAAAAAAGGAAAAATAAAAAGAGTAAAAAATGTCTACTGTACAAAGGTAAAGAAATTTTTAAAAATATTCAACGACCGCCCTCGCTTTGCAGGACAAATGGCGAGTCATTAGTGTCGAGATCTACAGGAAATTGGTTGAAAGTAGCTTCGGCATGTTACCACTCTCATACAAGCAAAAGGTGGAGCGAGTATTTATTAATTGCCTTAATAATGCCTCTTATTCCAAACATTGGGGTGTCCGAAAACTTTTGATATGTACAGCGTATTTTAACACACATTAAACAATTATTTACTCTATTAAATTAAATAAAGAGTATATCAATATTATTTAAATTTTTTATAATAGTTTATGAATTAAATAATTTTGAAAAGTAGCCTGTTTGTATTTGCAGTGGTAAACCAGTATTATGAAGTGCAGGTGTATGATGAGTTTGTCATCCAAGGAAATACGGCTGTACTCAAGTGCCATATCCCCAGTTTTGTACACGATTACATCACAGTAACATCATGGATACGAGAGAATGGCGAAGAACCGCAAACTGTCGTTGAAAACGGAAAAGGTAAGATGACTTTATAAATTGTTTTTTGTCTTATACTTATCTTGTTCTAGAAAAAAAAAGTCCACCGATTACGACCACGTGATCTGATGTCGGATTTTGTGCGTGGTGTCTTTAAAATTTATTTTTATAAAGTAACTGCTTCTGGTAATACCTGAAAATTAATTATATCAGACATGGTTAATCTTGAAGGTATCACGTGGTTCGTTTCTAAACCTAGCCTAAATATATAAGACGGAATCAAAGAAAAGCTTTTTAATTTAATATCTTAAAAATATCACATAATTAATGACATTTTAATCTGGTATGTTGGTATGAATTAAAATTAGTTTCCCGTAGCAAATGATAATTATTTAAGTTTGAATTAGTTTTTGACGGCTTCGGTTGGAGTCTTCGTTGTTTACCTAATTTCCAACGATAACTCAAATATTAGTTATGAAAATTCATTTCATCCTGTCGTTGATTAGGTGCGTTTGTAAACAGTTTTCTGTCTCCGCATTGTTTAATTGAAAATTATACCGCGAGCGAAAGCGTATGGCATCGGCAAATCCTTCTTCAACCGAGATCGAAATTAGTTTCATCGTCGGATTCCACCAACTCGTTCGAAATCCCCTCTCCCAGCCAATCTACCTCGGCTAAGAACAATAAAATTCACGAAGTTGCATATTTCATTGGATTAAAAAGTCGGTTCTTCTGTAAGCCTTGTAGAAAAACCAAGTTTTTAAACCCATTGTCGTTTAAAAAAAAAGCGAGGGAGAGTTGGGAAGAGGAAAGAGTGGGTGGGGTGAGATTCTAAATTATTCGATTCATTTGCGCAGAACGGCTGTGGTTGGTCAATTTAAAAGCTTAATTTAATTCATTAATGCAATTCGCCCAAGCCGTACCAAACTTAATTGGATGGTAGAGGAATTAGATTTCTCTATCAAACAGCAGCAGCAGCAGAGGCAAGCGAGTTAGCCGATTTCCATGGTTCCAAACGGTGAGGGCTAATTCTTCTCTCTCTCTCTCCTCTCTCTCTCTCTCTCTCTCCTCTCTCTCTCTCTCTCTTGACCTGCGCAATGGAAGGGACACCGGCGGCCGCCCTCGCTGGATAATGAATGACTCGTGGCCGACGGAACTCTTACTCGACTCCTTTTGGCTCCAAACTCCACCACTTGACCATTCAAATCGATTCGATTCCACTGCGGAACAGCTTCATTATCTTTGAACCAACCGATATTTATCTTGACGACCTTTTAGAGGGGGGAAAAAAAAGTAATAAAAATTTTTTTGAAAAAATGCTTTAATGCAATTGGCTTTGAATTTAAAACAAAAATAGATCTTAATCTTGTTATTCCATCATTAGGAAATGTAATAAATGCACATTCGTCAATATTAAGTAGATTTAAAGCGCCCTTTAATTATTTTAACAACTTTTCTCCATCCATTAACAAAGCTCTAATATTTATTGCTTCCTTTATTTGATACGCACATGATATCGATTCGATGACACATTAAGAGACGCTTTAACATTTTAAATTGATGCCTTTGTAATTTGAGTAATAAGGACATGATAACAATTAAAAGTTTAGGGATTCCTCTGATTAAGAATGCTAGGAATCCATTACGGAATGAATGTTAATGAAGTCAACTTGTTCACTTCAAATATATTTTTAATTACGGTAACCTGCGATTATACATTCTAATTCTTAAATAATTTTATTATTTTCAAAAATTTTAAATATGTATAAAGCTTGAGAGCTTCGAAATATTTAATCACCTTTCGATGACTATGATTGGGATTATTCGGGAGGGGGATGCACAAACTGCTGCATGGATGAACAAACTTGTGGCATCATCTTTTGGCTCGCGAAACAAATTACTGCTCAAAATAGCCTCGTACGTTGTTATCTTCCTTGATATTTTCAAAATTATCTCGGATTCCATTATACAGGGTGTTTCTGAATGGTTTGTATAGACTTTCAGGATATATTCCAGGAATCAAAACAAGCAGAAAACAGATGAACATGTACTGTAGTTGAAAATTCTTCTTTTTAGAGTTATAACGGTTTGAAGGTGTCCTGTAGTAGACGAAGTTGACGTTAAAGCGTATAGGAATTGCAAAACATTAAACGGTTATCAGTTATTCGGTTATCAAGATTTGGGCAATTCAAGCCGGTAACAGCCAACAATGGTGCTCCAAGAACGTTTCGAACCTGAGGTTAAAAAGAGCACAATTTTCTTCAGACAATTCTTTGAGTTGTCGTAACTCTTCTTCTACTACAGGAAACCTTCAAATCGTTATAACTCTAAAAAGAAGCGTTTCTCGCTTGTTTTGGACCCTGGAACATATCCTGAAAGTTTGTACAAACTCTTCAGAAACCCCGTATAAAAACTTCTGATGGTAATTTAAGTATCAAAACGTAAGGTAATAAAATATACGTTCCTTCTACACGGAATCTGCATTTATTTCAGAATATTTAATGATTTCAATTTATTGACTGGATCATTTTATAATTATTGTAAATGTAAAGATCATTTTTGTACTGAACATACACAGAGCTGCCAGTTTATTAGGTACATCTCACAATATATTCAAATTAAGTGACTGCCTGATTTGCATGTCACATGATCACAAATCACGGTATAATTATGCTGAAGCAACTTTTTACTGGTTAGTTAAGCGTAAAACCATCGCAAAAATGGGAGAAACCAATGATCTGTCTGACTTCTAGCGTGGCACGGTGATAGGTGAGCATTTCAGAAACGGCGACTCTCCTGAACTTTTCACGCACCACAGTTTTAAGGGTTTATCAAGAGTGGGTCAAGAAACCAAAACCACGTAGCCATCGTGACTCATGTGGACGGAAAACCGTTGTTGATGAAAGAAGCCAGAGGAGAATGTCAAGACTTAAAGGCAACAATCGCATAAATTGCTGCTCATTACAATTCGGTAGTAGAAAACAATATCAGAATGGACAACTAAACGCATCTTGGCTCGAATGGGTTACCAAAGCCGAAGACCATTCTCGGGTACCAATGCTGTCAGAGAAGAACAAGATAGCGCGCCTCCTATACGCACAGCAACATAAGGATTGGACCATTGAGGATCGGAAAGAGGTTGCCTGGTCAGACGAATCCTGCATCATTTCATGGAAGGCTTAGAATATAGCGAAAACAACATGAAGCCATGGACTCCTCACGTCTGGTGTGGACTTTCCAAGCTGGTAAAGTAATGGTGTAGGGAATGTTTTCTTGGCATGAATTGGGTCCTTTGGTATCTGTAGACGGTTGTTTGAACGCCAAAGCATACAAATCATTGTTGCAGATCAAGTTCACACCTTCATGCTCACAGTTTATCCGCACGCAGATGGCTCATTCCAGCAGGATAAGGCATCATAATACAGGGCCAGAATCACGATGGTTTGGTTCCAGGAATCTGACAATGAGTTCTCTTTGATGGAGTAGCCGGCTCAGTCTCCAGATCTCAATCCCATTGAACATCTTTGGGATGAAGTGGAAAGGACCGTTCGCTCCTTGTCTACACCTACCACGAATCCCTGAGAATTGCGTGAAGTTGTCATGTTTACATGGGTCAACATTCTGATTGAACATTTTCAGCATCTCGTTGAATCCATGTCCAAACGAATACAGGCGGTTAATGGAGGTTCCACATGCTACTAGATAAGTAAACCTAATAAAGTGGCAGCGTAGTGTATTTTTGAATTTTATTGATTTTGATTAACTTTTGCACTATTTAAGGCGTTGTTGTTCAGTGCTCTTCATAAATAAATAAATAAATAAATAAATAAATAAATAAATAAATATTTCAACAGATATCAGAAAATGAAGGAAATCTACTTTTCTGTTTCCAGCCGTACAATTGAATCGGTCATTTCAAAACCCGCATAAGTCACGTTTTTCTCAAACATACTTTTTTTTTTTTGCTGCGAACGCTTCCTTAAACGTTAGACGCATATTCTGGGTAAAAACTACATAAGTCGGTTCATACCTTCCTCTTCAAATATTGCCGCCTAATTGAAGTTCATTGCTTAAACAACTGAAAAAGTGTACCAAAAGAACATTTGCTCCTTCGAAATATACGAGTTTTCATTATGATTTAGATAAAAAATATGAGGTGTGGTCACCACACTACTTTCTTATACGTAAATGTCCTGGTCCAAATAAAGAAAAAAATTAAATGACTGTCTAAAATGGCTACTTCCGATAGAAATTTTGATAAAGTTTGTGAATAAAAGTTACTTCAAATTAGCTTCTAAACACTTTGGCATAGATTTCAAATTTTCCTATACCATCTTCTTTCGCCTATATTAGCAAAAAACTGGATTTTGATAAGAGTAAAACTGATACTTCCGGTTGGAATTTTGAAAAATTTTCTTAACAAAAGTTGTTTACAATTGTAAATGCAACCCTTTTCAATCCCTTGAAAATTTCCATAATCGCAATGTTTAACGAGATATTTCAAAATTAATATTTTGGCGCTGGAGTAAGCTGATACTTCCGGTTCACCGATTCCACTGGAAGATTATAATCTTAAGTTTAAAGTTTGGTCTCGATAGCTTTAGTCGTTTGGACGCTATCGTGGACACACACACCCAGACTGACAGATGCACACAGACGGACAGACAGACACACAGAGATTTTCCAAAAATCACTTTTTCGTAATCTAGTTACCTAAAAACGTGAAGATCAGTGAAAATCTCGAGATCGAAATTTTTCGTGATTACAATATTTCCTTATACTACGTATAATAAAGTAAAAGGTACTATCATAGCCGAGGAGTTTATTGATGGATTCATTAAACATTCATTCATATTAATGAAAAAAATCTTAACTCCTGTGTCACTTCCATCAGCTAAAGCTTATGATTTGAGAGTGCCAATTAATAGTAATCCATTAAATGATTTAAAGCGAGTTCAGGATAGCATTCTGGAAGAGAAAGCATATGCCATTTTATCAAAACATATTTAGCTGACCAACTGCAAATGTTGAAGATAATCCAGATGAGAATGATGGAGAATATGATTACATGCCATAATGTTAGTAAAACATGAAAATTTAATGTTGATAAGATAATATTAAGTGTAATTTTCCATAATATTGATTAAAAATTTGATAAATATGATTATGTTCAAATTACACTGGCCAACAAAATTTAAGATTTTTCTTGTGACAAAATGAAAGTGGGTGATTTTGGTAGTATTTTTTCTGCTGATTACGAATATAATTTTTAAATTTCTCTAGCACGCACAGCTTTCTTGTTTTACAATGAAACATTTTTAAATCATTCAGTGTTTGGGGCCTGGTAAATTTCCTTGCGGCCCCAAAATATGGATACTTTAACAATGAAGCCGCTTCTCTTCACTCCCATTACTTTAACATAGAAGTCTCGATGTGCATAACTTGGAAACTTGACGTGATAGAAAAAATCTATAAGCAGATTTTGGATTCTACCTACAAATTACTACTAAGAACACTTTGTGTGGTCTTAGTCACAAAATGTGTGTTGACTAGTGTTATATATCATCTAACTCTGTTTCTTGCTAAAACTACATAAGCCAAGAACTTTTTTTCACGTTTTTATATTATTATTATTATTATTCATAAATTATAAAGATTATTCGATAATTCAACCACTATATTCAGCCCAAAACAGTCTTTCAAAACTCGTTTACTTGTGAATGACAGTTTTTATTGATTCCTGAAAAATTCTAATTATGTGACTTAATGCAGTTTTTGGAATGACCGATTCAATTAAAAAAATTCTAATTTATAGGTGGTGTCTGTATATTTTCGCCCGTTTTATAGTTTACCAGCAGTGTCCTCTACAGCGAACAGCTCGACACGAAACGAAATTGCTTTAGCAATCAAATGGAGCGCCTCATTCACAACAAAGTTTGATGTGTTTAAGTAATATTTTCATAGGTAATTGCAGCATATTACCTTCGAAGAATCGAGCACTATAAATTAATTGCAATTACTCTTAAGGGATACTTGAGCAATTTCTTCATTACGAATAAGAGTCGCTAAATTGTTAAAGCTAAAATGACAGTGGTGGTCATTTCATGAACTGTTGATTTTTCTGGACATGTTTATTTATGTGTTTTGTACTGTTTAAGTTTAACGAGATGCGTTTTATAAATTGCAAAAAACGACCAACGTGCTTTTCAAGAACGTGTAGTGTAGAATCGATCCGAGCAGTAAGCATAACTTGTTAAAGGTGATATTCGATGTTGACCCTCAAGCTGAATATCACCATAACCCAAAAACGCATAATCTTTGATATAAATAATTTATACTAAATGCTATTAATGATGTTATTTTATTAGAATCATATACTCTATATACAAGCTACCTATAATAGAATAAATAACCTTCGAGCATCGACTCATTTGATTAGGGTTTTACAACTCTGAGAAGAAACTGCTTCATTCAGTATTGCTCTACATAACTCCGCTCACTCAAAAGTATGTTTACCACAACTTAAACATCCTTTACTAATTTCAAACTTTGAAATAGTTCATCCGTTTAGAATTATCAATTTGTGGTTTACCATTCTAATACCCCAAGGCCTCAATCTCCGATATATTCAATGCTCGCAGAGTAGGAAGCCAATGCGGAATAGCGTGTGTTATTATACCAGCCATTATGGCTTTAATTATTTCTCTAAAATTTATGAGTCTAATTTTGAAAGAGGAACGTGTAAGGAATTGAAGAAACTAATGAGCAAATGTGGTTTTGAGGGGAGTTGACACAACATCTGGTGATGCTCACACTGAGAGAAGGAAAGGTGGGGTCGGGTGGCGAGAGGGGAAGTAAAATCGAACTTTTATCTCTTCACTTAAACGCTTAATTTAAACTTGCATTGGCTGTTGGAGGCGGCACTAATTTGTTTAATCACTTTTTTGCCCTTTAATAGTAAACTTCTTTGTCGAACAATTCGAAGTTCATAATAAAAGGAGTCTGCTTATGGATACAGCTTCTTGTTGATTAACATGCAAAAGAATTCAGGAGAATAGTTTTAATTTTTAAAGGGCGTGCATGAAAAGTTAACGTAGTGGTAAACAGCGATCTAAATGTCATTATATTTTATCCTTAGTCTCTGTTATCTCGAATAGTACTGTTTACCAAACGGCTTGTCGGTTGAATGAAACGCTTAAAACGAAATTAAGGGAGACCGCATGCCGAATAAACTCAAAAGTAACTTTTGTCATTTCGGCAACTATTTGGATAGTTGCGAACAAACATTGAATTGATTAAATTAGCTGGACATCAAATTGCTTTCACACCCAGCATTGATTGACTGAAATTGGCAGAAATCAATCGATACGGCATTTATTATGTACGAATTAATAAATTTAATTATTCATTATAGAGTTGCTCTAATTTAAAATTGTTGACGAACGTTTTTTTCTTTCTTTCTGTGCTTTTTAATTTTATTCCAATTTATTAAAATTATCGATTCATTCGTTAGCTTTACACTAATCATGTTTAATTTCCACGATGCCTTGAAAAACTAAAGCTGCATACTCAAATCTTTTATTTCTTTCACAAACTTGATGCATTTTAATATCTTTTTAATGTATTTTAACTGATTTGGGGGGGGGGGGCCTCTATTTAAATTAATATTTTCCTCCTTCACATACATATAATGGTATCTTTCGTTCAGTTAGGATAAGTATAGCGTGAATTCCTTTTATTTGGGAGAAACTCTTCTGAAAACTGATTATTCCATCTATTGGCTTTATAAATAGAGCAAACACCACATCACACACGATAAATGCACTAAAAGAATAAACAACATCAGAATCAACACAGTTTGTTTACCTTTTATTTCTGTTGACGAAGCAGAAGCTACACATAACTTTTATTAGCTCAACGATTTTTATCCAATACTTGTTTCGCGGAAAATACAAATACATTTAGCAGATATATTTTTATTTACGAGGACCATCTGAAAAGCGATATCTCTGAACTTATTGGTCAGAAATAATGATCGATTCTGTTTACAATCCTAGAATAACGTGTTATTGAAACAGAACTGTTTTTGTAAAAAAAAAAAAAAAAAAAAAAAAAACACTTTTGCTGGTTTGTTTTGTTTTTTCTTTGTTTTTTTTTGTATTTTCTTATTTAAAACAATAGGAAATTGAACTGACACACTGGCATTTTTTTATGTAGTGCAACTTAAGAACTCCTTGCTATAGATAATGATTACGAAACATTAATGACAATTATGTTTTTAGAGCATACACTATATGAACAAAAGTATTTGGACACTGCATTGTTTTCAGAAAAATTGCTTTATTATTTTTTACAGTCAGAGGTAGCCCTTCTTTTGCTTGTATAACAGCAGCAACAGTCCGAGTTGTCTGTAAATCTGGGCAGGAATGGCTCTTCATTACTCTTGCAATGCTGTTAGAAGAGATTGTTGCGAAGACGGCCGTCGTTCCATTTCGTTCCGCAAGTGCTCGATCGGATTGGGATCGGGGCTCTGAGCAGGCCAGTCAAGCAAATTCACCTCATTTTCACGAAACCGCTTTGCACTCTGACATGGAGCAAAATTCTGCTGAAACAAACATCAGTCACCTCCGTAGTAATGTCTGTGTAGGCAGGGCCGAGGTACACGTCAGCGTTCATGGTATCGGTTACAAAACCAATAGCCCGAGTTCTAACCAGAAAAAAACAACCCCCACACTTTGAAGGAACCTCCACCGAACTTCATCATTGGAACGACACTGTCTGGAAGAAACCGTTCTCCGTATTGTTGCCACATTTAAGCACGTTCATCAGGCTGGAAGAGTGAATATCGTGACTCATCACTCTAAAGAGCGGTTTTCCATTCTTCAACGTTTCCAGGAACGACGATCGGCACACCAGGGCAAACGACGCCTCGCATTAACATTTGTAAGCATCGGCTTATGTACAGCTGCTCTACCATGATAACCGATTTTGTGCAACTCGTTGTGCACAGTTTTTGTTACTAACGGCGCTTCCAGATGCATTCCTAACCTTTTCAGCGATCGAAGCGGCAGAGGAAGTGCGAGAATTCTTGACATATCATACCAGGTTTCTACTGTCACGTTCTGTCAATTTCTGTGGTAGGGACCTTCTTTTGCTGTTGAGCACCGTCTTGCTTTCATCTCTTGAAAACATATACGCTACATCCATTTTTGGGATGTCCAGTTTGGATGCAATGCCACGTACAGAAAGATACACAAATGGCATCCTATGATGAGTCCACGTTGGAACAATGTAAGTTCTGGTCCACGCTAAGAGTTAATGGATACTTAACAGAATATGACCTGATTGTTATTATACCCACGCCCTTCCAGCATACCGTTTGGCGAATTCATTATTTGCATATTTTCAGATATTCTGGGGTGTTCAAATACTTATATCTATGTAGTGTACTTGAATGTGGTTTAATAACAATACTAGACATTAACTAGATAGATGGGTTCTTTTAAGTTAAACAAGAATGAAATAAGAATATTATATGCGATTAATTAAGCAAAATTAAAAAAAATCAAATTCATTTTTATTCTTGAAATTAAGATAAAGCTTTTTATAGAAATACTTTGAGAAAATTAAAATAAACCTTTATCAGTATGTTATAGCTATGTAATTATTTCTAAATACCAATGACTGACTGACAGTCTTTTGTTCATCATTAATTATCTATGTATATGATCACTTTAATAAAATAAATATAGCTATCGAGACATGTTTAAATCATTCGTCGAGTTCGTTGAAGACTGATAGTTTCGTGTTTCAGGCTTTGTTAATAACTCAATATTGGTAAATGTAGATGTTATCAACAGCTAGAATCATATTCTTTGCTGATTGTATAATTCAAAATGATTTCAAGTTTCATTTTTGTTAAAGTACAAAGCTCGACGTTACATTTATAATATCAAAATTATTATTTTTTTCAACATACGTGTTTAAAATGTACAAATCAGAAAAGTTTTAAGATTAATATAAGAGCAACCATTACACACACCATTGTAATCACATATCTTACAGTATTAGGTTATTTCACTAGCTTGAATTCCCCTATTCTAACTCTATTACGATTCTAACTCGTATAATTGATTTGCACACTATACATAAATTACAAGACAGCAATATTAACATCATTCATGCTTTAAGGTATTTTAATACAAGATGTTAAAATGCCGCTGTCATTTACCACCATCATTTAGCATTCATACATGCATCATTTTTAGCACATTTTCTATATATAGAAATGTGCTTATGTGATCGGTTTGTCCAGCTGTCCGTCCGTCCGTCCGTCCGTCCGTCCGTCCGTCCGTCCGTCTGTAGACAATCCCACAATTCACTGCGTTGCATGTATTGAATTGCATGTATTGCAATCTCACAATTCATTCAATCATGTCTTGAATTGCTGGAAGAAACGAATTATCCTCGCATTTGGTAAAACGCGTGTTGAGAACATGGGTTCGGTTCTGCGCGTGCTTTAAACATTAATGAGATGGTGTGCGTGCAGGATGCACGTGTTTGACGATTATTAAAAGGGCAGTTCGGTCCCCAAATCAAGAGAATTTTTTTATTCCTAGGGAGCTTAGCATTTATTACGATAACTTGAAAACGAATTAACTTTTTCACAGTCTGTTTTCACCAATCCATTAAAATGGGACAGAGTACGCAGAAGTACGAACGTGAGATAGCAGGAATAAGTACGTGCTCTAATAGCACGTGCTTAAATAGTACCATTATGATACCCTCTTAAACATTTCCTATAACAAGATATGGCAAGTAATATATCAAACAAATTGTCACAACACATCATGAACGAATATAAAAGAGTAACTAGTGATAGCAAGTATCGGTCTAATGGCACGTGTACGTGCAAGGATGTCTCATGAATGAATATAACGGTATATAGTGATGTCTGAATTGTTTAGTAGTACGTGTTTTAATGGTACCAAGTGGTACCATTGGAACTTTCAATGCTAGGATTTTGCATGTAATATATCAAACCACTCGTAATAACGTGCCATGAGTGAATATCACGAGAAAATAATGATCACAGTTATTGGTTTAGTAGCACGTGCCCTAATGGTGCCCTATGATACTATATGGTAACCTTGGAACTTTCAATGCTAAGATATGGCTTGTAATATATCAAACGACTCGTAACAACGTGCCATGAGTGACTATCACGAGAAAATAATGATAATGGTTAACAGTTTAGTAGCACGTGCCCTAATGGTGCCCTATGAAACCATTGCAACTTTCAATGCTAAGATATGGCATGTAATATATCAAACGACTCGTAACAAGGTGCCATGAGTGAATATCACGAGAAAATAATGATAATAGTTATTGGTTTACTAGCACGTGCCCTGATGGTGCCCTATGAAACCATATGGTACCATTGGTAATTTCAATGCTA
>JAHWFO010017593.1:6314150-6440001 GCA_023313115.1 Rhysida immarginata
AATGGTATCTAAAACTCATTACTAATTAATTTAATAGTAGTTAATCGCTTGCTTCAATAAGACTTTAGTAATTTAATATGAAAATCTAATAGATGCTTACACATAACGCTTCAGCAATTGAGGCTCACTTCGTTTAACATTATGTGAGAATTCTTACAAATTAAAGAACTTTTATTTTTTTAAGTGTATGAGGAATAACTTCACTCTCCATTTACCTTTCATTCTTCAAGTTTATTCTTTTAAATTCTCTCTATACGTTAGCCTATTTAAATAGTAATTTACAATTTAGTTTTCATATTTATTTATTTACTCTCAAGTGTTTTAAAATGTTGGTTAATTCTATATATCCATGTACGATGCTATAAATAGAAAATGTGCTCCTTTTATCCGCTTTGGCGGTAAAATCATTCTTGTTTTAAATGGAAATAAATAAATATACTTTTCAAAGTCGCTTATCTGTTAGGGTGGCGGGGGGTAGCAGCCCTATAGAAGATTTTCAGCGCTCGCGATCTTCCGCCATCAGGGGCATGTCCTGAATAGTAATACCCAAGCATCTCGAACCCAGATTCTCCTTGTAGTCTAGCCACCTAGTTCTAGGCGCATAGAATCCCTCTTGGTCTCTTGCCCATCGGCTTGGAAAATAGCAACTGCCTAGACCATTTGCAGTATCTGTATCATGTGGGCATACAAATCCAACTGAGATCTCTCAATGCGAAGAAGTAACGGCTCAACGCCTAAAGACTCCCTTATTGTGCTGCTGTGCATTCTATCTAGTAGGGTAACACCTACTACGCTTCTAAGACAAAGATAGATTTGAAAACAGAGAGCTTGGCTTTCTTTCCCAGCTCACGTTACCACTGACTCAGCTTGTGGCACCGATCCGAGCATCCTATTTTCTATCCTGCCGCCCATCACTCGTGATTGCAGTCTCGAGATATTTGAACTTCTCCACCTGTCTCAACGGGGCTCTCTTTAACATGGAGAGCGCGCTGCGCAGGCTGTCTTGAAAGGACCAGAACCTCAGTCTTAGTCACATTTATATGTTTTAAATATAAAATGATTAAAATGGTTTATGAGGAGATTTTTATTTTATGCCATACCTAATTTTATTTCATTTATAACTTATAAACACAGAGCCTGTTTATGCATTCTGTTTTCGTTATAACTAACACTAGAGATTGAAGTTTATGTAGCATCTTTTCTATATAAAAACATCGTTTCTTTGATTTAACATTTCTTTTGATATGCCATTTTTTTTCATAAGTACACTCATAATTTATTTTAAAAAGCTTTCGTTAAAGAACAACTAACTCTACTAAGCTTTTCATCCGCCATTCTTTATTTTCTTTGTTTTTAAACATTTATAATGGAAGAGTGAAGAATTTTGATTCTCTTCGTGCGGCAAGAAATCATTAAACATTTTTAAATGTTGTGTTTATAGATATGTAATTCAATATCATTCCATATAATGGATACAAGGTGTTAATAAATTGCGACACTTATTATGATTGATAAATTTAAAAAAAAAACGTTAAAAATTGGGAAGAAGCGAAAGTTTTCATGAATTGATCATCTGATAGTTATCTAAGATAATTTCTATGAAGCCGAGATGGTTCGGTAGCGAAAGTTTCATCCGTCATAAAACACAAACTTCTCCATCTCATTTCCTTCGTAAGCAAATGGAAGTGGCTGCTTTTGAAGAATTACGTTTGCCTAACAGCGAACACAAATCAAGAGATTGCTGCTGCATCCTTCCTTCGCTTCCTCCCGCACTCACTCTCTCTTTCATTCATTCATTTATTCGTTGTCATAAAAGCAAGAGGGAGAAAATCCTCTTGTAGAAAAAATGGGAAGGAGAAGAGGCAAGGAAGAGCAACGGACTCTGTAAATTTAAAAAAAAAAACAAAAAAAAGTAAATTCAAAATATAAGGTCTTCATTTATTTTTTTAAACCGTAATAGCATACTTAATTGAATTTTTAAAATATTTAAGCCTAGGCTATTTTTAATTTTTTTTAAAATTGTTATTTTTCCCCCCCTCAGGAGAGATTTTGAATTTCGGATGAGTTATTTTCATAGCCAAAAAAATACAGGTTCAGGGACCTATATTTTGAAATAAGTCCTCTATGAATTTCGTTCACGTTGTACGCCGTTCTATCTATCGTGTTGCATTGTTAAGTGGAGTGGAGTGGGTTGGGTTGCCGAGCAACGGCCGCCGTATTTACCAAGACCGTCGATGGCTTCGGATGAAGGGATAATTTACCAAGAGGTTTTCTTATAGTTATTGCCACACAATGAATAGAGACGGTAGAGGTTACGCTGGCAAAAAATATGAACAAGGGAAAGAGAAAGAGGAATTTCTTAGAAGGAGAAGAGAACATTAATACTATTCTTCTTTCAGACAAAAATAAATATTTTACTTACCGTTTGAATTCGTCCTGTATTCCAAGTTTTCTTTTTCCTTTAATGAAAGAAAGGTAAGTTTAAATTTAATAAAGAAATAAATAGCTGAGCTCTTATGGAAGATTTTCAGAAAAGTTGACTCTCTAAATGAAGAGAAAAGATGATTTAAAATTTACGCAAATAGAGCATTTGCATTGAAAATTTTTTCAAAGAATTCAGCTGTTATGCTTATATCGTTCTGAATAAAAACATTTCTTCTACAACTTTTTTATGTTTTATAAATCTCTTATAAATCTTAGTATCTGATAGATAAGAGAAATAAAATAGCATAAATAAAATAAAACAAAAATTAACGGATAAAAAGCATTTACCAGTCTGGTAATCATTTCGGCACAAGGCTATCTTCAGGTCTGACTCAGAGAGATACAAAACGGAGAAAATAAAATTTTAAAATTAAAACGTGAATATATTATATATTAACAGTAAATATTATGCTGAAAGTAATATATTATTTGTTTGGGCAAAATAATTTTACAAATTCACAAAGTAATATTTAAGGGTTGCCCAATAAAAACTGGACACGGTCTGGATATGTAATACCTTTATTTGAAACTTAAAGTATTCTCTATGTTATTGGAGCACTGGTCCTATCGTTTACACAGCAGGTCAATTCTCTTGACGTAAAAGGAATATGGTTGATTTTTGAAAAAGTCTACTTTTTATTTGGGCAACCCTCATATTTGATTTGTCTCCATAATGGATCTGTATTCAAGTGTTGTATCAACACGTCGTGGAGTTAAATTTCTTTATTATCTAAGATACTACACTGAGTGGCCAGTTCATTAGGAACACCCCTCCCTAATATTGTTGCGCCACCCCTAGCAGCTATAACAGCACGAATTCGCCGTGGTATGGATTCAGTTAGCCGCTGGAAGAATTGTTCCGTCATCTTTGTTCATGTGGATGCAACAGCTGTTCCCAGTGATGCTTATTAGATGGTGGTGGATCCATGCCTCGAATAACCCGTTCCAGCTCATCCCTAAACTGTTCGATTGTGTTCGTATCCGGGGACTGTGGTGGCCAGGGGAGTAAGTTGAATTCATTATCGTTCTCCCGGAATCATTCAATGACGATACGAGCTTTGTGACACGGAGCTTTGTCCTGCTGGAAGTATTCTTCTGATGGGGGAAGCACATAGCCATGAAGGAATGAACGTGGTCGGCAACAATATTCGGGTAGCCCTGGCCCTTAAGGCGGCGTTTTATAAGTATCAGTGGACCAAGAGTATGCCAGGAAAACATTTCCCAGATCATTACAGAGCTTCCCAGACAATTACAGAGCCTCCACCACCGCAGAGCCTGAACAGTGGAAACCATACAGGAGGGGTCCATTGCTTCGTGCTGTTGTCTCAAATTCTGAGTCGGCCATCTGCATGGTGCATAGGAAACGGGATTCATCCGAACAGCAGACCTTCCAGTCGTCGACGGTCTAGTGTTGGTGATCACGGGCAAATTGGAGACGGTTTTTGCGGTTTTAGGTGGAGATCAAAGGTACCCGGACTGGCCGTCGGGTGTTGTAGCCCATCCTGCCATGTACGGCGTGTAGTTCGTTCAGAGTTGATATTCTGCGGTCCAGTGTTGTACTCCACGGTTACTTGACGATTCGTGACGTTTCTATTCGCACGAACAAGCATTTCCCATCCTACGCTCACCCCTTGGATCGACGGGTCCTTTGCGACCACAGGCTTGTCTCTGGCTGGTTGTGTTTTTGGTTGTTTAACCAGTCCTGATAAACGCTTGAAATGGTTGTTCGGGAAAAGCCTAAAAGACTTGCGGTTTCGGAAATACTCAGTCCATCTCGCCGGGCACCAAGTATCATGCTGCGCTCGAAGTCGCTCAGATCCTTTGTTTTCAAACCACTTGCAGTTGCCAGTGTGTTCTCGATTTGTGTTGGTATCGACTGTCACGTGACCAACTGATGTGTAGTAATTGCTATGCCAACGAATTTGTATAGTCATGGGTGTTCCTAATAAACAGGAAACTCAGTGTATATCTTATGGAATTAATAAATTTTAGGAAGTGATGTTTTGTACATATCGATTGATTGATTGATTGATTGATTGATTGATATTTATCGCTACCAAAGAAAAGGACAGAGGTATCTCGGAATCCCACATAGGAATCCCCAACAAGACACTGAGAGCAAAGACAAGTCGCAAAACAAAAACACACAAGAAAGCAATGCAATTAAAACGGACTAACATTGGATATTATTATAAAAACCGTGAAAATTACGCTTGGCTTTATACAGTTGCTTAAAATAAGATAAAATTGGAGTACAATTCTCGACTTCTATACCGAGTAATACAATTAAACCTTAAATAAGTCAAACAGCAATCTTTCAATTAATAAAATAAGTGACAAATTTATAAATCTTCGTATGAAGGATGTCAACACACTCACAAATGTCCTGATAAACGAATTGTAGTTAAGATAAGATAGTTCTGTTTCTTGGCAATCTCATATCTCCGAACATTTTTATATTTAGAGCAGATCTGGAAACATTTCTCGTGTCCTAAGCTTTAGTCAGGAATTTTTAATACCGAACAAAATTGTTTTTCACTTCTTGAAGGTAAGTGAAATGAAAAATACAGAAAAAAAGTGGGTCGGGCGATTTCCGGACGAGCTCAGGTGATTGGTTCGAATACTCTCATAGATTTGATAAAAATCCTTTTCCTTTGGCCTAAGTCGACTTGACAATGAAGCGAAGAGGTGAAAAGAAACGAGAACATCTATCATTCTACCTTTGTCGAAAGAGTCACACAGCAGTCAGGTGATGTCGCGAGCAAATTGAGGGGAAAGAAAAGAAGAAAGAAAGTAGCAGAAGCAAAGAAATTTGAAGAGGGACTGCTCTAGGGTGGAATGTGAAATGAAGTTTTTCAAAAATAACACACATGTTTCAAGATTAGATGCATTCCTGAGGGATTTAATTCGAAATGGAAAAATATATCGGATTGGTCTGTCCATTTTCTTACTGGAAGTTTCTTTGCTCAAGCGGTTTTAATTTTTGTTTATTTTTGTTCTGCCTTATTGTGCAATAAAAAGAAGGGTGTGTTAATGAAGAAAAAGAACTTGAAGAAACAGAGGTCATTGCCGTGAATGATGTTTAGTAAAATGCATCGATTATGAATGATTAGAAATTCAATAAACTCCTGTTTGTCTTCCTATTTCAAGGTTTCTCCTTTTAATTAGGGTAAATGTATACCCAGTACTGATGATTAGGATAATGGCCGTAATGAATTCAGAGTCTTGAGGACGAAAATTGTCTTTTCTGTTAGATATATTCTCTTTAAGTAGATGGCGATTTTTTACGTTGAAGTTAGCGTAAAACATCTTCATGCACTCAGTGAAATTAATATTTATTAAATTTTTTCCGTTTTAAATAGTAACTTCATGGAAAGCGGTCTCTTCATTTGCGGATTCCGTCTCTTTTTTTTCCACTTTCATTAGACGAACACCAATACAGTTCCCATTTATATCATATCGATTTGTATTATAAATAAGTTATCAAGCTGTAATTTTATTTTTTCTGTTTGTCTGATAGACAGCAAAATCTCTAAGACTTTCTTTTTTAAAAATAGACGAAAAAACATAAAGATCCTTTCCATTTCCTAAGAAGATCAAGATATTGGATGTTTGGTTTACTGAATTTTCCAAGTGAATTTTTTTTTTATCTTCCGGTGGCAAAGAAAACGAAAATCGACTTTGAATTTTTCACCTGAAGGGATGCGTTGTTTAGAACTTATCTGTTTCCAACGCCGTCTCGACCTTTAAAGGAATGAGAATCGGCACCATTTTCCCTTGGCAACCGTCCAAGTCGCTTTTAGAGGAAATTGTTCGAGCTTAACACCCCCTCTTTTCTCCTTAAACTATTGTCAGTTGAATTTAGTCACCAGCCATTGTTGGGGGTTTCTAACCCCTGCTCCACCCCTCCCGTTGGCTCATCCTCTTCTCTTTGCCTCAGCCTTTTCGATAAATACGCAGATTGGAAAAAAAAAGTACTGTTTTAAATTATAGGCTTTCTTGAAGCGTTTGTTTTTCTTCTCCGTATCTCCCATTGATTTGCCAAGCCTGAAATATTAGTCTTAATACAGATAAAATGTCGTTCAAAATATTATTTCTTTGCAGGGAAAATAAGAAAAGTACCAAAGATTTTTGTGGAAAGTTAAACTTTCAGATTTCTAGCTATCCCGTTTACCTCGTACAATAACGATATTGATTTACTTTTATTTGTTTCTTCTTCTTCTACCTTTTCTTCTTCTTCTATTGTTTACTTAAGCTTAAATTTGAAACTACGAAATTCTATTACTATTCCGAGTCAACATAATAGCAATCTTTTCAGTAAATGATTTTTTTTTTCATTACAGCAGTAGCGAATAAATGTCAATTTACAAACTTATAATATCTGATCTAAAAGAAAGTCAATAGGTTATTATATTCACAATTCTAACCAATTCATAAATCATAATAAAAGGTGCGAAGTATAGAAAGTATCGACTTTCCTCTCATTCCTTGCGCGAATGGAATAACCAGCCCGATTTCCGTAAGCATGTTATGCAAAGCGAAATTTGAGTGAATTTTCAGTGTAAAAGCACTTGATGTTTCGGACTAAATGACTAAACCAACTGCAGATATCATGGAAGCCTATGTAAAAGATTTTCCCCTGCATAGGGAGAAGAGAAAGTGAGCTAATGCAAAAGGCCAAACTGAGTAGTTCCTGACTTTTTTATTGTGAAAGTTTCTCCAAAAGTTTCATGGTGGAGGTAAGATATTGCTCAAAAGGGCCAAGGAAAATCCGTCGAGTAGCAGCAGAAGCCACAATTAGCGCGCATTATTGGAAGGAGAACATTTTCGAATCTTGTATATCAAACAGCAAGTTCTACCGTTAATTACTTTCGACGAATGGTAGAGAGGAGACCGGAATTAGTGCATTTTCGGATATTCCTCCTCGTCAAATCACTGGATGATTTTTGCGGCTTCGCTGTAAATCTTAAAAACCGCAGCCAAATTCCTTAATAGATGTTGAAAAGTGTGCCGGGAGGTATGAAACTAAACTCCTCTTCCCTTCCTGCAACGAATTCTATTGAAAGGCCAGTACAAGGGAAACAGTCGATAGCGGAGAAACAGCTTCACTTGAAATGACAAGAATTTACAGTCGAGGGGTTTAAATGAAATGACCTTCGGCATAAATGCTGCGCTGTAATATAATCTTTGGAAAAAGTGCATGAGCGAAATAAACCCTAGGTAGTGCTGTAGAAGCTGCATTATTTAAAAGTTGATGAGCCTTCAAATTTGTTCCACTTCATGTAGAGCATTATAGAGTATTTCCTTCTGCAATATACTGAAACTGGAAATATATATATTAAATAAAAAGAATATTATTCAGAATTTTTATGGACCCCATTATTAGCTTCATGGAAACTTCGCCTAAAAATAAAGAAAATTGACATCACTGCATAACATCAACGGGGGGGGGGGGCTTTTATTATAAGTAGCGGAAGAATGGTGCGTCTGTCCGACTATTTCCTACAATTGTTGACGTAAAAGATTGAAATTTCCCCTTATGGGATGGAAAATAGACGGATCCATCCGAACTGTATGATATATGTTGGAGTAAAATTCGATATGAGATATCTTTAGGCAGGAACAACCTTACTATGGCTGTGTTCACAAAATCATGGGGAGGGGGGCGGTGGAGAGGATATAAATGCATGCGTGGGCGCGAGTGCAGAGGACACAGCCCATCCACTGGATCCACTGTTGCTGCAGATCATGTCACAACAGAAAGCGAGTACGTGAGCATCTATGACGTGTCGGCATTGGCGCTGATGCCATCCACTGATCTTAAGAATATTTTGTGAACATAGCATATGAAGTTTGACCAAATTTTTCCAGTGGAGTCGGAGTTGCGAAATTGCCTTCACAAAATATGCAATTTGAGTGACTGCCTGATTTTCATGTCACATGATCGCAAATCACGGTATAAATATCCTGAAGCAACTTTTCTACTGTTAATTAAGCGTGACACCATAGCAAAAATGGAGAAAAGCAGTGATCTGACTGATTTCAGCGTAACCTGGTGATAGGCGCAAGACGGGCTGGAATGTGCATTCAGAAACGGCGACTCTCCTGAATTTTCACGTACTACAGTTTCAAGGAACAAAAAACATGTAGCCATCGTGATTCCTGTGGACGGAAATCCCTTATTGATGAAAGAGGCCAGAGGAGAATATCAAGATTCGTGCGCGAAAAAGGCAACAATGGCACAAATTACTGCTCATTACAACTCAGTAAGCCAGAAAACAATATCAGAACGGGCAACTAGTCAGAACTTCGCTCGAATGGGTTACCAAAGCCGAAGGTCATCTTGGATACCAATGTTGTCAGAGAAGAACAAGAACGCGCACCTCCTGTGGGCACAGCAGCACAAGGATTGGACCATTGAAGATTGTAAAAAGGTTGCCTGGTCAGACGAAAAGCCGGTTCCTACTGCATCATGAAGCCATGGACCCCCCCTCAAGATGGTGGAGGCAGAGCAATGGTGTGGAGAATATTTTCTTGGCATGAATTGGGTCCTCTGGTATCTGTAGACGGTCGTTTGAACGCAAAAGCATACATAAACATTGTTGAAGATCAAGTTCACCCCTTGATGCTCACATTTTATCCGTAGTGCAGATGGCTCCTTCCAGCAGGATAATGCATCGCACACAGGGCCCGAATCATAATACACACCTCTATGTATAATACGTTCATATGTGCTTATTCTTAATAAATTAAAGTGTACTTGATGTAACATGGTATTGCAACAATAATATTTTTATGAAAAAGAATGAGGATTATCAGTAATAAAGGGTGTCTCAATAATAGTGCCGGATTTAAATTTGTAAGAAAATTCGTCATTTATTCAAAAGAGGCTGACATTATTTCTGTATAAAGTACATATGCTACGATTAATTGTGAAACACCATATCCAAGAAATGTCTCCTACGACTCTCGCTCTTATTGAAACGACAATGGCGCGTAATTTAAATTCGGCTCTTTTATGGGACGCCCTTTACATTTTGTTGGCATATTTATTATAATAAGGTAGAGAGACAATTGTTTCGGCGGTCGCCATTATTACTATAAGAACATGACAGCCCAGTTTTACTTTTTGTGGTCAGTTCAGAAAGCGAAAAAAAAACATACCCCACACCAGGTTACCGTCTCCAAACCTTTGGACTGTTTGCACCGGTCAAGCTGAGTCCGTCGATTTACGAGGCCTCGCCACATCCTTTGACGAAGCAGAACTTAACGTCGTTCGTCCGGCTACTTGATACTTTCTAAAGGTCCAATGAAGTGTTCCTCACACCATTTTTGGTTCTATCCCGAAATCTGTGGTTTTCATGTTGTCATGGGGATATTGATACCAATTCTCTGCATTTTTCTGAGTTTTTCTATAGCTCAGTTTTATATGGTGGATATTGAATAAATCCATTGTTGCTCTTCACAAGTCTTTTCAGGTGACGTCGATCTCTGTCATTCATATATCGCTTTTGGAAGACAGTTATTTCGTTTAGGCAATGCGGATTATTGAACACTTTAGAGATCTCAGATTTTGAAATTCCAATCTGCTCGTCAGGTTTTGAAATCATAGCTCCAGTAACACGGACGCTTACAATATGCCCCTTTTCAAAACTCTGAAAGAACCTTCGTTTTTATTATTATTACAACGTTTTATTCAACTTGACTTTCTGTTTGGGTGAAATCTCTCAATCAATTTTTCGCCTACTTCCTCTTATTCAAACGACACCAAATTTGAGACATTGATTCATTTCCGGTGACAATTTAGTCTAGTATAAAAAATTTTAAAATTCGAACTCTTAAAAAGGGTTAAAACTTCATTTTTATATAATTTACATCTTATTTCATCTTAGATTTTAACAATCAAGAGTATTTTTCTTTGTTGGAAACAATGAAGATTGGCATTGTTGCTCGACCAATTTTGCACATCGTGAAAAAGAGGGGCTTTTATATTTACGAACTAGCAAGCCCGTGCCCGGCGTTGCCTGGGCTTTTTAAATCATGAAATAAAAAATACAGTATAGGTAAATTTTAAAAAACCTTTATTTAATGTCAAAAAATTAATGGAAGTTTTCCTTAAATTATAAGTTTTTAAATTTTCTTCTGGTGTTTCATTTTCGCGACTAAAGCGCATTCCTTTTGCACGGGGAGTTAACTGTTATGCAAATTTCTGCAAATAATAAAAAAATCATGATTACAATAATGACGGATAGCAGCATTACTTTAAAAATAAAGATATTTGAATCAATGTAATCATTTTTCAATCCGACATTCGAAAACATTTGAAAATTATGAAATGCGAAGCATTAGACATTGCATCGCGTAACCGTTTGAAAAAAGACAAAGGCAAAATCGTTATAGGTATGAGAACGGTCGTTAGGCTTAAGCCTAGAGCGTATCGAATACTTTAATTTCGAATAATTAAATAGACTACAGATTTAATTTCCAATAATTAGAGATAGGCTACAGAAATAGACCAAATAAAAATATCCAAACTTTTTAATAAACTTTTAATATTTGATGTGAAATCCTTAGACAAATTCGGCACGTGTTTTACGTCTTTGAAATAGGCATAGTACGCCTGAATCACGTGATTATCAAGATCGAAGACGACTGGATAGCCATTGGTTCGATCGCCTATCACGTGATGATGAGCGGCCATGTTGACGCATTTTGAGAGCAATTAACGTAAATAATTTAATGTAAAACCTATTTTTATGAATTAACACCTAGCCTACAAAGTTTCTACATAAATCCCCTAACAAACAAAACTTGTTTCATAAAAATCGATGCAGTAGTTCTTACGGTTATCGGGCACATACACCGGGGAAGTGACTTAGATTTATACTATGTATAGATAAAGTTTAATGATGTCTTAGAATTCATGATAACAGAATTAATCAGAACATGTATAAGATGGTACAATAAGAGACATGAAAACCTCTACATTTGTCTTGAAAAAGCCGGGACTAATAGGCGAAACCATTCGAAAGCATTATTTCAGTCATCTTGTAACGGAAGACATCATTAATCTACACTCCCGGCAAAAAAAATGCAACACATTGAAGGAGGGGGTCAAGTTTAATGAAATGGCACTAGAATATAGTTTGGGTCGCATACAATATATGATTTAAATTTCTACTTAATATGTGCACAGGATTTTGATACAAGGTGTCCCAAAAGTCCCTTCACTGGAAGAATGGTTCATCCATCATCATTCTGCCATCTGTAACAGACTAGAATAGTCTCAACACGTGCCATTGACAGTTTGACAGAGGTTGGATTGTGGGACTTAGAGAGGCTGGATGGCTTTATCGCAAATTAAAATCTACTTTGGACGTAATGTTTCTGCGGCTTAGTATGTGTCGGGAGAAACATGGATATTCGACCATACGGATTAAATGAGGCGATTGCGTACTACTTTTCTAAATACATATTAAAATCGGAGCCGAATGAGCTTGCAACAGGAATTAGAGATTAATTAGAGATAGGCTACTCTTGAAGAAATATGGCTTGAGGAAATAACCTGTCTCATAAGCTCTTTAAGATTCATGAAAATAATGAAATTGCATTAAGTTTTTGCATGAGTCGATTGTGTCATCTTTACCTTCGAAAGAGCTCCAGAAGACGCATCTTCCTCAATACACGAAAACCAAAGCAACGACATAGAAGGTTGGATGAAACAGGTCATGCATCTGGGTGATATGTTATACATCTTCAGTCGATATGAGAAACGTGCAATACAACATCCCTATTACCATTTCGGCAACATATATTTGAATTAAGATATAAAGAATGCAGGTAGCGCCGTCCGAGAGGAAAACTGACTGTCGCCCCATCTTATGTTGGTAATTGGAATATTGACAGCTTCATGACGTCACAAGGTCCAATCTTTAAAAACTATTACGAGGAATATTGCTTTTACACAGCAAATTGCGCGATTTCCACTTCCAATAATGCAAAATATAATACAAAAGATAAGATTGCTTCCTTTTTTCATTTCCTCAAAGATCCAAATTTAATTAAAAAATGCTTAATATCATCCAAATTGGATAAAAATATTTGTATCACAACTGCAGTGATTTTCTCTAATCATTTTAAAGACGATTATGAAAACAAATTCCTAGGCGTATATCAACTTATGAATCGAAGAGCACGTCTAATGAAATCTGCGATTCTGAGGTAGGAGGATATAGGAATTTAATCAGAGAATATACGAATTCATTGTTTTAATAATCGTCGCACTAACGAGCATTTTGCTTTCAAAATCGGACAAAAATATTTTGAGTAATTTTCAAATTGGAAATAAATGAAAATGCATGGAAAAGCTTATTAAAAGTATATTTTAGTGAAAATAAGTACATATTTAAAAAAAATATACATTTATTCTTCTTCATCTTCATCCATTAATGAATCATCGTTATTTGGTTCGGGCTTGAAAAGGTCTATTGTTTCTTTTAAAAACGGCTGGCTTTTGCTGGGTTTCCTTTTTCTTCCACAGCTGATCAATGGATCTGATGTGAGAAGAAGCCTATTTAAGACGTCTTCGTTACATCGTAACCGCGAAAACTTCCTTCAAAACCGCAAAAAAAATTCCTGTTTCTGATCAAAATTTTCCCGACCTTAAAGGGTTAAAGTCCTTTAATTCAAAGTCGTGGAAAGATGTGGAAAATGTTTTTACTGTTATAGCAGGGTAATATCCTATAGAATACTATAAAAAAAAAAAAATTACTCGATCTTCCTCGACACTATAACATAAACACCTTTTAAATTCCGTGAGGTTTCCGTGAGGTCGATTCTCTTTTAAATTAAGTACATACCTTGTTCCAAAGGATCCATAACTCAAACTTGTCACTTTAACTCCAAAAAAATATACTTTAACTACAAAACAAAAATAGAGCATATCGAGAATGTAGGCGTGCGTTCTGAACGATGCATCGCGATGTCTAGATTCCGACTACCTGTGCAGCGGCGGGGTGCGGAAAGGGTCTACTTCAAACCCTTTCCCGGATAGTACGTTAACTCAGGTACAAAATAACTATGGTCTTGGTGTCATTAGTACATTTGGATTTTTTTACTTTTGTCCGATTTTGAAAGCAAAATGCTCGTTAGTGCGTCGTCTATAAAATGGTTAGAAGACTACAAGCAAGACTACAATCGTCTTGCTTCTTCAGAGGTTTAAATCTCCGGCTCTTTGGTGATCTGATGCCGTTACCGCCTATAAAACGAGGCAGCAATAAGCCTATTTATGTACAACCCAGGCCCATAGCCAGGGGAGGGGGTCGAGGGGGGTCGACCACCAACCCATTATGGAAAAAGGTCCGACTCAGTGGAATTTTTGAAACTCGACCCCCCCTCCCCCAAGATAACGTCCTGGCTACGGCCCGGCAACCCAAGGATAAGCAATCTGCAACATATCTATGTAGGGTGTTAACAGTCTATTAACTGAAATAGAACATGAGTCAAGGAGATGATACTATCTTTATCGGTCTATTGAATGCACTGAGAATTGAAGAAATGAGATCTGAGCACTTCGCAGTATTGTTCGAGAGGATCCTCCAAGAAGCAATCGGAGAATTTGTCATGGACAAGAGTCTGCGAATTTATGCAACAAAATGTCAAATTGATTAAGACAACGAAAAATTGCTGAAACACTTCAAAGGTCCAGGTACCATAATACACATAATATAGCTCATTTTCAATTGGTGGATGCTACACGAAACATCCAAAATATCCATATGAACAACATCATACCAGCAGATATCAATAAGACTGAAAGTATCCCCCAAGAAATTAGAAATATTTGAAGGAGCGAAAGTCATGCTTGTTAAAATCTAACATTAATGTCTCTAAAGGACTGGTGAACGGTATAATTGAAATCGTCATAGAAATAATATGGCCTCACCTCCGCCGACGAAACTGACATTCCATCACTTCGTGTGGATTTTGGAAGAGATGGTGGATTCAACCTATATCCATCCGGTTTCCAGCCAAATATGGATTTAGAACGATGAAACGAAGTATGGTACCATTTATCTTGTCATGGACAACCACAGTACAGTCATCAAAGGGAAATAATCCACTCTGGAATTTTACTCTAAGTTTTACCGTTTCAATATTTAATTTATTTTTAATAATTTAATATTACATTTAGAGTTAACATTATTAAGATTATTAAATTTAAATAATTATAATTAAAAAAGCTATTAAAACAACACTTTAGCATGAAATGTAATATTAAGTATTAAACTCGTGTGGATTATTTCCTTTGGTTGACTGTACATAAGATGCAAGAATGCACAGTGGACTATGCATAGTATACTTAAACCAAAACTCTTTGAAGAAGGTCAAATATACGTAGCTTTAAGTCGTGTACGCTCGTTAGATGGCTTACGCATTGAAGAAATAGATTGCACAAAGCTACTGCTATATTCCCACTACGGTTAAGTAATCACGGTTACCTCTTGATCACGATCAAGCAGAACTATGCGGCCTGCTTCGGTTACCTAACCACGTTTACAGCTCGGCTAAGTGTCGGTTAACTAACCGTGTTTCGGAAACCCGGTAATGGGGTCAAATCCCAGTTAGCACCAACAAACAGAAAAATAAAACATGGCAGTCAAGCGAAAGGGCAGCAGCGAGTGGTCTGATGAGGACAATAATGTTCCTATATATTTGGAGAGAACAATTTTCAGACTTGAGAAAGGCTAAATGTAACGGCTATATGTACGAGCACATTCTGCTTCATCCATGGTAATTTCGCTAACTACAAGATTTGACGCCCGTGGAAGCCAGTTGCAACTCTCACCGCCATCTATTGACGCAATTGCGAGGGGGAAAAAATCATAGAAAACACATTTTTGCTTGGTAAATGTCATTTCCCTTGAATGCAGTGCGAATGGGAAGTGCTAGATTAGCTAACCACGGTTTAATAAACGTGGTTACTTAACCGTGATTGAGGTGTAGTCCGTTCGCACTTCATTCAAGGGAAATGACAGTTACCAAGCAAAATAGTGATTTCTATGGTTTATTTTTGCAATTGCATCGATAGATGGCAGAGAGAGTTGGTTGGTTGGTTTGGTTTATTAGAAATTTTGGCGTCGACTACTAAGGTCATTTTGCGCCTTTTACACAAGTTATATCTGTCCACAGCTTGGGACAAACACAAACATCCCATGCCCACGGCGGGATTCGAACCCACGACCAGGCGGACTCGAGAACTAGAAAGCCTACGCCCTAGCCCTCTCGGCCAGAGTTGCAAAAAGCACTAGATAAGGAAATCTAGTGCTTTACAACTGGCTTCAGCGGGCGTCAAATCTTGCCGTTAGCGAAATTACGATGAATGGAGCAGAACCTTAGATATGTGCTTGTAGACTTGGCATTTATGTTTAGCCTTCCTCAAGCCTAAAAATTTTTCTCCCCAAACATATATATGAGCTTTGGCTTCCTCATCAGACCACTCGCTGATGCGCTTTCGCTTGACTGCCATGTTTTATTTTATGACCGTGCTAACCAGTATATTACGCCACTAACCGGGTTTCTGAAACACGTTTAATTAACCGACTCTTAACCGATCTGTAAACGCGGTTAGATAACCGAAGCAGGCCGCACAGTTCTGCTTGATCGTGATCAAGAGTTAACCGTGGTTACTTTACCGTGATTAAGGCGTAATGCGAACATAGCATAAATGGAAAAAAAAAACTTGCAATAATCAAACATTAGCTGAACTTAATAGAATGAAAAACTCCAGGGTTATACTTGACCATGATTTGTTTGTGAACACTGAAAAATGTTAAACTTCATTGGAAATATTGCATAAAAAAAGAAAAAGACTAAAAAGAATAAAATAAAATAGAGTAAAAAAAACTTTTTAAAAACAGCGTTTTATATTAAAATAAAAATGCACTCAAAAGTAGAAAATAAGTTTTCTTTGCTTAATATTTTTGTGAATAAAAATAAAAACGATGGGGCGCTCACTGAACATATTTATATTTAATACCTCAACCGATTTTATTTCAATATCAACATACTCGGTTCTATTGCTAAAAGAAGGAAAATAGCTACATGAAGTGGAGGACTTTATAGCATGGCCTGCTAGATCTCCCGATCTCAACCCTATGGGTTTTAATGCGTGTGGACATCTAATATTTATTGGTAATTTTACTCAAGGTCATGATCAGGCGGTTCTCCATCAGATAATGGAAGGTTCCCAGCAAAATAGAGAGACAACATGAAATTTTCAGCGTGTGAGCCAGTCCGAGCTCAATAACGCATTGACGCTCGTGAAGATCATTTTGGGCATTTACTATGATTGTATGTCTTGATTCCCCGCGTTTGTTTTTTTTTTGTTACCCATTTAATCTGACTGAAAACAAATGATTGTTAATTTAGCTAACTAACTATACAGTTATCAGATACCTAAAACTCAGTAACCAATTACTTTAAGATTACCTAAAACTCCATACAAAATTTTTATTTTTTTTTGTAGAAACCGACTATATATAGCTAACTCCACCTTTATAGACTCATTCGAGAACACAATATAAATTTATATAATACATTACTGAATATGCAGAATATACAGAATATGCTCAGTGAGCGCCCCAACGTTTTTATTTTTATTCACAAAAATATTAAGCAAAGAAAAGGTCATTTACTTTTCTACTTTTGAGTGCATTTTTATTTTAATATAAAACGTTGTTTTTAAAAAGGTTTTTTTTACTCTATTTTATTTCTATTGTCAGAAAGAGTACTATCCATTACTGCTACGCAGAACTTTTTAAATAATTACGTAAGCCACGTGGTTACGCTCGTTATCACTTGATTTGCATTATTAATACTCATTGAGTGAGCGTTGCATTAATTTGCATCAAGGCTTCCAATTCGATGGCCGGTATGTATATTTCCGTGAGTAGGATTTATTTAATTTTTATATAAATCCTCAATGTGCCCAATGTGTTTTCAAGGTTCTGCAAAAACGAAAAAAAAGATTAGGAAGCGCTGTGGCATAATGGAAATGCAAAGCTCTAGAGACGAGATTGCTAGGCTTTAATTTTTAAGCACTAAATCTTTCCATCTGAATTATCTTTAATCCTCAATTAATCTTTCATTCCATACCTCATTCGCTATTAAATCCTGAGGAGGACGGAAGAAAGGCCAAAGAAAAATCTCATTACACAACATTCAAAGGACTGCAGATGTTAAAAAATTTAATAAAAAAAAATATAACTGCAGGTTTTGTAGTTCTAAAATTTTAATTGTGTACATCTTTCGTTGAAAATTTATTTCTTCTCGCGCTGGCTTCTTTACTGCAGATTTCTTTTCAATTCAAAAATTCAACAATCTGATATTTGTAAAAGTTAGGATTTTAAGTAGCAAGTTGTGTAGTGAACGCCTGTGAAATTTAAAGAAGCAGCAAACGTGAGAGTTTTCACGAGTTCGCTGCGAATAATAAATCTGAGCAAGTAAAATTCTTCTTCTAATGTTCAAAGGGAATTTGTAATGGCTTGAAGCTGACTAAAGCGCTTAAGTCGGATCGTGTTTTGAACTCCCTCTAGGAATCCGTGTTTAAGTGTTGACAACTCGAAACTTTTAAATCTTGCCTGCTTTAAAACAAGAAATTTTGAGCTTATAATGGAATCGTCGTGAGGCTTGATATTTCAACCTGTTTGGCTCCACTGGCAATAATTAGAAACTGTAGCGTCGTCTCTTCAGTACTCTGGCTTGACAATTTGGACGAAGAGTTGTTAAGATGAACTTTCTTGGGATTTTTGTTTTGAATGCATGTCATTGATAAAATTTATGAATCGCATAAATTATTTTGCCAAATTTTGCGTTAATTAAGTCTATTGTTTAGTATTTATGACAAAGCGTAGTTAATGCATTTTGCATTTCGACTGAATAGGGAACCGTTGAATCACATGATGAATGGTGGCGTCATCCTCTCAGCTTGTGTTGCCCGTGTTTCAAATGTTTTCCCATTCTGTTTCCTTTTGTTTATAAACCAGCCACATGAATCATCGGACTAAACACTGCAAACGACTCATATTGCAATGACAGTCAATGGTCCAGTAAAATTAATGAAATTTCTGAAATGGGAATGCTTGCTCGTTCAATACATTCGTAGCTAATGTATTCGGTTTTTGTTAATAAATCCCAAGAGCGCAAAAAAATAATGAAAATGGATTAGTCAAATTCATTCTGAAGGTTTTTTTTTCTTGTTAGAATTTACGTCTGGGATCATGTTGGTTGCTTCAAGCTCTCTCTCTCTCTTTTCTTTATTTACTATCCAAGATTTACGAATGCTTTTTAGTTTTGCTTTCCATTACATCGAAAGGCCCTGTCAAAGAGCATTTAATAATAATTTCACCCTAAACGACATTGTTTCCGAGCTCTAATGAGAGCTATTGCGATATGTTTGGCGGCTTTAAATTGCGACGAGCCCCTAAAACTAATTGTTGTGCTTGGAGTAGGCGAAAGCGGAACTCTTGTCCAAATTTCCCCTACGGAAAGTTTTCGCATTACTCAGAAATGCTGGTTTAAATGGCATAAAGATGTGAGCTTTGTCTCGTGTTCTGTCCAGTGTTAACGTAATTCGATGTCCCATTGATAGGGCATGGCGCGGTGTCTCCTCTCCAGCTGATGTTGATGACACTCAACGCGACGTGAACAATGGGCCTTTCTTAGGCCGTCCATCATCATCATCGCTCGCCTGTCATTGCGGTGTCGTTATTGTGAGTGGAGGAACACACATTTCCCATTAGAATTTAGCGGTGAAAATAAAACTCCTCGATCGGAGTAATTTATGAAGCGTAAGTGCTGGCGGAACTGTTTCCCATCGGATGCTAATCAACCCTAGTTGAATCTGGCGATGGCAGTTGACTCCGGGCGACCTGGCCGAACGCTTTCCCTTTGCAAAAGGCCACCCGCCCACCACACGGCGACACGTTTCACCGTGATCACTTGTCAAGAGAGGGACAAACGTTGAACACACATACACGCAGATAGAGAAAGAGAAATGAAAAGGATATCAACGTGTAGAGAAGATCTTGATTTTCACCTTCTCTGCTCAACAACCCCCCTAGGAACGTAGACTCCGCGCACTGAAACCAACTCTTCTCTTAAAAATTCCTGCTTTTCAGTATTATCGTAGTATGCAATAATTTATCAGGAATAAAGTAGTTGTAGGTAGAATATTTATATCTCTCGGATTGTCTGAGCTCATGACAGTTTCCTTTCTTATTACTAAATAAAAGCTACTTCAAAAAGAATTCTTAATTGAAAACCTTTCCTCTTTTATTACCTTGCAGCCAAAAAAATACGTTGCACAAAAAGTAATTTTCTTCGTTTCAGGGGGACAAAAACGGAAGACTGAGATGTAGCATTAGATTTCAGAATTTTTTTTTCATTAATATAAAAAAAAAGAAAACGAACCTTTTCTCGTTTGTTTTTTTTTATTAAACGAGTTCAAATTATTTTTCACTTAAAAAATAATAGTGAAAATTGAAAAGTAATAAAAAATGAATAGTTCTGTAAATTTACTTTTATAATTTTCGTTTATTGTAGATTATATACAAATATACACTCTCTTGCCAAAAACGTTTTGCGGCCATTTGGCAAACTAAACATTTAATCGAGATTATAAAGCATAATCTGGTGTCGGACCACATTTTACAGCCTCCACTCATGTAGGATGAGTTTCCACAAGTTTCTGGAAGGTTACAGCTAGAATTTTATGCCATTCCTCATTTAGAGCATCTATCAACTCAAATACTGATATTGGACGAGGTGAATGGACACAAAGTTGACGTTCTAACTCATCTCTCATGTGTTCTATTGACTTGAGGTTGGCACTATGTGAGGGCCATTCAAGTTCTTCCAAGCTCATTTCGTTGAACCAAACAGTTCCATTTGTGAATGGGATCATTGTCATGTTGTTAAATAAATGAACCACGTTAAACTGCGTTAAACTGTTCCCTTCTTATAAGCAGCACTGGTTTGTCTAGAATGTCCATAATTAATAGGCCTATTATAAAAAGGAACCTTGGAAACCTATAGGGAAACTTATAAAGGAAAGGAAAACTTCTAACCACAAAACACAGACGAGATATGAAATGCTGGTTAGAGATTTTTCATTTCTTTCATAGAATGTCCAGGTAAACCTCGAAATCCATAGTTCTTTTCACATGAACCAAAGGTTCCAAGAGAAACAGACCCGCACTAGTTTTGACATTTTGTACTATACAATCAGGCGTTTAGCGTTCACCGGGCATTTTCCATATCTGTATGCAGATGATTCATCAAACTGCAATGATTCTCTAATATACAGTGATAGAGATCATGCCTAATCGCATATGAACTGTAAAAGCTTCTGGGAAACGTTTACACCGGTTCTAGAAAGGCGTATCTAAGAAAGTAATCAGTCAGTGTATAATTGTTGTCTCCTAACAGGCATTCTTGTATGGTATAATGCCAAAGGTATAATGCCAAAACGCGTCTTAACGCACTCAAGAATTAAAGTTGCCGTTAGAACGCAAGTCTATATTCATTCAAATAAATAACATGGGCCTATTCAACGTTAATTTGTTAATGATACATTGTTTAAATAATGTTTCCTGCTAGCAAAAACAGTTGTTACTAGAACTTTCGATACTGTAACAAGGAGGCAATTACTCTACTATTTCTTTTGTATAGGAATCAGTGGCAATTACTTAACTATTTCTTGATACAGCTCTGTGAGTTTTACATGACAGAGTTATGGCCATGGGAACTTGCATGATATCATAGTTCCATCTTATTTGGAAGTAGTATAAGGTTGTAAGCTGGCTACTTTGTTCTACTGTTTTTTCTAGCTCGTTGTATTCACTTACCCTATTTTCTGAATTGCATACATATGTTGACTATATTAAAATCCTGGAGAATTAGTACAAAGATAGGCATATTTATTTAAATGACTTTAGAATGGACTTTTTAAAAATTTCGAGGAAAGATTATTCTGACAATGCACTGAAGATTTTGGGTATTTGGTTTTGATGAGAAATCAACCTTTAAAGTACGCATCACTAAGCTGAGAGCTAAGGTGAATAGAAACATGTTTTTACTGATGAAGGAATCAAAATGAACTGAAATGAAAACTGTTTTTTGGACAAAATGTTTGGTTAATATCTTTTGAATTACCAATTTGGAGCACTGTACCTTGCATCGTCTTAGATCACCTTATAGTAGTAATTGCTTAAGGGCCTCCTTTAAATTGCAGGCTCGCTCGTCAATTACACATTTTTATACTGTTAATGAAAGATTTTTTTTTTTACTTTCGATTGCTTGAGTGTTTTTTTATCGTCTTCTCGAACTGAGCAATGCTCTCAGATCTTCTCACCCTGCTCATTTTGTTAATCAATTGTTTTGTGACGATGTGCATTTACCAAAAAACTCTGAGAATTACCTTCGAATTTCGTGGTTCTGTATGCTTTAGCTTGACTCACTTCCCATATAACATGTGGATATCCGTTCGAAAATCTACTCTTCTTCTAAATACAGCTGTAAATACCGTTGTCACCATTTTAAATATGTTTTTAAAAAGTTATCTTAAATAATCAATTGATTTTAAAATTTTTATGATCTATTGTAGTTTATATTTGTTTAATGTTCTTTTTAAAAAAAATTGTACGTTTGTATATAGGGTGCAATAAATAAATAAATAAATAAAAATCATTATCCATAATTTTTAATTTAAATAAAGTTTTTAAAATCCAATATACAGAGACCGCGACCAGTTATACCAATTTGGTACAATATAAACAAACGGCGAAGAGAATCTAAATTAAATACACTTTTGTAAAGGTGGCACAACGCGTTAGGTACGGCAATAGTCTTCCCACTCTTTCACATTTTTTGTGAAGTTGTCCACGATTTAAATGGACGTCATTTCGACTTTGTGTTGAAAAAAAAAGAAAGTAAATCACGGTAATTGTGCCAATTAAAGTTAACGACTTTTGCTTTTCGAGCGGCATTTATAAAGCTATAAAAACATTAATTACATTACAGTTCTTTAATGTGCTTTTGGTGCAATTTTATGAGAGGCGATACATGAAAAAAATCTATGTATTATTCAGTAATACATAAAGTATCATGTTAGTATATTTTGTTTGCCAAGTTTTTGTTTCCTTTGCATCTCGTAGCGTGAGTGAAATGAGAAAAATGTATCCTTCAAACTGTATTCACACGGTAGTGAACGCGTCTACATTAAAGTGGATCTATTTAGGCTGTTTATTCGCCACTTTTCTTTCGATATTTCTATTTTTAATGAAAGGATTTTCTTTAAACTTTATATTATTAGTGTTAATTTTTACATTGTGAAACCGGATATAGTCTCTTTATAAAGAGCTAATAATTAATTGAATAGCTTCCCATACAGACGAAAAGCAACGACATTATATATCAACCATAACGAGCAGAGTTCATTGTTGAATCTACATAACGAACATGAAGTGCATATGAAAAGATCTAAAATGAAATGAAATATGAGATAGCCTATGTGTTTTAGAGGTTCAGTGAAAGGTTTGAGTTACACATTATTAGCAAAGTTTTTTTTGTTTTTTTTTAGTTATTTATTTTTCTCGAGTAGAAATAAATCTAAAATTCATCCAATCATTCTTTCATAAAGGATAATAGCAGCGACATTTAATGACCATAAAGCTAGTTAGTGTACATTTCTGAACCTCAATCCAATTTTGACCGCGATTACGTGCTTCACCATTATGAGTTTGCGTCCTAAGTTTCCAGGAGTTTCATGTAGGGACTGGTTGTTAAATGATGGAAGAGGAGAGGAGTGGAAGCAAAAGGAGCATTTTGTTTCATGAAGCTCGTCTATCCTCATTAAGGATAACATTTCGGAAGTTGCATCTAATTTGTTCGTTTGATACATTGGGGCTCATTTCAAAGAACATTGCATTCTGGAGATAAAGTATGAAGCCATTTTTCAGGATCAGTTGCAGTTTTTTGCGTGTTGTCCTCACTTGGCTGATTTCTCGAAGAAATTAATGCCTAGTCTACCAAATTAGAGGATTTACTGATTCGCTATCAAATGATCTGCAAAAAAAAAATAATAATTTCACAATTAATGCAATATTTTTATTCGATCTTATTACGTTATTAAGTTAGCATTCCGTACAATGGATCAAGGCATTATGGGTATGGATATGCACATAGTTTATGTGAATTCCTTGGCTTTGAATAGGTATTCGCCTAATTGCTATCATCTGCGCAAATTACGGTTAAATTCCTTTGCTATTATGTGATTATAATTAATTAATTAAAATAAAAATTATGCGAAGAAACTTTTGTTTTATATTAATCTACTGTTTAAGAAAAAGTTTAACAAGACTAATATCATTTTGTATTTTTCAACTTTGTCTTTTTCACGATTATTCTTATGACCCTGCATAACATAAAATTGCTTTTAACTAGCATGCTTACTGAAACACCAAATAAACTGTGGATTTAAAGGAATTTATACAAGGATCATTAAATTTTTTTTAATTTTTAATATTGAAAATTTAAACTATTCAATAAGAAAGCATTATCATCATTTCCTTTCTTATGATTAGTGGACGTCAATACAGAGGTTCTCTTGTTTGACTGTCATTTAAAAGAAAAAAATTCAAATAATCCGCTCACTGATTCTAATTTATTCAATATCCATGCTTAGCTAACACCAACATAAACTTCTTAGTACGAGGCATGTTTTTTAAGTAAGTACCGTTTTGGAATTAAAAAAAGACGTGCAAAGATATCGCAATAATTTTATTTTTACATGAAAGCCTGTACCTTAATCTACTTTTCTACATAATTTCCGTGAATATTGAGGCACTTGTCATAACGTGGCACCAGTTTTTGAATACCCTCCTCATAAAATTCTGCCGCCTGACTTGTTAACCACTGTATCACAAATGTTTTGACTTCGTTATCGTCTTGAAGACGCTGACCACCCAGGTGTTTCTTCAAGTGCAGGAACAAATGGTAGTCGCTGGGCGCCAGATCAGGGCTGTATGGAAGATGATCTAGAGTTTCCCATTTAAAAGATTTGATGAGATCTTTGGTCCGATTAGCCACATGTGGACGGGCATTGTCATGCAGCAAAACGATACCCTTACTCAACTTGCCACGTCTTTTGTTCTGGATTGCACGACGCAGATTGTTCAATGTCTCACAATAAGACGCTGCATTGATTGTCTCATTACGAGGCAGAAACTCCACTAGCAATACTCCTTTTCTGTCCCAAAAAACTGTGCACATGATTTTCCGGGCAGAAATTGTTTGCTTAAACTTCACTTTTTTGGGTGATGATGAATGTCGCCATTCCATGGATTGTTGTTTCGATTCTGGTGTGACGTAGGCCACCCATGTTTCGTCACCAGTAACAATTTGGTCTAAAAAATCTTCACCTTCATTGTGGTACCGCTCAAGGAAAGTCAATGCACTGCCTAAACGTTGGGTTTTGTGCAAATCCGTCAACATTTTTGGAACCCAACGTGAACACAATTTCCGGTAATTCAAGTTCTCGGTCACAATGCGATACAAAACACTACGAGAATATTGAGGAAAGCAGTCGCACAATGATGAAATTGTAAAGCGTCTGTTTTCTCTCACCTTTTCGTCCACTTTCTGCACCAAATCTTCATTAACGACCGAAGGACGCCCACTCCGTTCTTCATCATGCACATTTGTGCGGCCATCTTTAAATGCTCTCACCCATTTCCTTACCATTCCATCACTCATAATGTTTTGTCCGTACACTTCACAGATCTCACGATGAATATCGATCGGTTTTACGCCTTTAGCACTAAGAAATCGTATAACAGCCCGTACTTCACAATCGGCGGGACTCACGATTGTCGGAGGCATCTTAAACACTCAGTAAACAACGTATACAATGAAGAATCAGACTGTAATGGCGTCAGTGCGTAGACAAGAGATGTAGTTAACCAGCGCGCATGCGCGGAACGCCGACCGTAGCGCTGCGGCGGCGGAATCGCAAAACGGTACTTACTTAAAAAACATGCCTCGTATTTCCTAAACTGTTTTTCATTATGCTGTTGGCATATTCCAAACTTGTGTCCTTAAAATTCTCTAATGTTTCGAAGAATTTTTACTCAGTAATTTCTCCTGAAAGTCAGGTAAACAGACAGCATTGTAGATATTGTGATGTTCGTAACAATTTTTCAGATTCGGCCACTAGGCGGAGCCAGAATAGAAAATTTTAGGCAAACTCTTTACTTTGACTTTTATAATATAAGAGTATGTGTGATTATGTGTTAATTTTTTAATGGTCGGTTATATTAATTTTATTTATAATTTCCTCTCTTTTGATTTTTTTTAATTCTTTTAAAAATTTGTTAATTGTAAATGTATACACACCAGGTTTTTCCTTACATACATACAGTTTCCGTTGATTGACTTAACAACACGCAAATTTGAAAAACTTATGTAATAAAATTATGCAAGACATTCTTGCAAGCATTAAAAAAGTAACAATATTTCGCAATGCCTATAATAATCTTAACTAAACAAAAGTTGCAGTTTCTTGTTGTACAGGGTGGGTATAAAAAGTATCGGGAAAAGTTTCGGAAAAATAGCAAAATTGCTTAAAAAAAAAAAAAAAAAAAACCTTAAAATTCTTCAAAGTACATCCCTCCTCCCTGGTAGGCGGATTCCGAAAGGTCCTTAAGGCTACGCGTGCAAGCTTCTTTGACGGCACTAAGGATCCCATGGTGGTGCCCTTTTGATGGAGGAATTTCACTTTTGGAAATAGGAAAAAGTCTGCTGGGGCCAAGTCGGGACTGTAAGGAGGTTGGGGAATCATCGCGACGCCGTTTTGCGTCAAGTAGTCGGTCACCTTGGAGCAGGTGTGGCTGGGTGCATTGTCGTGATGCAATTTTCAATTTCTGCGATGGCTGGCTTCACCCGGGCCGGTTGACCCTTCTCTTCTCAGGTGGCACTTCACGCACACGTTGCACGTTGTCGTCGGTTCTTGATGTCGACGGCCGTCCAGCGCGAGGCTCGTCCTCCGCACTCTCTCGGTCATTTTTAAAGAACTTGTTCCACTTAAAAACTGCAGCTTGTGACATGCTTTCATCCTTCAACACTTGGCGAATCATGCCCAACGTCTCCGTAACCGATTTCCCCAGTCCAACACAAAATTTGATGGCGTACCGCTGTTCAATAGTTCGCTGCATTTTGAGCTTGCACCGAGTCACTCGACAGGGGTCCACTAAAACTTAGATCTAGCCTGAACAAACGTTCGCAGGCGACTGACGCCTGGCGCGTTTTGAAGGTCAGATCCCTACACCATCGAGCACGCTCGGTGCGAGCGCGTTGCAAACTAAGTCACTTCAGGAAAAAATTGTTCCCGATGCTTTTTATACCGCGTATCTCAAAAGTCGCGTGCCACATGAGAAGTTTATGAATGTTGGCTTTATGTTTACACGGTTTCACAAGCTGCACCATGCACGATTTCATGTTCAATATGTGCACCATGCACTCGAAGACAATGTCTCACACGATCCAAATTTTCTTCTGTCACGTGTAAAAATGTAGCTGGTGGAATGGTGTGTAGGGTATTGGTGAATATCAGGGTGCCGGCGACGTAATTCGTCTGCAGCTTCTTGAGATGTTCCACAAAGAAGTATCAGCTCTACACGTTGTTCCGGTGTCAGCATTATTCCTCTGCTTCACTATTTCACCTACAAAATCAAAGCAACCAATTAATCCATTTGGCACGCAACTTTTGAGACAAACCTCACGTACAAACCCTATATACGGTACAAACCCTATATAGAATATAAAAAAGATAGCTGGTTACTATAAACAAGAATACAATTTTTGTCTTCGGAATAAATTTAAAAACTTAGGCAGTCTAAAACCAGTTGAGAATGCCTGACAGTGAATTGCCATAACGATGTTAATTAAAACCATCGTTACTATATTCGCAAAGTCGATAGCCAATTTTCTTTCGAATTTTTTGATTTTGACTTCAGATTCGGATAGAGCATCGTAAAATGAGTAAAAGTTATAATAGGACCGTATGTTCCCGAATAAATAGGACACGTGTGCTGATTATAATTTTTACTTATTTTTTGATGCTCTATCCGAAACTGAAGTAAAATCAAAAAAAATTCGAAAAAATTTTCCAACAGAACGACTGAATTTGTAAATCTAATAACGATGTTTTCAACGTTGAAAAAAAGCAGTTTGTCCTATTCAAGCACATTATTCTATACGTACGTTTATTATAGCAGCTGCCAGTTCGATATCAGTTAAAGCAAAGATGAATCCTCTTCGTTATTGTGCCAATACTTACTGTGATGAAAGATCCAGACAAAAACTTTAGAATATTTTAGAAAAGTTTCTATCCATCTTAAGATCTGATTTCAACCGTTCATTTTACATAATAGCTACTATTGATGTCCAAACAATCCTCCCTGGTGAATTCAATTGAAATTTAGTTTTTGTCATTAAAATCTGTATTCCCATGTCAAACACGAATGTTCAATTTATAAATGAAAAAAAAAACATGAAATATAAAAACGAAGAATTGCAAGGATACATTTTTCGGTTATGCCGTCTGCTTTCTCTTCTTTTCGATTGAATTCATTTTTTCCCTTCGTTTTCATGTGCAGCTGTTCCTCTGACATTATGAGCTAAACACAAGAAGATGTTGCCAAACAGATAAAAATGCTTGTTACATAGCAATTGCACAAACTTCAACTTTCTTCCACACGCTAATTTATTTCTTTCTTTGAATATTTAATTCGAAATATGCGAAAAAACCCTGCTAATTTGTGTTTTACTTGATAGGTTTAATAGAATGACTTACGAATACTTGTTTTATTATTTTTTTTCTAAATAATAAATTAAACGTGCTGTCTTTTGAAATAGCCGTGTTAGTCATATTTTGGGTCTCTTAAACGCCTGTGCATAATAAAAGACAAACTCAAATGGACAAAAAAAACATTTCAAAATGGCAACTAAAGATCAAACGAAATGTAAAAATAAGGATAATAATTAGTATACGTGTCACTTAGAACTGACTTGGCATGTATACTTTAGAACTTAAGCCAAGTCGGGATGGTACGCTTAAGAGACATTAAAGAATCCATAAATGATTTGAATTAGGCGTGAAGTCCGAATTACGACCACATTTACTGCAAAGTTGAGTGTCGCCGGCAGCTGTCCTTTCGCAGAACCTACCTTCTTTCCACCAGCCATCTTCTAACCCACTTTACACCGTTAATAGAAGTGAATAGGTCAGGTTACCACACAGTAATTAATGAACACTGAATAATCTTGGAAATTATGAATATGTTGCTTATGGTTAATTCTACACAGAATTTATTAGCTTATGTGCGAGGAGGAATTGTGTCCTATTTCATCAAAAATTTATAACATTGAGTATGATACTTTTGGCCTTGTGGTCCTCGTCTCGAGAACAATTTTATACTGTAATTGATTATTAAACACGATCATCAATGTCAATCAACTTCGTGATCTTTATTTGGAATAGCAGCTTATGGATTTCTTGCAGAAGCAAGGGGAACATCTTTAAGAAAATTATTCTTGCTATTAGCATATCTTGTGGAAATTTTTTCTTGAAAAAATATTTTACGTTCAGATATATATGGCATTCACAGAAGGAGGGCATATTTGATTATTCCTATTTCTAATGGAAAATAAGCCGAATTTTCTAATATTTATTGAATAGTAACTCAGATTTAAAACTTGGCTGTTTCAAGCGATTATATTTTCAGTAATTTGGGTAAATAACGAAAAAAAAGTCAGTTGATTTCGCTCATTAAAATGACATTAAGTTAACTATTTAAAATAAGCTTCTTTTATAAGGTGAGCTAATCATCGTGTATGCGCCACTTTGATGAAATATCTGATTTTCCGTTCAGTGCGGAAATATTTCCTCTAAAAGTGTTGTCACCGTTCGACTGTGAAAATCATGAAAGGATGTTTGTGAGCGCGCAGAGAATAAAATGCATAAAGCAAAGCCAGCAACTTCAGTTATGATTTACCCTTTGCATAGGCTGATGGCATAATGGGTAAATTGAACCAGATGACACAATGCTTCATTACAAGCCAAAATTCAATAAAGTTTGGATGCAAGAGATTCCAAGCGTTGTTTGCCTCCTCCTAATCTGGATGGGCACATGTTCAAAATTCAACACTTCCAAGGTTTTAACATGTGATATACGGGTCGTTCAAATGAAACATAGACTGCACTGTGCTTCTCCGATATTTGATGTGACGGACGGTAAATGACAGCAGGGCAGTCGCTGACAACGCGAGGCTTTGGTATGGTAAAGGCAGAGGTGCGTTGATAAAATTTTTTAAATGCAGCGAATCTGTTGTTAAAATTTAGCGAGCCGGCTCGATGTCAGTTTTTTCACTCTTTTTTCTTTTTCCACATATTTCCTCTGGTCACAGCGGCGGATCATCTATCAGGTACTAGAAACGTTCGATTTATTTTCATTATAATTATATAAATTTTAATACTGTATTTAGAATGAGAAGTGCCTGAAAACTAGGTAGTGGCAGGAGGCCCTCAAGTCCTTGATATGCCACTGCCTGGTCACAAGAAGCGAGCCAGTTATGAAAAATTTACCAACACACCTCTGGGTAAAGTAGGCCGCTTTTCCAACAGCTATGGATACGTTCAAACACCCAACTGAAGCGTTTCTATTCCTGATTAACGAAAGACACGCAACTAGCGGAAATCTTTCGATACAAAGCCATCAAAAGTGGATGCCCGGGAAGATTGATTCTTGGCATTGCACTACTTCACGACAATATCAAAGCTCTCATGTTCGCAGCTGTACCGCAGTCTATTTCTTTTAAACAACACTTATACCTAGTAATAGATTTAAATTCAATTATATTCAGGAAATTCAGCTGTTAGAGGATGAGCTTTCAATTTACAAATATTATATTTGACAGATGAAATCTTCCATGTAGTGAAAAGTTTGTAATTATGAGTGCATCATCTACTTTACGTAGATGAATGCAATAAGGAAAGAAGCGTTTTCCATCTTTTATTATAATTTACAACTATACTTCTTGTGCATAACTTTTTCTTCTTCTCTGTAAATTTTTAAAAAATCTAAAAAACGAAGCAAAGAAGGTCTTTCCTGTGATCTTACATATGCCTAGCTTTGACTTTATAATTTGTTTTATCGGCAAATCAATTCTCCTTTCCGGCAAATCCCTTTGCGTTTACTCTTCCTCTCCTATTTTGATATAAAAGGATGCGTCTTCAATGTGAATAAGCATAGATAATTTATCGTTACAATTCTTTTATTAAATTATACAATATTAGAACTTATGGAAATATGGACACAGAAGTGAATTTATCTTTAGAACATTATCCTCTGATGACTTACGCTGTGTTCGATTTCCCTGTCCGAATAATAACTCGCTAAACGTGATTAATTTAAGGAAAAGAATAATTTAGTTCTAACACAAGAAAGGTCTCGTTAAAATGTCATTTAAGAAATAATATTCTTGAAGTTCTGCTGTCTGCTTTCGCTCCCTACGGACCTGACTGCCAGCAAAGGCCGCGCCCACAGACCTTCTGCTCCGGTCGGCAACTGCGGAATTCACAAAGCGCTAACCTGCTCTTGTGCGGAAATTCTTGCTTCTTGCACTTTCCTTTGTTCGATAGACCGAGGCGTGGGCAAAACATGGCTATGCCTTCATACCTTCAACGTCAGTGAATGGGAAAACTCGAGAAGAGGAAAGTGCAGCGAACTTTACAAAGAGTTCGACGTTTGATTCGATTACTTATAATAGGAAGGATGATGGGATAGAAACTTAGAGTGCAGTTACAAGTAACTTAGGGTAAATTTAATTTTTTTCCTATGAATATGTTTTGAATTGAGCTAATAGATTTATAAATTTTAGTGTCCATTTGAGCTTTTTTAAACGGTATTGTAGGTGGAATGGTTAATGTTTAACAGAGTTAGACCATCGTTGTCGGTCAATATTTGGTAGTTTGCTTTTTCATTAAATACATATATTCAAAATAAATAACTACCTTGTTTATTATAAGCGAGAATGACTTATTATTCAGTGTAAATAATTTCATAATGACACTTGTTTATTATTCTTTGTTTGCGAATAGAGAGCAAGTTTTGTTGGACAAATGAAGCTCACTTTGTGTTTATAAAGATGATGATTTATTAGCACGTTGGATGCTAAATTTAAAAAATTACTTATATTTATAATTGTTTTAGTTAAAGGTGTCAAACTGCTTGCAAGAAATACATATTTTCCATTTATGATACTAGAAGACAACTAGTGCTCTGTGATTTGTGACTTTTTTATAGATAGCTTATGCAAATAATTTTCTTCAGTTATCACAGTTTTATTTTTAGCTTGATTTAATGTTTAAGATAGATTCATATTTAAAATTTCACTCTGAACGTAATCGAAAAAAAAACTAGAGAGTTAATAATTGGTAGAGTTATTTTAAATATTCCTAATATGCCTGACATTAAAGATTCTGTTTATTTTATTGAATATCAGCCTTCTTTTTATAATTTATAAATTACTAAATGTCGTTCTTATAACAACAAAGTTTCAGATTTCATTTTTAAAGTGGTGAAATTCTCTGCATATACGAAGAAAAAAATAGTTGGGGTACGCTAGTGTTCCCTTTTCAAAGAAACAAATACAGTGCGCCACATAATTATAGGACCAGCCATATTTTCCCTTGTCTGCAAGAAACAAAATAAAATAATTAAAACATTGTCACTGTATCAGATTCTCACAACTATTATTTATTGTTTCCAAAGAAAATAATGAAAAACAAACAACAACAAGAATGAGAATTTATAAAAATAGAAAATAAGCTGCCTCATAAGTATAGGACCAGCATCACTTAATGCCGTTTAACAAATCAGTGATAAATCAGTCAATAGATGACACTGGTGATTACCTAATATAGTTGCCTCCACAAAAACTTTCAAGTGGCTGTAAACAAGCAACTTAAACACAATGCCTCGTAACACCACCTTGTCAGACTATGAAAAGGGTCAAATTGATGCTTTGAAAGCTTCTGGAGTGAATGCACGAGGTATAGGAAGGGCTATAAGTCGATCACATAAAGCTGTACTTAATTATTTGAAAGCTGGTGCTCAGTATGGCCAGAAAAAGAGACCTGGGAGACCTCAGAAGACGACTAATCGACAAAAAGGGCGATTATTAAAAAAAAATGAAAGACCCCACAACATCTTTGCTTGCGGTGGCCAATTCTGAAGATGCTCCAGTATCAAAATCAACTGTGCAACGGATTGTGAAGCAGGCATCATCTCTTGTGTACACGAAAAGAAAACAGCAACCTGCACTCCAACTGCACCACAAGCAGAAACGGTTGGCCTTTGCCCAGTCAGTGATGTTCTGGACAGAAGATTGGAAGAGAGGGGAGAAAAAATTCAATTTAGATGGGCCAGACGGCTGGCAATATTACTGGCATGACATCAGGAGTTCAGAAGAAATGTATTTCATATGGCAACAGGGAGGAGGTTCACTTATGGTCTGGATTGGCTTCGGATGGAATGGTAGAACCAATTTAGCTATTGTTAGTGGAAGAAAGAAGACTTCAGATTATCAAGATCTGCTTGGGGAGAAGATTGGAGGGACCAGATGGATTTTCCAGCAAGATAATGCCCCAGTTCACCGAGCAAACAGCACATATGAGTGGTTTTTAGCAAATTGGGTGCAAATTATGGACTGGCCTGCCCTATCTCCAGATATCAATCCAGTGGAAAATGTATGGGGCGCTGTGGCCAGATCTGTTTACGCAGGTGGTAAACAGTATCGCAATATAGAAGAATTAAAGTACGCTGTGTTGAATTCCTGGGAAGAAATTAATTCAGATTATCTGCAAAACCTGGTCACAACTATGCCAAACTGAATTTTCAAAAATATTGAAAAAAGAGATGATTTATTGGGCATTAAGTGATGCTGGTCCTATACTTATGGGGCAGCTTAATTTCTATTTTCATTAATTCTCATTCTTGTTGTTGTTTGTTTTTCATTATTTTCTTTGGAAACAATGAATAATAGTTGTGAGAATCTGATACAGTGACAATGTTTTAATTATTTTATTTTGTTTCCTGCAGACAAGGGAAAATATAGGTGGCCCTTTGATTATGTGGCGCACTGTACGTTTAAATTTATATTTTGATCCTTTACACTTGTATTCAATATAGCATTGTTTATAAATTTGAAGAAAATTAAATTTACTCGAATTTTTGGATTATAATGGGCACTTGTGTATAATGCGCATCTAGGTTTTTTGTGGTTTTTGGAAAACTTTCCCGTGTATAATGCGCATCCTTGAATTATGCGCACCCAGGTTATTGTAAATAAAAATGAACATCATATTCCAATAAATAATGAATATAAACTGGAGCTGATTCTCCAAACATCAGAAATGATATTATTGGTAGCGGCGTCGAGCATATAACAATCGAGGTTCCCGGTTCGAATCCAGGTCGCAGAATTTTTCCTTCCATTTTTTTCAATAATAACATTTTATCATATTCAAAATACAAATTTATTATTCAAATCCTTCATAATCAGAATGGCCACTTTTCGAACAAAAGAGTTCCAAAATATCAGCAGGCAGTTCATTGTTAGGCCTCATTATCCCTTCCTCATCTTCCTCGTGATCTTCAGTATCAACTTAATTTGCTGTGCAGTGTAGAATGCGAATTCCCTTTGAAATTCCTTTCACAGTTTCAGTTTATATAGTGCTTGCATTGCCTTCAACAATCAGCACTGACCCCTCAACACAATTAGCCTGCAGTGCCATTGACTTAGCATCCCATCCCAGAGCTTAGCAGAGCTTAGCATCCCATACAAGAGCGTTTCACTTGGTATGATGACCCACAATAACATGTAGTGAATTTTGAATTAAGAACTGCGGGGTTTTTTAGGATAAAGAAATTTTCACGTAGAGCTTGGAATTTTCACATCAAAATTGGGAATATAATCCAAAAACTACGGTATTTTCCCCTCTCTCTAACTATTGATTTATATAAATCTGCTATGGCACACAAGCACTTTATTATATTCCTTGTCTTCGCAAAGTCATTAATCTCTGAGTGAAATTCATTGAACTTGGATACAAGACTCGTATCTGTCTTCGTCATTTATAGCTGAATTTTTGCACTTGTATTTAGAGCAAATTCCTTTCATGTTCATTTGGATAAAACTTATTCGCATTCCATGAAAACTCAATTTGCCAAATGTGTGTTTGAATTACTCACTCTTGAAAGAATTTCTTTTTGCTTTCACAAACCGAATCTTCCAATCAAATTAGACTTCAAATATCATTAATGTATTCAATCAATTTATTTTATTGACTGATTGATTTAATTATATGCATTCCCCAGGGGTAAGAAAAAGAGAGGTTTGTTTAGAACGTCTCTATTCTTACATTAGGAAGGATTTCGGACTATTAGAACAATTATTATTGAATTTGTAGCCTGGTAGGGCATAGAATTCCAGATGGTGAACAAATTATAAGGTAAACGAACGTCTGGAAGTTTCTAGCTGTTTTAGCCATTTCAAATTGTAAATGAGGGTAGTTCTTATAATAGGTGGATTCATAAGCCATTATCTGACAAAAAGAGCAGTATGATCAATATCTAGAATCGCACGTGATAATTCCGTCAAATTGCCTTTCAAAAATAACATTACCAAAAGTGAGTAGATAAATTTCATTACAAAAGAAGTAATAGAATGATAATTATGTAAGGCGAAAGCCGTTGTTATGATGTTCTGAAGTCTAAAAATTCATAAAACCTTCGTCGTTTTGTTTCTTTTTTAATCCTAGAAGTAGTACCGTAACCGGGGTTACTTTGCACACCCGGAGGTAACTTTGCAAAAGGTATTGTCAAACATTTACTGCTCTTATTTTGTGTTGAATGATTTTGGTTTACAATAAGATTTCATTACAGTGTTAAATACAAAGTCATTCAACACAAAATAAGTTCTTTGAGAACAGCAAATGTTTGCGTTCTCTTGTGCAAAGTTACCCTCGGGTGTGCAAAGTAACCCCGGTTTACGGTACCATTTTGACTTAGAATACCCCCTACGTTTCACAACTTGAGTGTTAGGAAAAACGTTGATCACGAAAAATGATAGATGCATGAATGATATTGCATTCGATAGAGCATTAAACAAGACTATCTTAGACACGGATTGGCTTTGCGCTGACGTCATCGGCTGATGCATTCGCAGTGTAAAATTGAGTCACGGAGGTGTACGCAGAGGCGAACATCGATTTATTGTAGCTCCTGCTTCCACCGTTTTCAGGTGTCATTTGCTTTGTCTTTTTGCGCTTTATAAAATATCTTATAAATAAAACCCCAATATTTAATACGTGTCTCTGACATCGGCCTTCGAAATGTGGATATTTCGCAAAAATGACAATATCCAAATTTATGCATTTTAAACATTAGAAGAATTATAGAAAATGTTAACAGAAAAACAGATCGAGAGATGAGGAATCCAAGAAGACCCGAATGTCCGATGTTGAGCGTCAACAAGCTCGGCGGGAGCACCTCAAGTTGATTCATCGTGCCGCTAAGATGAACAGGTTTTCTATACGAAGGCGATAAGTACTTATCTAATGACAAATTTTATTATCGAGTGATAGAATTCACCCATGAATATCGATAATGAGCTACAGCTACACTAACACAATGTGATATACAGGGTTTTGTTAAATTTCATCACCAAAATGCTAGGGGTGATGGAATATGCGATTCTAAGCAAAAAAGTTCATATGAACATTGGTCCGAATTTGATCGATAACTGAGATATGAAAAGAAATAAAAATGACGCCACTAAGATCAACAAGTTAATAAGTCACTTTCTACAATGTCTAGGATGATGAAACTAGGAAGAATAATAGGGTACATAAAACTGTGTAAACCGTTAAAATTTGAACGAATTCCAACGAGTAGTTTCCGAGTTACGCACTCAACATCTTAACACGTGCTCACGTGTGAGTACTAACCACCACGTGTTACGCTTTTGACTATGTAACTCAGAAACAACTCGTTGGAATTCAATCAAATTTTAACGGTAGACACAATTTTATGTACCCTATTATTCTTCCAAATTTCATCATCCTATATGTTGTAAAAAGTGAGTTATTAACTTGTTGATCTTAGTGGCGGCATTTTTATTTCTGTTCATATCTCAGTTATCGTTCAAATTCGGACACATGTTCATATGAACTTTTTTGCTTAGAATCACATATTCCATCACCCCTATCATTTTGGTGATGAAATTTAACAACACCCTGTATGTGTGGAGCGATACTTATGCTAGAATACTTTGAGAATTTTTTTAATTAATTCATTTAAGGTTTGGTGAGAAAGAATGAGTCTTTTTGTCAATTAATTTCTACATATTGGAAAAAATTCTTGAATTGTAGAATAGTTCTTTAAGATATGATAGTATTAATGATATGATGCAACTGTGTTCGATAGTTCATTTGATGTGTGAAATTTAAAATCCTTAAACTGCGTTGTACAAAATTATTTCTTATTCGCCATGTGACCACACAAACGTATAATACGCCTTAACTTAGCGGCCCTGTCCCGAAGCAAATCCCTGTAAGTTTTTTGTTTTATTTTTTTTTCCTAGATTTTGATCAAGTTTACATCTTCAAAATTAAAAACAGTACAAATATAAGCTTAAAATTATTATTCTATCTCAACATAAGCCCTATAAGAATTGCTAATTGGTTCTTAAGAATTGCTAGATAGAAATATAGAAAATTTTTGAGTTTGTATTATAAGTTCAATAATATATTTAACATTAAAAAATTAATAATTTTAGTTTCTTTAAATGAGTAATCTTAAATAAATGAAAATTGAACACAGGGTGGTAACATCCTGAAAAAAAGCTGAGGTTTCGGATAGGGGCTAAAGCAGAGTGAAAGTGATGAGTAATCTTAAAGTAATACTTTGTCAAAAAATAGTCTTAAAGTAATAGTTGTTTTGATTGACGATCAATAGATTATATATAAACAGGCAGGAAAGTAATTAAAAAATTTTTGTTTAATTTTCATTTATTAAGAATTTTCGACGAATATCGGTTGTTCGGTTTTATTTTGGATATATCCTTTTGTTATTCGAGATATATATTCATTTGCTAGAATCTGTTCGCTCTGTTCTAATATTTTTAAATTGCTCAGTCTGTCAGGAGAATCGAGGCAGTTGAGGATTTTTTTTTCTTTCCTTTCAAGCACATCCATTGCTTTCTTCAATCGTTTTATCTCGTCCAACAATTCCGTTTCTTCTATCTCTTGTCCAACTCGTCTTTCTCTTGATTTTTAGGCCTTCCCAATGCTTTTTCGTTTAGATTCAATTTCTGCCCTGGATCTTGCCATTTCTAAAGAAGCTCATCCGTTTTCCCTATTCAATAGCCAATCCGCTTTTGCATTCCTGTTCTTTTTTCGTACTTGCATTCTGTTTACTTCCAGCTCAAATTCTTTCGAGATTTTCATTTATCTAATCATTCTCCGCATATTTATACTCTCCATTTTGCCTGTATAAAATTTTGAATCCTCTTTTCTTCCCCCAAAAAGCTTTGGGGAAAAGGATTTTCATTGTGGTTGTCTCTAAAATATTAAAGTTGCTTGTTCCATTCGAAGCCTGGGCACCGAGAGAATTCTCGGAAAATCAAATTAAGCAATTGCCTTAATTGATTTTATACTTAAAATCCATATTTTTTTTTACTTCTTTTGTTGGAAATATTATATCGAATTTTTTTTTCAGAAAAAATTAATCTGTATAATATTCTCAATTATTATATTTTAAGCTCTTGCATTGTGTTTAAATCTATCGTTGGTTCAGATCATTTCTCTTTTGCAACTGTTTAGAAATAGACTATAAAATGTCCTTTTCTGTTGTCTGCTTTAGTTTGTCTTCCGAGGTTTCCACATTTTTTGTCTGTGGGTTTTCTTTAGATAAAGTTATGACTCACTAGGAGAGTTGGAAGCATTCAGAATGAAATGCTGTACATGACCTACGCCATGTTTGTCTCCGAGGGCTTTATTTCAGAGATAACGCCACTTAAAGTTCAGAGCATCCCACTCCTCTCTCTCTCTCTCTCTGCTCTTTAGGCCATATAAGCGGAAGATCCGTACGAAATCCACCTATGTTTACGAAGCCTTGTATATTTGATCTTTGCTCTACCTTTTTTTCGGAGTTATGCGTATTTTTTATAAGATTTCTTGAATATCTAGCTATGAACAATTTTAGCTTGGTTTAGTTTTCAAAAATTGCTTCCAGTAGCTGTTCATCTTGAAGTTAGGATGGCTTCCAGAGTAGAAGGCATAACAGAAAGAGCGAGCATAAAGTTGGAAATGTTTTGATTTGTGACTAGTGTCTTGTGTGTGATTGAAGAAAATCAACTCAAGTATTCACTTCGATTGTTTACAATTTTTTTCTTTGATGAAATCCCCTTTGGAAAATTTCTCCAAATAGAAATCGGGAGAGGGGCGAGGGGGAATCCATAAAATACAACATGCTGTAGAGCTAAGGCTTTTTCTCCACTCCAAAGCTTATTTCGTTGCTTAGAATAAAGATCAGAAAAAAAAGAAGCCTTTGTTATTTTACCTTTCAATAATCTATTATGCGAGTAAGACCGTATTAAAGAATCTATAATGATCAATTTTAAGCTTGAGTTGCTTTTCCTTTCATCCTTTAGAACTTTCTCGAAATTAAAAGAAAACAAACTTAAAAAGTTGGGTTTTTAGACTATATGAAGGGTTTAATATTCATATATATTGGGCATTTCTTTTTTATAAAATAAAAATTCCTGTAATAAAACTAAAGCTATTATGAATAATACGACTACTGATTTCCCTGTAGAATAAGGTAATTATAAAGATGTTGCACGAAGGAGCGGAAGTTCGGTGAATCTTAAGAGGTGGAACCAGAAGAAGTCACCGCAAGCTTTCCGGATGTTATTAATTTTTTACTTGCTATGGTACTCTTAAAGGACCCGGAAGTTATACTTATAGCATATATGAATACAAAAATCTTTTTCCTAAAAAGAAAGTTTAATCCGGAGTCTCTGGAATTCCGGAAGATTTTCTCAACTTATTCTAAACACCGAAACTTCAGTTGCGTTTTTAATTTGCTTTTCAAGACGATAAGCCGGTTTCTTCCCCGTGTTAGCTTGGATCATTAATTCGGTTTGAAATTTCTGGAATTTTCATCCTCTTCGTTTACCTGCGTGATTTGTCAATAAACATCAGTATCAAAGTAAAAAAAAATACCGTATGGTTTTCGTTTAGTTTTATGATCTGACATTTTCTGGTTTCGTAAAGAAAGTATTTTAATTGCCTTCTTTAAAAGAATTCTTTTAGCTTATTCTGGCTTACGAAGAAGATTGTTTTACCTTTAAACTAAACAAAAACTTCTAGCAAGTAAAATACATGAAGTTATATAAATATTAAAAAGGAAATTTAAAAACATTTCAAAAAAAAATATTGTATATTGATATTTTTCTTTAAAATTTATTCAATTTTTCCTTCTTCGTTTTGTGCGTTTTTTTATTCTTTCTTCTATTTCCTGTTATTTTTCTCCCTTCAATGGCTTACCGAACTGGAATTGGTTTTCATCTAGGAAAGCCCGAGACGAAAGTTCCTTCTCAGGCTCGGTGGTATCTCTTTCGTTCATTTCCAATTGAGACTGTTCCTTCGTCATGCCAAAGGGAGGAAAAGAGAACGAGAGAGAGAAAGTGCGCAGGGGCTGCATTCACGAGGTTTCGCTTAGTGAACCATCGGCAACCAAATGCCCATTGAGACCATTAATCATTCAGGAACAGTTGAATTATGAATCTCGTCGAGATTTCAAGGAATACATTAGTTTTCGAGCAGATCATTGCGCAATCTCCTAATCAAAATTTACAATCATAGAAAACATGCAGCGAAATTCCTCACTTGCTACACCGGAAGGACTACGAAAATTAACGGCGCGTCTATCTATACTATCCCCTAAGCTCTCCCTCTTCTTGACCAATGGACTCTCTGGGAGGGATGTGATTTCTGTCCGTTGAAACGGAATTGATTTGCCAGCTAACGGTTGGTCAGCACTTTCTTTTAATCTAAATAAGAAGCGGGAAGTCATTGGGAAAAAAAGGAGGGAGAGAGAGAGTGAAAAGGGCAAGGTGGATGAGACTCAATTTCTCAGCTACATTCACCAAAAGACTAAAAGCTCCCCGAAGAGCAGAAGTTGGAAACAAATTATCTGGGACGTGTTAAATTGGATTAAAAACATTAGCATGATAATAAGGAAAGGTTTAATGGGGAGCATGGAGAATCTTTTCCTGAGACGTTGCTTTCAACGGATTTCAATTGAAACCTATCAGAAATGAATCGAGGAAGTTAATTTTTTTTGAAGAAAATTGCACTAAAAGCTTACTTATGTTTTAGGAATGGTTTATTTTTTCCTATAAAAATAGTTCTTTAAATCGAATATCTCTTCGCGGATTGAAGATTTAAAAGCTTTTTTCACTTAATTAATCGTTAATGTGATAATTGAATCCCTCACTTGTGATGCAGAATAAATGCTGATGGATTGTTTGTAGAGAGAGAGAGAGAGAGAGAGAGAGAGAGAGAGAGAGCAAACAAACAAAATCACCGTCGTTAAAAGCTTTCCGGTGTAACAGTGGTATGGGGCAAGCAAACGAACCATGACCTTTCCGAACATTGAGATTAGTCATAATCCCACATCGTTCGATTTCTATATAGGTTTCCAGTCTCTTTATGCCTCAACTAGAATTTGATTGACAGTAAACAGTTGAGCGGTTTTATCTCTGTCGTTGTCTCTTTTTGCCTCCTCTCTCTCTCTCTCTCTTATTTCTATTGCAATAACGAATTAAAGGTGAATTTATATTTTATATGTATATTAGGAAATCGCTACAGTATCGTCGCCAATGGTGTTCTTCACATTCGTGACGTGGTGCCTTCTGACGGTCGCTCCAGCTACAGGTGTCAAACCCAACATCTCCTGACAGGAGAGAAAAAGCTCAGCACATCTGCCGGGCGTCTCGTCATATCAGGTAAACAGTTCGATAACCTCTTAATACAGGTTAATTGGTAAGAAGAAAGGATGTTTCGTGACTTTCTAAATGTTTTTTTAAATCTTTGTTTCAGAACCTAAGAGCAGTGTTCCTCCACGGATAACGCATAGTCGTAGCCACGTGGAAGGTCAAAGGGGACAACGAGCTGAATTGCCGTGCGCTGCTCAAGGTTTTCCTCTGCCCACGTACAGGTAAAATTAAATTCCATTCTCTGCCTCATAATGGATAACAATTAAATTTTTATTAGCATCACAAAATAAGAGAGAAAAAAAAGAAAAGCTTGCAAACATGGAGTAATTATAAGCCATTTTATTGTTGATTAATTTAAGGTAAAGTAAAATAGAAGAAGAAGAATGAGTTCAGCAACGATTTTTCATTTTTTTGCGCATTAAATTTGGAAAAGAATATTTTCTTAATGATGGCCACATTAAAGCATGAGCCGTTAAACGTTGGATTTAAAAGGTCCCCCGTGTGCAGTAGAGAGTAATCTGGTCTTGTTCTGATCATATCAACAGTTTCGCTTTATACGTGAAGATAAAAGCATTTTCATCTCCGTGAATAGGGAAGATTGGAAGAGGGGGAAAAAACTACTATTTCTAGGCAATTTAATGTGCAATTTAAGATTATTAATGCTCCTGGATAAAGCTGATCTTTTATTCAAAGCAGAGAGCTGCGAGGAATTCTCCTCGGTTTCTTTCCTATCTGTAATGGGTTTATTCTCTTCGGATTTTTTTTTCGCCTCTAAAGAAGAACGATCATAAAAAATTTCTTTCAACTATGTTTGAGAAGGTTTCTCTAACCCCCTCCTTTCCCATCTCTTAATTTTATAATGTAAAATACGGTATCGAAGTCGTAAATCGCAAATAGCTTTCTTCTATAGATGACTTAGGAGAAAAGTTATCATTTCAAAAATTTAGACCTACATCGCTGATGATGAAATATGTATGCCTTGACTTTGATGGATGAATGGGGAGATCTGTGTTATGTCTGTTTTGTGCACGAGTTAATTTTTTTTTCTTGTTGTTGGCATTTTAAGCAGGTTTCGTTTGTATGCTCTTGTTAATTTATCAATGCCAGTCAAATATAATTAGTCCAAATTGAATTTTGCTTACCCTATGCATAAAATGCATTTTCCTAAGTAATTAAACACAAGTAAAAACTGATGTCGTTGGAAGGTGTGTTGTTTTTCATGGCCTATCTGTGTTGTGTGGGTTATATTTTTAAGCCATGAATGATAATTATATAGATTTTCGAGCGTGAATGGTTTGCTATGCACAAAGAAGACTTCGATTATCCCTTCTGATCACCACAGTACTTTCTTCAATCGGAGCGAAATATTCAATGTGGGAATTATCTTTCTTGTACACGGGCGCAATTGCAATTAATGTCTGCAATAAGTTCGTGACGAATAGAGTACTGCTAAAAGGCAGTTATAGAAGAGGCAAGGGTTCTCGTCCTTTTGGTAGAACTGGTTAAATCCATGCAATGAACATTCGCACAGTAAGAAATCATAATGCTAATTTTTGGTATATTTTCTATACATATTTGTCTCGGTATAATGTATATGCCGGTCAATATACGAAGTTTAGGAAAGTATAAATTGTGTATGTCCCAAAGTTTCAGTATGTGAACCCACACGATAGTTAGCTCCTGTCGACTTAAAAAAATTTAGTCAGGCAGCTTCTTCTGCGTGTTTATGCCAAGATACTTTTTGATAAGCTGATCCATTTGTTTTCACTGAAATTGCGACAAATATTCTGAATTATTAAAATTTTAAAAGGTGAACGCATCAGTCCTCCCTCAGCTCGCCTATATGCAGGATTACGAGTAGATGGAGGTTTCCTTAATAAATCCCTGAAAGATATTGATTAAGTTCTTCATCTGTTTCAACTGATTTTTATGGTCTCTGAAATCAAAAATGCTTCACAGATCAATCGCAAAATAATAACAAACGAAAATATGACATGACTTGCATTAAGCCGGCTATTGGGTAGAGCGTCTGCGCATGTGCAGTTTATTTAATAACTCTCATTTCTTTAACGCGCAAGCGCAAAAACTTCTCGCGTTGACCCTTAGTCGGTTGGCTGGCCTAACCACGCATTCTAATATATTTGTCAGGTTAAGCAAAATTGAATTAAAGATCAAAAGACGGAAATTGAAAGGAGACGAACAAAATAATTTTTTCTCGTGGGAGTTTACTTCAACTTTCTAGGTCAAGAGATTAGAACTGGAGTTGATGAGTCACTCAATCGATCAGTCGGAACCATCGTTGCCCATGATTATCTCGTATGAATGAGCAACTTTCTAACCTAACCTAGTCTAACCTAATATAACGCCGTCTGGTAGCAATACGCGGCAATGTACTCTATCTTCACACAAAAAACCGGACAAACATTTCAACTTATTCTATTTCGAAGTTATGACGTGATGCCATTTTGGAACGATGGTAGTAATTTTTGAAGAATTTCAGTCATTTTGACTTACTTTGTGAATAGATTATAATAATAAAACATAGTAGTACAAATTTCATTAAGACTGTATGCTCCTGTGTACTCTTACGGAATAACTAAGCCCTATAGAAGTCTTCACTAGATTAAGATTTCTACAGACTTAATTCTGAACAATCAAATTTTATAAGATTAACGTGACAATTGTAATTTTTGGGTAGCAAATTATATTGGGTATATAAATAAGTTTACGTCATTTCCTAATAGATGGCATAACTGGCACAGATTTCATGTAATTGAAAATGGCAACGTGTATATAAGAAAATCTTTAAAACAAACTTATTGATAATTAGTGTAGGGCATTTCGTTGAAGACTGGACATCATTGTTTTTAAATGCTTTGTAAATGTCTGAAAGTCGCCTTCTGCTTGTAGAAGCTTATAGTGAACGTATAGTCGGTTCAAAAGTAATGATTTCCACGTGGAAGACAAAGAAAAGTGAAGATGCACCAAAAAATTTGAAGATGCACATTTGGAAGCATTACTGGATGAATATCCGTGCCAAACAGAAATAGAGTTAGCAATGACATATCTCAACGTCTACATGCAATGGGAATGGTTTAAAAGCAAGGAAATTTGGTCTCACATGAATTGAGAGAAAGAGACATAGCAAATCGCTTAACCATACGTGAAATGCTCCTTGAAAGACATAAAAAAGCACTTGGCTGGGATGGGTTATCCCACCCGCCATAGTCACCAGACATCGTGCCATCAGGTTGTCGTTTGTTTAGATCTCTTTCTGGATAGCGGTTTAATTTTCATGAGGTCAAAAATTGGCTTGATAAATAGATGGCTTCCAAACAATCCGATTTATTCTATCACGGAATCCAGTTATTGCTTGAAAAATGGGGGAAAGATTGTGTGTTTCGATGGTAAATATTTTGAATAAAGTAATCGTTATCTTTTTATGAAAACCAATTTCCTTTTTTGATTAAAAAAACGATGTAAACTTATTTGTATATCCAAGAATTTATACAAAATGGAAAGAAATCGACTGTCTTTAAAACACTTTCAGAAATGGTATAAAAACATCCAGGCATCCCTTAACTATTCCTGGACTTGAAAAATATGACGGCCGGTGTTGCTGTCTTAATGGTTTTGTTTCCTAGACAAAATCTGTCTGGTTGAATTTTGAAAGCGCCTCTACTTATTTTATAATTTCCTTGGTTCGCTTTTATTTCATGAATGAAACATGAGATTTCCTTGGGTGTTCTTTTCGGGTTAGCCCGCTTGTTGATTTCCTTGTGCACAATGAATTTAATCTTAGTTGTGTTAACGCAAAGCTGGCTGGCATGTTGGCTGGGAGAACTTAAACGAGGCGGGACGAGAAGTCATCAAAATTTGGTCGTCGCATTAAAACAAGGCGGGATGAGAAAGGAGTTATTAATTATTCACAAATGTAGCGTTTTCCTCCTTTTAGAGAAGGCGCCTCTTTTGTGATTGGCCGCCGGTGAGCCAAGTTGCTAAAGAGGGGAACACGAGGCGGCTGTTGTCCGCTCTGACCCCCAACCTTCATTACCGTTTGCCAGATTGAAAAGGTTAATCGGTTCGCCACTGCAACTCGGTTTGCGAGTCAAAGTTCCTTTTATTCTACGAATGTTTCCCGAATCAGGTTTCGTGATTAACACCGATTCGAAATGTTCTTCTTCCCCCTGCGTAATTTTTCTTGGCACCTTCCCCTCCTCCAGCATGCCTATTGTTTTCCGAAGTTCCTATCTGTATCCGTAAAATCCCCTTTGGACCTCGTGTAATTATTCTTTGAACTGGATGGAACCTTATGATGGATCGTGTTTTCCTTTCTGCATTGATTGCTCCCCGTTGAACCCATATGTAAAAATGGAGACCACCGTATTGAAATTTCATTAAAACCGCCTTGAAGTATTACATTAATAAAGAGGGGTTTCGATTACAGTGATGAATTGCTTGGACTCAACAGTGAATAAGCCCTTCCCTCTCCTCACCCCTTTGCCTCCTTTTTCTATACCACTCTAATCATAAAAAGTTTATCAGCAATGCCTGAAAATGTTTTAAGAGCGAATTTGCATTTAACGATCTCTCCTGTTTAAAGCAAATTCTTTTTGTGGGTTTCTTTTTAGAACTCATCGTTGTTTCAATTTTTAAGACGTTAAATGAATTTATAGGTGGAATTTAATTCATTTCGGGTAAGGATGAAAAAGGGAACGGTGGGCGAGCGTCTTGGAATGGTTAACGTCAGTCGTGCGAAGGAGGAAGCGTTGGAAGCGGCGCGAGTATCACCATTGATATGTCGAAAATGAGCAGGCCTTCGGGAACGGTGAAAGTAAAACCAATTTCGAGTTTCACGGGGCTTTTTTGGAAACGTGCCTCCCTCACCACCGCTGCATTTGTGAAGATTGCAGATAATCATCGTTGCGAATCTCCTTGGGGGTTCGGCGTGACAGTGAGCGATCTGAACCCAGGGAAAGATGATAGGACCGGCCATTGCTGCGCCCGACTAACAAAAGAAGCATTAATTTCAACCGACAAAAGGTGGCCGTGAAAAAAGAAAGGGAGAGAGGCTACTTAATATGTTTTTCTCAGTTAATGAGTAAATACGCATTTTGAGACATTATTCATTGTTTAGGTCATTAAGGAAATGCGAAAGATAATATATATCACACGCGTTGATCTTGTCCCTATGTTGAATGATTTATGAAGAACACGATTAATTCACAGAAGTATTATAAATCTTAAATATATTTAAGTTTTAACAAGTTTTAAGAAATATCAATGATGAATTCCTCATTGATTCAGAAATATAAGAAATATTAGAAATATTAGAATTATCATAAGTGAAAAAATATTGCTTAGTTTAGTATTACCTGCTATCTTGCTCTAAGGGTTGATATTTTCGGTAAAGTAAACAAAGTGATCATTTTCTTTTATAATAATGTGTCTAATATGAATGGTGCTATTCTCTGCCGTATTGACATCCTCAGATATGATTGCATACACTGTCAATGTCTGATAGCAAGGTGCAGGTATATTCGCTTATTTCCTTCTTCAAAACCTCGACCTATGTCTTTGGGTGCCTCTTTGACATTCTAGTTCACTCTGTAGATATGACCAAGCCAGTATTTTTACGTTCTTGTCTTCTAACCAGAATTTTCTGGCAAGATGCCTTATCCGGGTGATTGACAAAGGGCTCTTACGCCGAACTACTGCCACAATGTAAGAAGTATATAATTGGATTGTTAGGATGTCCAGATAGCGTTGGGTGTTCATGGTTCTAATCGCAATTAGTTGACTAAGATCAAATCATGAGAAAAAAAGACCAATACATTTCAGTAGATGCTGTTCTACCTTATGATATATTCCAGGTTCAAGTATCTGTATTCTGACTCATCTCTCCACATCACCTCATTCCAGCGTTGCGTTGTCCAGCAACGTCTTCTCTTGCACAGTCAGCTTTAAAACTTAGAATATGGAGAAGAGGTGTCCTGGTGCTGAAGGTGGACTCCGCCGCTAACTGGAGGTTCTCCCATAGTTGTGCTGTTGTTAATTGACAGTCTGGCATATGATAACACACGTCAATCTCTGTCCGTTAATCTATGTGCATAGTGTTTCCGCTCCTGTAGCTTTTCATATTTGGGTTTGATTTACAATCGAAATTGATTCGCATTTGGATTTGGGCAGGTTCAATTTACACTTTATGACCCGGATGCTCAAGTCATATGATATGAAAGCCTATCACTACACCTCTTTAGAACTCAATGATCTGCTTGTATGGCGAGATGGTTAGTCGTGGATAGTTGTGACCCGGAGCACGACTGTATAATGTATTACCTCCTCAGAAATTCTGCTTCGTACTGCTGCTCTTAAGCCCTTCATCACTGACAACAACTCCAGGCGACGTTTGGAGTGATGTAAACTCGCAGAAACTGGAGCATGGAACAATGTAAACGTATTATTCGGATTGATGAATCAGGGTACACACTCTGCCAATCAGATGGGCGAAGTTGGGTTTGGCTGATGCTTGGAGTGTGTTTCCTACCTGAGTGTATGGTGCACACTGTGAAGTTTGGAGGAGGTGGCATCATTGTATGGGGCTCTTTTTCATGGTTCGGACTGGGCCAGCTTGTTTCTGTTACAGGAACGATGAATATCGAGATATGTTGGACTACTGTGCACTCCAACATTGTGGGAACAGTTTGGGAATGGGACTTTTCTGCATCAACATGACAGTGCTCCTTGCCATAAAGCAAGGTCAGTACACGACTAGTTTCGAGACAACGGGGTTGAAGTAATGGACTGGCCTGCCCAAAGACCACATCTCAGTCCCATTGAATACCTGTGGGATGAAATGGAACGTCGACTACGAGCCAGATCACGCCGTCCTTCATCCGTGGGCGACCTAACCAGTATTCTGAGGCAAGAATGGAGGGAAATTCCAGCTTCTTACTACCAAAAACTGGTTGAAAGTCTTCCTTGGAGGGTGGAGGCTGTCATTAGAGTAAAAGGGGATGTCACCGCTTACTAAGTCCTGTTATCTGATCACATTGTGTATGTTTACTTTTTGTTTATCTAAGAATGTCTGTTATGATAGTTTTATCAGTTTCCATTGCTCTCTTAAAATTTAATGTATATGCTATCTTCTCTTAGACATTTCAGGGATTTAATTTTAGTACTGAGTGTTTAGTTTTTTTTTATCTCAGCTAGAAGTTTGATGTATGATGTTGGCTACTCGATTCTGTCCGTGTGAATAGTCTATTTACGTGACGTTCTGTAAGGATGCATTTCCGGATCCATGTTTATAGGGAAAATTTTGTTCCCCGCTACAAACTGTACATGGTATTTCATTCTTGACTTACCTTTCTGAATCATCCTATATACAGGGTGTCCGGAAATAAATGGTAAATATTCATACACGTAAGAGAACATGTATAAAGAAGCATTTTTATTCTTATGAACATGGTGTCGCAAGCCAACCCCCACAGAGATACAGGGAGATTAAAGTATGTTGCGCTGCCTGATTGTTGGCTTCCCGCGAGCGACTAGGCAATGTGATGCAGCCCACATTGGAGCCTACAGACATCAGTACTCACGGGCTCTTAATAACTGCATCAACGATCCCATTTGTGAGGGTTCAGGTAGTAAGCTTATTTGTGAAATGGTCCTGATTGTGTAAATGTATGCAAATCAATACGTGTGCCACGATCTCCAGTGACATTTAAGGTATTAAAGGTTTGTGGAGTGACCTGACAGGGGCAGCCATTCGAGCATACATTGACATCTCTTGAACAGATGTGGGCTGCACCACATTGCCTAGTCGCTCGCGGGACGCCAACAATCAGGCAGCGCAACATACTTTAATCCCCCTGTATCTCTGTGGGGGTTGGCTTGCGACAACATGTTCATAGGAATAAAAATGCTTCTTTATACATGTTCTCTCACGTGTATGAATATTTACCATTTATTTCCGGACACCCTGTATATCGACTTCATAGAAAATGCTTTGATGTATGTTTTATACGGTTATGTTGCCAGTATAATTTATAACTGTGAAATATGGGAATGAAAAGCCAAATAGAAATTATTCTAGAAAAGATAACACCTCAGTGTGTACGAAAATCCTTCGATGTATTTTCCTTTTTCGCAATAAAAACTTGTTAATGACGTCCTAAATTTTTCATGTTTAATTGTATAATTTTTAATGCCTTTTTTTTAATTTTCTTCTCGTTTACGGCTAATCAGTTATACAGTTTAAATGTTTGTGGCGAATATGTGCAAGGCAAAAAATGATCACGGCAAAGATGTTTACAGCGAAAATACTTAGAACCGTCGTTCGCGCAACCCAAGGCTTCTCACAAAATTGAAATCATCGAGAATCCATCACTTAACTATGATTGACAGTGCTATCTCATCCACCATACAACCCTTCAGAATTCAATCTGTTCGGATTCTTAAAGATGCTATCCGTGTGAGGACTTTTTATTCCGATGAAGATGGCACTGCAAGGAGTAGTGCCGCGGACTTATAGGCACTCAGAATTTATATGTAAATGAGATATTAATGTAAAAAATTCTGCTTCAGCATCGTTTGTAAATTTCTATGTTTCTAAAATGTTCGAAACAATCAGGTAATCACGCGAAATATTATGGAACACAACGTTGCTGAAGATACACTACATAAACATTATTATTGATACTGTAGGTATAATATTAGAAAAACAGCCTATTAGTTCATTTTGAGCAAGATTTTGACATATCGCACATAGAGAATGGCATTTTATAAACAATTGTTAGCAGCTGTTAACAACAAAAATGGAAGATGACAACAGTTGGCCTCTAATTAGGTGTACAGTCTCCTCGAACAGCTAAGATAGCTGAACATTTGCATGGCACGCCTGTATGAGGTTACTGATAAAAATTTGGAGTGGCCTTCGCCATCCCTCCATAAAGGGCCGTGTCTAGCTCATAAAGGGTCAATGGAGGATACGAGTCATCTGCCAAGGACGTCTAGTACATGCTATATCGGATTTAAATCCAATGAAGATGTTGGCCTGTCCAAACGTTCTATACTCTCCTTTTTAAGCATGATGACGTCACGATCCATAAAAAGAAAGCCATATACAGTGGCTTCAGCATTAGGCATGAATATAAGCCGAAGTATCTCATCCTATACCTTTGGGGTGTCAGATTGCTAGTACGGACGATGTACAGCTCTGTACATCCACCCATACTTATCCTGCTCAGACAATCTTATTGAGATGTTTACTACACAAAACTGAGTTGTTTCGTGCGTTGCGTTCTCTCCAAATTAGAATTTGTCGATTGTCTTGCGGCAGACTGATTCTTGACTTACCAGATTCACTCCATTCAGCATGTCTCCAGCTATGATGATCTTCAGCTTAGTTTCTTCGGACCGCACGTTGTCTTGTGGATAATGGAATGCATCTATGGACCCACGTGCATAAAAATCACCATGGTGAAGGTGATTGCGAATTGTTTGCGTTGATACCCGGTGTCCAGTTGCATACCAGCCAACTATCCTCAGTTTTTATCTCGTAACCATATCCGCGATCGAGAAATGGCCCTTTGGACACTCCAACGGCTTCCGCTACCTCCCGTGGACTCTGTCCTGCTTCCAACCCCCCACTAGCTCTCCAAGCCACTGATTTCAGTAAATCACGTTGTTAAGCCATCATTAAATGATCCACAAGCAGAAAACATGATTGGCATAACGATTGAAGCAAACTGACAGATCTGTCATAATCTCGCTAAATTACATATCAAACTTCCTCCACTCCTGGAAGGAAGAACTTCATGCCTTATTATCTAAGTATCATGTGACTTGCATTTATCATTTATCGAGACTTATTTGTTTGATTATTTGGCATATGTCGTACAATCCCTTTCTCCCTAATTGTTTTGAACAGTGAGGATTTAATATTGAAGAAATCAAAATTGAACGGAATTATTTTCCGCGTAGCCTCCGCATTTGACTAGGAATGATCCTCTAAGTTGTTTTATTCAATTAAAATATTATATCACTTAAAATATGGTTAAAATTGAGAGTTAGAATTGATTCCCTTAAATTTATTTTTTTTCGATAAATTTTCAAGTGCATATAAAGCATGACAGTGTTGAGCTTCTTTAATGGATTAAAAGAGAGTCAGTTGAATGTTCCTTACAGAATACATTTTGCAGAAATTACTGAAAAATTCATTATTTCATTTCGTTTTATTAATTAACAAACTTTTACCATTTAACCATTCAGGATCAAAGTAGAACGAGAATTGATCAAATGCTCCCTTATTCTTTGTGAGCCTTTCGGTGATAGAACGTTTGCGATCGTGCTGCGACCCTTTCTGTTTAATATTGCATCCCCAATATCTCGATCTGCTTGAATGCGTTTGCGTGCATTTATTTGCGTAGAGTATTATAGATGAAGTCACTATTATTGACAGACAATGATGACAGTTCAGAGAACCTTTTCAATGATTTGAAGAAATACCCTTACACTCACTGAACTGGTTTTGGTGGAAGAATGGCGAACGGTATCCTGGTGCTTTTCGAATGCGAACTAAATGGTAATGAGGAGGCGATGTTAAACAACCCACTTCCGATGTGTGTTTAATTTTCTGGCGCATATTGTCAAGCGCGGAACTTCAAAGTTCATTGCTTGTTGGGATCGAATTTTTTTTTCCTTTTTTTGCTGCTTATAAGGAGTTAATGGAAAGGGATAAAAGTTTCGGTTTTTAGTTCTTGACAAATTTTTACGCATGATTTTGACGTAGCTGAAAATCTTCTGCATATATTTTGTGTTACATTTAAATGACTGTACCGATTTCGGTCAAAGCTCTCGATCTTTTTGTCTATTTTACTAAGCACGTCGGACTCGCAATTTGTTGAAATTAGTAAAGAATTGAAATTTGTGTGTGCATGGTTCTCTTTATTAAAGACGTCTTTCTCATTTTCACAAAATTCTTTATTATTAAGAAAATATTAATATAAATAGATAGCAAAATGCATGAAATAAGCGAAAGATTTAAAAAAATGTTTTTCAGTTGATTTCATAAGATATCATCATCATTCAGACACTTCTTGATTCGCGAATATTTCTTGAATATCTTGCGTAAAAGACTCTACTAAGATCTTGCTAAAATTTTTGAGTAATCTTCCGCTTTACTTGGTTATAGAAATATACGTGGCTATGTATACCATAATTTATTTAACGGTCTTTTTGCAGATAATGCTGTTGCTTAATGAAAAATACAAAAAAAATTGTTTACAAGAATCTCACGAACTTGGTTTACAAGTTCTCCATAAGCCAAAAAATTGTTTACAAGAACTTCGGTCGATTATTCTTGGTTTCTATGGCAGCTAAGCGAGCGAACGCACCTGCATAATTTGTATGAGCCTCAAGATTTTGAATCTCCTGCTGTTAGTATAAGCGTTCGGTTATTCCTGACATTGTCGTCTTTAAATTTAACTTTAATTTAATTTTAAAATTGCATTCCACAAGGATAAAGTTCTAAAGAAAGTGAGGTTGAGGCTAAATCAGCTTGTCATTGCATTACCAAACTTCTACGATGGAAACAGGACTGGTATGTTTAACACAATTCTGCATAAGCAATTCAAATTATAAGCAATTACTGTATTATCGGGTTTCGTGAGGAATCTTATTTCTTAGTCAAACCGTGTTGAATGAGAGCTTATTTTTAAGGAAATTGTTTATAATAATGATAAATTCAGTTCTAAGGTTACGAGAATCAATTCTACTTGTTCTTCTCTTTCAAGCTTGGAAAATCGGCGAAAGAAATTCCTGCACTGTTGACGCAAGTGAGGTGACGCCCCGAGTAAGCCGAACAGGGATCCTGACGTCTGGTCCGCGATATTGCCCGCTCCCACACGAGGGTACTCATGTTGGAGTTTCTAACCAAGAAGAGAATTGTTACATTCCCTCACCCTCTTATAGACATGATTTGGCTCCAGCGGATTATTTCTTATCTCCAAAACTGAAATAGCCCTAAAAGTTCATCGATTTTCCGACGTTTTTCCGATTTCTTTCCGATTTTCATTTGACCATTTGACGACTGAGCTTAACCGCATCCCGAAAGAACTATGCCCAGTTTTTCCAGGAAATGAATAGCCGCTGTCAAAAGTGCATGACTTTAAGCGGATACTTTGAATGGCATTAACAAATGTTTTGGCTATAGGATATATCCTTTTCGATTCCAGAACCTTTCACCGTGCTTTATGATCACAGGTTGTAGTTTGTAAAGTTACTACAGTAAAATCCCGTTACAACGTGCCTCACTTTAACGTACATTTCAGAATAACGTACAAATTTAAAATCCCCGGCCGAAATCTAGGTATTTTAGTGCTAAAAAGTTTCAGAATAACGTACCTCATTTTAACGTACACCTCGGAATAACGTATAAATTTTACGTTCCCTTGGTTAAATCATCACTTCATTACAACGTATATCGTTCGAATGTCTTGCTCTGATTGGTCAATACAGCCCATGCGAAAGTTGAAATTGGAAATGCATCAAAAGGAAACGATATTTTTGACGGACGATTGCCCATCTTCAATTTGGTAAGGTCATACGACCATGTGTTTGTTTATTTTAACTTTAGTTTTAAGTAAATGTGCATGTAACAGGGTGACTAGCGACCGGGAAAACTGGGAAAAGTCAGGCAATTTTACAAAAAAATCAGAGAATTTTTAAAAAATTAACCATCTGTAATACTACATGTATGCTATATTTGTAATGAATAAAATAAAATGCTACACTTCATGTATTCTTATGTTTTTCTATGCATATATGCATTGTTCACAAGCCTCCTCCCCCCTTCCCCACTTTCAGAATAACGTACACCTCAGAATACCGTACAAATTTCCAGTTCCCTTGAAGTACGTTGTAAAGGGATTTTACTGTATACAGGATATCTCAAACCTATAGGGTCAAAATTCTACAGATGGTAGAGGACTATAAACTGAATACTTTGAGATAGGAAACCAATGGTCGGAAATGCATATTGCAGGCACCAAGAGATCTTGTTGTCCGTGAAAGGATTGGCTTTAACATGGCATTTGGTGTGCCTGCCAAATCCGCGAATACCTGGACAGCAGATTCCCTAATCATTGGATTGGAAGGGGAAGTTCTGTTCCAAGGCCAGAGCGATCACCGGATTTCATAAACCGGTATTACTTGCCACGGTCCGGATTTCATAAACCGGTATTCTACCGGAAGTTCTGTTTAAACCTTGGTAGAATCTGGATCGGTATTACTTGCCAGGGTCCAAGCTGCCCGTCTTCTTGTATAACACGCGCGAGAGATATTTTAAAGGGTGCGGAAAAATTTCATGCGCCGTTGTAATGCATGTATGGTCTCCACTTTGAACACTTGCTCCGAGTTCTAATTATTGCTATGTGGTGTAAGTACTTTATGAATAAAAATTTGTTGTATGCTCTGAAAATGAAAGCAGCTTACAAAACCGCAAAGCCTTTGACCATTACACTTTTGCTTCAATCACTATGGCAATTTCTCTCTTCGTTAATTCTTCTTAATCTCTTCAACAATTATGTCAAATTGCTTGAATTTATAATTACATGTATATCATTTATATGGTCCTTGAAACTTAAAGTAATATCGAAGGTTAAGTGCGCTGATTCTATGTAAACAATATTATGGTCGTCGCCATTGAAGATAGCCTGTAGCGTTCTTTGCTTATGTGAGTTTCTTGCTCGATATAAAAGTAGAACTGCCACGTATGTATTAAAGTAGCAAACGAGAAGATATTATTATTGCCTGTTAAGTTACGCAAAACTCTCTAGACCTTCTCCCATACAGCGCAGATCTCACATCCTGAGATATCTCAAAAGTTAATATTCGTATTAATAATCGTTGTTTTAATAATATATACATAATATACTACACCGACGAAATGTTAATTAAGAAGGTGGCGTTATTATTTTTAGGCAAATAAGCTAAATTAAATGCTAAGTCGTAATGTTCAGAGTATTCTTATTAAGGAATTTTAAAGATATATTTTGGCAGAACATAATTAGGAAGTGCTATTTAATTTACTTTTAAAGTTTATAAGGGGATCAGTTAATTACTTGAGAAAGGTTGCACTCTTTCGGGAGCAAAAAAAAATTGCTTCTGCAAGTTGCTTCTTTTAACTACAGGTACAAAGTTACATTTGGCTAGTGAATGATTTCTCCGCCGACCTCATGGGGCCTAGCTGTTCCCGGCACTTGTTCTTAATTGCTCAGGTATTATAATTTGATAACGGAGCTCGGGGCTCACGGGGTGGCGGCTGCTTGGGCTCTTAATCTGCTGCCATATGTTTCCTGAATCCTTAAAGGGGTTTATGGAGCAGTATCCAATCTCTAGGGTTCTCCTGTTTTCAGAATAAAAAGCGTACACATACGTGTAAATGTCAAGGCACTTTATGTGAAAGTATGAAAAATAGTGAGTACGTCTTTGTTATATCATTGTACAAATTACGCTTAATTTGTTTTATCCAAGATTTCACTTACACTATTTTTCCTTAATTAGGATTGCGTCGTTTTAATTTAATTTCCGGTAAATTACCGTGTTACTCTTCTTCTTTTTCTATCCTTGAAAAGTCATTATTTCTTTTAAGCTCTGGGATACTGACTGCCTGTGCTTCTTCATAATAGATGCGGATTAGTTGGAGATTTTTTTTGCCTTCCTTGGAAGATTTAGATAAGAATTGGTTTTTGCCCGAGGCATTAAGTTTGGTAATACCCGTGGTCGGCCGTTGTAGGTCGGCGAGCGCAGGCAGCGTCTTTTAAGGTGAGGCGGCTCGTAAATCAGTCGCCTGCCACTGGATTATTATCGCGAGGGCCCGATAGGCGAGCGAAGATGGAGCGCTCGTCACTGCCGATTTCACGTCCACTCGTTCGACGTGACTGATGGAGCCCAAGCCCGCCACCGGCCACAGGGCAGGCACGCAAGCAGGCAGACACCACCTAGCAGCCTTCCAAATAAAATTACTTCAATCGCCCGAATAAAAAAGAGCAAAAGGAAACGCTGGATCGTTTTTTTTTTATTATTATAACTTTATTTTCTTTTCATTCATTCAATTGACTTTTTTTATAATCTCTAAAGGCATTTCTTTTAAAAATTGAAATCCAGTATGATAGATTGTTAAAGCAATAATGGAATTACTGACAAGCAGTCTTAATGAAAAAATTAAAATGGCTTTATAATACTTGTTTATTTTTTCCTTTTAAATTCCCTTGAGCTTTTGGAAATAAAGGATTTTAGACCACCAAGATTGAGATTAAAATGGTGAACAACGTGAGCGGTGGTAGCGTATAGCTCTTAAAAGTTGCCTTTAACAATTTTCATTTTTATGTTTGCTTTTTAAATAGGTATAGGTAGAGAAATAAAATTGCGTAGAGGCCGATGTAGGAAATAGATTCCGCACACATTAACAGTCTAGACAGCCACCATTTTACGACCTGAGCCCTGTTGTCATATTTTAGTAAGCTCACTGACACCTGGCGGAAAAATCAATTCCTGTTTCAGAACAGATGTCTGCAAATTTGACTGGAAGAAACGTCTCGACAGCGACAATATTTACTTAGAACCCATTGCAAGTGGCTCTTTCTATAAAAGATAAATAATGTTCCTTAATTAAGTTTTCGAGGTTGCTTGCGAAAAACTTTAAGTATTCCTTAAGATAAAATTTCTGTGAAAAAGCGCTTTTTTAAAATAAAATGTTTAAACAGTGAATATTTACCCGACTAATAAGGGAATAATCGTAATTTCCAGCCCTCCCGCTCGATTTTACGCTTCAGGTCTCTAAAGGCGACGAACGTTTAGTTTTTGGTTATATGAGAATGTTCAATAAGAACTACAACACGTTTTTTATGAAATATAACCACATTAAAAATTAAACTTGTTATTTACTTCAGGGCTTAAACTCTGCGTTTGCTTTATTGCACTTTTGAATGCACCACATTGTTCCCTAATTCTTGCAGCATACAAACCTATTCTTTCATAAACTCTACTTGCAGTTCTATGATCCTACGCCACCAAGATGTCAGAGTCTATGCCTCGACGTTCTTCCGATGATGACAGTCCTTTCTCCCAACGACTGACCTATGAATGTTTGTGATGTTCTCATTATCTGCCAAAAGGAGATTACTGCTCTCTGTCTGTGACACACTTCTCTCACGTTACTCCATTTTGAAAATTAATTGTTTCGCTGCTTCTTAATGAAATAGCACGAGAAAGTGCTGCCAAACTTAAATAATTTTATTAGAATTTCTACAAAGTAATTCTACTAGTTCTATTTTAGCGTCTCTCCGTTGCACATGGGACTAGTGTCATCAATTGTTGGAAAAAGCCCAGAAAAAAAATTAACAGTAAGCCACAAATATTACTTTGAATCGAGAGTGGAATGTTTCTAGGTTATAGTATTGTCTCGAGTGAGACTGCTATAGAGTCCTTGACCAATTTAATCGAAACTTGTCTCCCTTTGTGAATAAAAGTGCTGGCTGGGATCAAAGCTTTGTTCACATTGTATTCTGTAATGTTTAAAGCCACAATGAATTATGACCAGCACCCCTGCAAGGCACACGCATGGTTAGCCCCAACAACGATTACACATTGCAAAATTTGCATAACAAGATGAGAAAGCTGTAAAGCTGGTGCATCAAACGGCAGGTGCTCGAGCCTCAATATAAGTTAACGTCCGGATTTAACGGACATCCAAAATGGGATGATAATAGGCTATCGCAGCAAGGGTGGCATCATCTCCGAAACGGCGCGATTTGTGAACGGTTCACGGTCCGCTGTAGTGAAGGTGTACAAAGAGTAGACAGCAGGGACAGAAATCGCGTCCCAACGCCATCACTGTAAAGGGTCACGAGCCATCGGCCAACGGGGTGAGCGGCGCCTACGACGACTCGTAAAAGGTGACAGGAGAGCCACAGTTCATCAACTGACTATCAGATTCAACAGTGGTGTCAACAGACGTGTATCCGACATCACCGTTGAACGTGCCTTGCTACGGATGGGCCTGAACAGTCGACGCATGGTTGCTGCACCCATGTTGACCAGGGGTCATCGTCAACGACGCCTAGGCTTTGCACGTGAGCACCGCCATTGGACCACAGACGAGTGGGCTAAGGTCGCCTTCTCCGACGAGTCAAGGTTTTTGCTCCATAAGATTGACGGGTGATGACGAGCGCGTCGTGAACGCCTTGAAGAGAGACTGCAGGAGGCTATTGTGGGCCGGAAACAGGCTGGTGTGGATAGTGTGATTGTGTGGGGTATCTTCTGTTGGTCCACTGATTCGTCTAGAGGGCAATTTGAATGCCTGTGGCTATCTGTCAATCGTAGCGGAGCAGGTGCACCCGTACATGCTCACGATGTTCCCTCAATGTGATGGTGTGTTCCAGCAGGACAATGCACCTTGCCACAAGGCACATCTCCTTCTGGATTGGTTCGAGGAACACTCTACTGACTTTCGAGTGCTCCCTTGGCCCGCTAATTCGCCGGACATCAATCCAATCGAACATCTGTGGGAGCACCTCGATCGCCATGTACGGCAGCTGAACCCTCCACCTATGACACTCGAAGCTCTGTGGACAGCGCTTCAAGCGGAATGGACAGCCATACCATCGGACACATACCGCGCACTTCTTGCGTCCATGCCACGACGCCTAGCAGCAGTTATAGCGGCGAAGGGCGGCTACTCCCATTACTAAGCGGGTGGTCATAATTCAGTGATATGACAGTGTATGTACTTCTTCTAGAATAATATGATAGAAAAAAAACTTATTTTTAGAGAAAAAAATCATATGTTTTTAGGAATGGGTTACATTAGAATCATAATAAGTCTGTAATTTTGGAATTTATTTCTTTTTAATTTATTCTCGCAGAAATATAAAAGTTGCGCGTGTTTGCGCTATTATGAAATATGGCATGTTAAATGAAGTATTCACTCTTTGCAAAGCTTTGGTACGATTTAGGTTAGATATTTCACTTTTCAATTTCTATTCTTACTTCACGATCCGTGGTAACAAAACGCGAGCTGGGAAACAAAGCCAAGCTCTCCGTCTTCAAATCTAGCCTTTGCCCCCATTCTCACCTATGGTCATGAATCTTTGGTAATGACCGAAACAGTGCGATCCCGGGTACAAACGGCCGAAATGAGATTTCTGAGAGGTGTGGCAGGTGTTACCCTATTAGATAGAGTGCACAGCAGCACAATAAGGGAGTCTTTAAGTGTTGAGCCGCTACTTCTCCGCAATGAGAGATCTCAATTGCGCTGGTGATACGGACGCTGCAAACTGGTCTTCCTAGGCAGTTGTTATTTTCCAAGCCGGTGGGTAAGAGACCAAGGGGTCAGCCTAGAACCAGATGGCTAGACTACATGGAGAATCTGGGTTCGAGTCGCTTGGGTATTACTAGGGAGGACATGCGCCTGATGGCGGAAGATCACAATCGTTGGAGCTCCTCCATAGGGCTGCTCTCCCGCGACCCTAACGGATAAGCGGGTTTGAAAAGTAAGTAAGTGTTCTTACTTCACCTATCAGAATATTCCTTGACGAGAGGAACCTGTTTTTGGTAAAATGAGACAATCTGGATTTGTTAAATCGAAGAACAAGGATTATTTATAAAAATATTTGTCGACACATACTGCAAAAGACTTGATCTTCATGAGAAAATTTCATCTTTTTTTTTCATACGGTTAACTGAGATGATGTAACAATGTATTTCTACCAATAATAAGCCCTAAATTTGCCCTGCTTATGATGATGTAATAATATATTACGTTTCAGTGACCAGGCAACGCCACCTAAAAAACAAAGCCTGATCACTACGTCATCACACCTGGGCTGACAATTCAACTTTCATTGTTTACAACAAAAGAAAAAGCACCTGTTGTAATCAGCGTTTTTTCGTTTGTTGTAAACAATTAAAGTTGGATTGTCAGCCCTGGTTTGATGATGCAGTCCACAGGCAGTGAGAAGACTTTGTTTTTTAGGTGGCGTTGGACCAGGCCTTTTCTCTAGATGGTATTAGTTAAAGCCGTTATACCTAACCTCTACTCAAAGCCTGAGCGCGAGAACGTCATAGATTGTTACATCATCTACGTTAGGATATTGTTAATCATATTTCTACCAATAATAAGCCAGAAATTGTCCCTACCGTAGGTGATGTAACAATGTATGATTTCTCCATGAGCAGGCTTTCTCTTTAGGCGGTATTGTTATAAGCCGTTATACATTTCATTTTCCATTGGCGCGTGTTCTCTAGATTGTTTCAGATATGTTATACGCCATTGTTGAAACAAATGAATCCTCGAATGGCGCGTGATCGAGTTCTTCGTAAATAAAGATATTACTTTCTCATATATAATAAGGTAATACCAGAGGAGGAAACTCGATTCATAAACATGTCCTGTAGAATCTGCTGCCACCGATGGCGCCACAAGTTCTCAGTTGTTTGGAATAGCAGACGACTATTCTCTTTAGCATGGAATTTAATGAGGGATTCAGTGAATGATTCAACTTTTAAAATGACAAAATAACATTAAAATAAAAAATATCTTTGTTATTTAATGAGACATACGGAAATGTTAAGCAAATGAGCAACATGATTGTTAATAAATATAAATAATATCAGAATATCCTTTTAATTCCTAATACTTGTTTTTTGAATCTTCGGTGAAACGGAATTTTAATATTGTTTCTAAATTAAAGAAAAAAACAAAACGTTTAATATTGTTAAACGTGATGAAAATTATCAACAACGCCTATCTTGATGATCCAAATTGTGGACTAGCAATTAAGTTGCGCATACAACTTAATGTAAACAACAAACAAAATAAGGCCAAACTGATTTAAATACAAAGTTTTATTGCACATTTAACAAACTTTAGTTTCCTGCTTGAATTTTGGCTTGACACGTCCTCGGGCACTAAGCTGTTCTCCTAGTGACGCCATCTTTGCGTTGTACAAAAAAGCTATTAGTTGTACCCCCCTGCGCGTAATAGAGAAAGTATTGTAATCGTCAAAAAAAACGACCTCGAGAGTTTTTTTGAATCTCGATGTTTTAGACCTCCCTAAATCCGAAAAACAAAATTTTGGAATTGTTTGTGAATACGATAACTCAAAAAAGCAACGATCTAGATGGATGAAATTTGGTATCTGGTCCTTATTCCAAAATGTAGATCTCTATCAATTTTTGGACCCAATCTGTCAATCGGAAGGAGTACTTTACCTAACAGTTCTCTATTTTCTTGATATAAATAGGACTTTAAATAAAGGTAAAAAATAAAATTTAGTATTGGCTTTTATAATGATGAAAGGCAAAAATATATCAAATTTCAGCCGATTCACACAAGCAGAAGAGATACTTTACCTGGACACCTATTTAATATCTAAATATGTATTTTGCCTTAAGTGATGTAAGTAACGCAACAAAAGTAAACAAGTAACCTTCTCTATTCCTTTTAACAGTTGAAGGGCTCGGGGCAATAAAGACGTAACTCACAGGAAGAAGTCCTTACTAAATGTAATAATTACTACTTGTGTTTCAGTAACAATTGCACAAGTAAACTGTAATCACAGTCAAGCAAAACATCAACCATATAGGTTTACAGATTTTTTTAAAATATAACATCGCTTTTCTCAAAAAAGTCCTTATTGCCCCGGGTCCCTTTAATTATGGTCCCGAAAAGAGGCACACCGCGGCCCGATTTGAACCAAACCTGATTCATTTTGTAAGTTAGCCCATTTTAAGGGGACTTTGTTTCAACAGGTTTTCCTCTATCGCGCACAGCTTGAATGCGAGAAAGTCTAGGGTAACATTCCCGATTTTTTTTTATTTAATTTATTTCTTCCAAAACTCTTCGAAATTACAGTAACTTCAACATTTTTGGCGTAACTATGGATACTAAATTTATTTCAAGTTTAATGATCTTATTGTTAAATAAAAAGCTATTGAATTGAATGAAAATATATTGAGTCTATTATTTAATATTATTTAGTTTCCATTTAGGACAATTGGAATTAATGAAATAAATTAAATATTTAAATTGGATTATTTAATAATTGACATTAATAATTATATCATCCAGCTTAAATATTTAATAATAATTGCGCCTGGTCTTGTGTTTCATTAATTCCAATTTTCCTAAATGGAAACTAAATAAATACTAAATATTAATATTAAATTGATTATTTTCCTACACCGAAAGGGTCACCTAATACAATGCACTGGACCATTCGCGTCGACTTTTAGTTCTTATATCCTTCTTCATTCCTAAGGTAAATTATAATATTACTTTCTGGACTAGTGCTATTATTTCTAACCTAAAAAAACCTTATAATCGTTTTATTCGATTAATATTTAACTTCAGTAGACATCAGTCTATGTCAAACCTTGGATCTAATATGAAAAATTGATTACAGACCGAATTAGCTACTGCAATTCGAAATGATAACTATCCAATGCAATTTATTCACAATTAGTTATGCGCTACAATTACTCTTAGACAGACGCGTTCATGTGAATTCTGATTGTCCCATAAAGTCTGTTCTTTGTGACATCTTTATGGAATGAATTAGCTAGTCAATTATAAGTAGGTCTAGAAATGTCGGTAAAGTAGATGGTGTCGGTACGAGTAAATGTTTTCAAAGTTCCGTGGCGGTATTGTTGATATCGACCATAATACAGGAGCCGGTCGTCCAGGGATATGTGATACGGTACGGTCAAAGCCCAGAGTCGAACGAAAGACCAGCATCCACATTATATGAGCTCAGTGCCGATCTTCTCGTATCACCAACAACGCCAGTTTGCGGACATCTGGTAGCCATGGGAAAGGTTAAAAAACTGGATAAGTGGGTTTCACACGAAATCGCCGAACAGCAGCTGACACGGCGTCTGGAAACATGTATTACCATTACAAAACGTGAGGGAAAACTGTTCACTAACCAGGATACTATGATTCATGCCGTCCGCGCTTTCTAAGACCCTTCGACCGCTGCAGCATTTTTGCATTGAAATCACTTTGGGCGCAGTGAGTATTGCTTGCCGACGGCAGATATTTTTCTAAATAAAATGGATATTTTCGTCTGTTATTGTCTCTTTTTTTATTTGTCAGAATTGACCAATAATAATGAAACAATCCAAAATTTTATATAATCATTAACTTAAAGCAGAATTTCACCACATTTTATATCAGGTATTTGCTATGAATTTTTATTTTGTTTCTAATATTAAAAACCAATAAGAAAGGCGAGAAAACATTTTGAGTGAAGGAAAGTATGTAATACAAGGCTTGTATAATTAAAGCCTGGAAAAGTAGGTTCTGGAAATTTTCGTATTCCAGTTTCGAAGAAATCTGTCGGTTGACATCGACAGATCTGTATTTTGTTTTTACTTCATCATTGGACATGAATTTCTTGCGTCCTAAGTCTTCTTTAAGCGACCCAAAGAGATAACATTCACCAGGTGACAAATAAAGAGATTGAGAAGAATGTCCCAGTTCAGTTCATCAATGCATTTGCCGTATGTGGACGAGCAATGTCATGAAGAAAACAAGCGCCTGGTTCATTTTCCACATGTTCGCGACTTTCCTTGAATGAATTGACCAATCGAACACTGAAATCCGCGACAGACAAGGCTCACCATACTGTGCTTGAAGCCTCCAATGAATTTCAGGCCCTTTCACACAATCTTTACAAGAAATTTTACGATAATGTGTTGTCATAATGAAGTAGAAACATGTTCAGAGGCCATTTGATTTATAGTAACACGGATTACTAGGACAACCAAACAATCTTCTTTATTCGCTTGAAAGGCATCACAAACAGGGTGGTCCTGAAATAATTGATCAAAATCAGGGATTGCATTGGGATCGCCATAAGGATGAAAAAAGTTTCCATAAAATTAGTCCAAAAAATGCATCCTTCAGGAATTACGACTCATCGAATGATTAATATCGGATTCAGAAAAGTGGAAGTCCATGAAAGGAAACTCTCAAAGATTCCTGGTGTATTTCGTATAACTTCGTAGCTACTGTTTATGCAATCGTATTACTCCTTTACATTATTAATTGGAGTTACATAAACGAGAGCCTTTAAATTTCAATTGTTACAATAGCTCATCGATTAAGCTGCTTGTTGAACACATTAACTAAAAAAAGCACAAATCCTAGTATGTTAGATCAAAACTTTGAAAGAGGTTGCTCTTCGAATGTGATAATAAAACGATTTTAATAATCAGTATTTTTTTTTTGTTATCTTATATTTTAAATTTCTTGCTTATTGATGTTAAAAGTGTGTGTTTGAAAAAAATCTTTAATAATTTTATCTTTCTGCTCTCCTTCCTGCATTCAGTTTGAATGAAACATTATATTATAGCATATTATAGAAAATGTACTAAATGAATTCATATCCGTTTTAAATATGTTTATCCTTATTTTGAAACTAATGGAAGATAAGCCATTTATTCCGATGATGTAGCAAGGGATTCAGATGAATAAGATGAATTAGAATATGATGAATAATTAAATTTATCTTTTTGAATTGGCCTTTGAAATGTGATTTTAAATAACGCATTTATAGCATTATCGAGCATTAATGTTAATTGTAATATGCTAATGGTCAACTGTTAAGAGGAATTGTTAATGAGGAATAATGGAATGGCGGTTTGTTTCGAAATCCAATGCTAAATGCCACTATAGCAGCGAGTTTAAAACTAGAAACAAATGTAAAAGTGAGTTATAGCTTCGAAATCTCTAACAGCTGCGTTTTTCAAATGCAGAAAATCACGCGATAGGACGAAAATAATGGAATAGTTTAAAAGTAGTCTATTTTAAAAAATTTTTAGTGCCTATTCTGTTTGTTGTTTTGGTGGTGGTGGTATTATTAGAAAATAATGAGATCTGAAGAGTGGAGGAAGAATTAAGAACTTGGTGTTACTGTTTAAAGAGGATTAAAAAAAATTCCCACGCCTTGACCAAAATTAGCTTTTTTTTTCTTTTTTTTTTGTTTGATTCGAGCTTGTTATCAGGTATTTTCTTACCCGCAGGAAAGGTGGATTTAGCGCGAAACGCACGGAGTTGGCGGCTTCATTTTTCTAAAGAGCTATGATGATTTGTACCTCACACTGATTTCCCTCTAATAGGATTTGGAACGATAAGCCACAAAAGAAGTTGTCTAGCCTAGAACGCGTCTTTATTTACATTCCATTGGGCTCCCAAGCGGGGAAAACTAATGTTGTGTATGCTCGAGCAATTAGTGGAAAGAGATGCAGAAGGATTGGCGTGAAACTTGAATAGTGTTATCCCGTAAACATTCCCTCAGCTCCCGCCACCCGTAAAACTTTTTACCCATTTGGGTATTGGTGTTTATTTTCTCTTTTTTTTCTTTCTTTCTTTTTTCTCCCAAGCTGGCATAGGATGAAGGAAGCGGCGTTGATTGCCTTGCTGCCAAACGATAGAGTGCGCCAACTGAGTGGGACCCTCATCTTCCTCGATCTGGTTCAGGAAGACACAGCCACCTACATCTGCTTCGTCAACAACAGCGTCGGCTTTGAAAGGATCGAAACGACGCTCACAGTCATAGGTATTGCCTGTAATATTCGAAAGTTATTTGAAAATAATAAAGGGGTGGGAGGAGGAAGGGCAGGAAAAAGAAAAAGTAGATTAAGAGTTTTTTTTTTAAATGACAAATGTGGAACTTGATTACGACGACAAATTTATATTTCTTAAATATAAAAAAAATAGATTTTTATGCGTAAAAGTAATTTTATGTTCTTTATTCAATTTTCTGAAATTAAATAAAATTTATACATATCAGATTTAAAAAGGTGCGCACTAATAGTTCTTAAACTGTCGATAGTGTACATAACGAATAGCGATAATTCTACCAAATATTTGGTATAATCCAAACTTGAACCCAATAAGAATAATAAAATTTTTCATTAGAATGTCTATTATGCCTGCCTTTTTGGCATTGTATTTTAGTTGAATTGAAAAAAGTTATTGACAGTGTCGAACAATTAATTCTCCATAAATGACATCTCTAAAATAAACAAAAAAACTTTAAAATTGAATTCAAGTAGTACGGATATGTTAGATAGACTGCTGGAAAAGTGAACACTCGAGTGCTCCTAGCTTTTAAATCAGTTTGATGACATCTTTTACATTATACTTGTTAGACTCGTGCTCCCGTGCAATTGAATGCGCATTTCCCTGTTTTTCTTCGCTGGATTGCGCATTTCCCTGTTTTTCTTCGCTGGATTGCGCATTTCCCACATTTTTGATCATGTTGCTAAATAATTTGAGTCTGGAAAATGGGAACCAAATAATGCTGATTTATTTTAATATAGACCATTTTAGCTTTAGCTTCGCCTGTATTAAGCTCTTGGTTAATTTTAAATGACTAAAATGAATATGAATTTAAGTTTCTACTGTTTAAAGTAAAACAAACTTTCATTTAATTGCGAAAAAGGTTTAAAGCTTTAAGGCACGTATTTATTACTGTATAACGCTGAAATGAGCAGTTTTAATTACACTTAATGAACTTTAATTATTTTGAATGTAATCGGAGAACTTGGACCCAATGCTTTAACTATTCATTCGGAAACATGAATAAACTTAATAGAAATACGGTCGCAATTGATGGAGCTTTACATTATGTTTATAAATTATTTTAAAATTATTCGTAATTTCTTCTCTTTCTTTTAAAAATTAACTGTTAAAGCAACATTTCGTGGTTAAAATTACGCACAACATATTATGTTGTTTTCTAATGTAATATATTAGGTATCGTGAGTTGCGAGTTTGAATGCCACGCTGTTGTAAAATGGGTTTGAAGAATAAAAAGAAAAATTGTTAACTGTGAAGGTGTTTAGTACTAATAACTTGCTTTTTCATGGAGACGCTTTTTAATGGGGGGAAGCAATTAATTATGGAAAGACGTAAAGAAAAAAAAATTAAATTGAAGTGAAGAAAGATTTTTTAATTTTTCTTTTCTTTTTTTTATTTTCATTTTTTGTTAATTAGAAGTTTTTTAGACGTAATTTTAAATTGATGGACTTCCTGCCAAAGTTGATTAGTTGTTGGGGCTTGCCTTACCTATCGGAATGATTAGCAGGAAAGTATCGGGATCGATTTTGGAAGGAGAGAGAGGAAGAGGGGGAAAAAAAGTTGGAAAAATTCGTCATGAGATTTTCCGGTCTCCAGATCGCATGACCGTGAGAGTTCTTCTTATCCGTCGGAGGACCCAGTCCCTGCGTCCGTCCGCCTGACACATGATTAAACGTATGTTGGGAAAACGTGTTCAGTTCCTATCACTGATCGCTTCACTGTCCCGCCATTCACTGCACTCACTCATTTGGCCGTAAATCTGTGCAGCGGCCGTAAGAAGCCTGCGCGGTCACTCGGACTTTTGCTGCCACCCGAGAAGTGAGTCGAGCGCCGCCTGCATTTGATAAATCGCTTTCGGTGACGCACTCTATAATTAAGAAGGAACACCGCCTTTCCTTATTTTTTTTTTTTCTTTTTACTTCCTATTTTTTCCTTCCTCCACCTCCTTTCCCGTCTTCTTTGGGTCCGTCTGCTGGCCCGTTGCCAGGCACTCAATCACACAGCGTATCAAGCGCGTTGCGATCGGGTCCGAGTTGTTCATAATCGAGAGACAGGAAGCGGTGACGAGCTGAAACCGAGCTCAGGAAATTAACCGTGACCGACAGTCCATCTTACTCGTGAAAATGTCGGAAGGAAAGAGAGAAATCTCGCTTTGCCTTTTCTCGTCTCGACGCAGCAAGAAGCCCGCCAACGACCAGAGGCTAAGTTAACATTTGTCATCGGAGATAAAATCAATCTTTTTTCTTCCTTTTCCTTCTCTTTGTTTGCACCGTCTTTTTCTTTAAACCCTGATATAAAGAATCAGAATTTTTCTCCCTTTTTATTTCTTTCTTTCCTCGACTTACAATGATGAACCTTGATTAACCTTGGTTGATTGCAGAGTTATGTAAATATAATTTCATTTTGTAAACATCTACTCATTCTAAACGAATAGGAGGCCCGCTTGTGATTCCAAATACAAACTATCCTCTTCCCTTTTAAATGCTCCTGGAAAAATTCTTCTTCTTAAAATTCTTAAGATGTATGCTTACAAACTATGTTTACATAAGGCACTTGGAATCATCTATTATGGTTATTTCCTATCAAATGCAATACGCAGGTATTTATTGGAAAAGTAGAGAAACACTTCATTTAAAGCCTATTTAGTCCAAGAGCCTATTGAAATCATTTTCAAGTAATTAAGCTGGCGCCTTTTCTAGGTTAATAGCATTTCCTAATTAAGTTCTTAATTCAAAGATTTCTCTTTAAAACAGATTATTAATTTTACTGTCTAACTTAAAACTTTATAATTATCTTATTAATAAGATTCTATTAAAACATATTGTACAAACATCTTTAGAGGCCTCTAGCAACACCTCCTAGAAAGGAAGCCTTCCACCTGAAACGTCATACATTGTTACATCATAATTCGACCATTGTTAATCGTATTTCTACCAATAATAAGCCCTAAAATAGGGCGATTTATGATGATGTAACAGTATATGACGTTTCGGTTGGAAGGCTTTCTTTCTAGGAGGTGTTGCCTCTAGTAAGCTGTTGGAGAAGTCTAGTAGCAGCAATTTACACAAATATTATGTTTTATTAATTATACGAGGGGCGTTCAAATTTGATCTGGACTTTATTTTTTATAAAATCAGGAAACGACAACACACACACACACACACACACACACACACACACACACACACACACACACACAAGTTGTTTCTCAAAGAATTCTCCCTGCTTCTCTACACATTTTTATCAGTCTTCTGGGAGCATCTGGATACAGGTTCTATAGAAATCTTCAGGCTGATGTCGAAACCACGTCAGGGTAGCCTTTTCACTTCTTCATTGGAGCCGAACCTCTGCCCTCCCAAGAACTCTTTCAATGGTCCAAAAAGGTGATAGTCGCAAGGGAAAAAGGCTGTATGGAGGATGTGGAAAGATTTCCCATTTGGGTTCCGTCAGTGTGTCCATAGTCAGTTGGGCAGTGTGTGGTCTGACATTGTCTTGCAGAAAATAAACACCACTGGTAAGGAGTCCTGGCCGCTTTTTCCTTAATGCCGGCTTCAAGGACGTCCTCAAAATGTCACTGTAGTAGGGTGCATTTATGGTTCGATGTTCTTCCAGAAAATCGTTTTGATTGATACCCTTAATGTCCCAGAATACAGTCGCCATCACTTTCGTTGTCGACGGTGTCATTTTAAATTTCTAGGGTCGTGGTGAGTCAGTGTGTCGCAACACATACTCGCACGCTTGCTTTCAGAAGTATGGCGATGAATTCATGTCTCGTCGGTGGTCACAACACGCCTTAGGAAGCTGTCACCTTCCCTGTGATATAGCTGCAGCACCATGGTTTTGTAATCCTCGGAGAGTTGCTTAGAGACCCATCTGGCACAGAACTTGTTGAATTTCAGCTTATTGTGGATGATGGTTTCCACACTGCCAGTGCTGACGTTCAGTAATGAAGCCAATTCTCGGACATGAATCCACCTGTTGTCCCTTATCAGCTCATTTGTCCGTGCGATGATGCCATCATTGACAGCAGTTGCTGGCCTTGCCTTACGGGGTTCATTGCCAATGGATTCTCTCGCCCTCCTTCAAACTTTTTGCATCAAGCAAAGACGGATGGTCGATGAACTGTCTTTGAAGTCTCTGATGAATTTCGGATGCTTTCGCGGAGAAATTTGATGATTATTCGTAGTTCCACTTTGGTCGACACAGCGCTGTCCACCATTTTGTTTCAACAGGCAATCGGTTGTTATGGCAATCAGATGAGTGGTGCCGTATTTGCAATGAAAGTTTGGATATTTATAGCAATGAAATTTATAGAAAATAAAGTCCAAGTCAAATTTGAACGCCCTTCGTATTTTAATGCAAATTAATAATTGGTCCAGTTTAAGCAATAACAATGTGTTTATGTTGCTAACACGTTTCGGTTTTCACCATTACCGAATGAATTAAAGCATTTATACATAAAAGAATAACTCAAGAATGTTCATTGAGGATTTATTACACGCCATTCCTCAGATGTTTAAATTATTGATGGAAATAGGAAAGAAAATTCCATAGCCTGGACTCGAACCAGGAACATTTGGAACTTCATCAATAATTTAAACATCTGAGGTATGGCATATAATAAATCCTCACTGAACATTCTTGAGTTCTTGTTTAATGAATATTATGCCTAAAAGAAAGATGCAATCTTTGAGATAGACTCGATCTGCGAACTAAGAACTGTTCTAACCATCCCGGAAGACATATGGATAGTATAATAACCAAGCTGTGGAATTTTCTTTCCCATTTTCGTCAGTAATATATAAGTTATATAAACTTTGGTTTCTATACATAGTTATCTAACCAATTATATGGTCACTGTCGATCCTAGGCCGGTATTTCTGATTGGCCAGCAATGGGGTAGGACCCGGCTAGTGGTGGCGAAATTTGGAACATTTGAAGTTTATACACTGGTAATTAATATAGATAATATTAATTATAAATGCATTGACATTGAGCTAGAAATGGGCATAAAACAACGTATATTTTTACATTCATTCATGTTACTTCAACATGGTGCATCTGATTACGTTGTTTTATGCCCATTCCAAATTTAATAGCAATGCAATTTACTGTACATTTAAATTTTACAAATATTCTAATTGCCGTGCCCTGTCTAATTGCTGGACATTTGTAAAATATATCTCTGAAGGTGGTGAAGACCGAAACGCGTTAGCAACACAATAAACATCTAGTTATGGCTTACACTGGACCAATTATTATTTTGTTTTATGCATAGCAGTAACGGATCCAGCTCTATTAATTTGTATATTTTAATCTTTTCCCGTCTTAAAATTTGCGTATGCTCTATTATCGGCGTTTTAATGTTAAAAGCGATATTTTTTAATCATTTAAATTGAATCTCTTATTAAGGTCCAACTTATCATAAGGAAAGCAAATCGCAGGCCTAAAAAGCCACCTAAATGTTATTGGAGTATTTTTCCTTGTTTTTTGAAAGGCAATGCATCGCTGATCGGAATGCATTTTGCATGCCTGGATTGCTTCCATTTCGATATTCGGATCATTTACGATCGACAACCGAATGCTTTATTTTCTACGTTTCGCCGCATGAAACTCTTTCCTCATCATTTCACTCTTTCAATTTTTCTTTTGTATTCACAGCAAACCTTATTATAATTTGCCTTCCCCTAGATCAAAGTTGTCGTCCTCTTCGTCTCCATTCTGTCAGTCGATCAGAAAGTCTCTACCCCTACCCCCACTCTCTTTATTAGCTTGCCCCGTTTCTTTCTCCATTTCAATTCAAAAGTTTTTTTTATTATTTTCTCTCGAGGGGAAAGGCCTTAACTGCAGCTGGATGCTTAATCTTTACGACAATAATCATTGAGGCGAACTAAATTAATATTCCTGCTCGAAATGAGGGGGAATGGAGGCTGGGGAATGGGGGTTTCGGGGTAGGGGGTAGAAGCGGAAAGGTTAGTTTGAAAGTGAGAGCATGGAGCAGCAGTCGATGGAAACTTGAAGATTAAGTCAGCCAGAATAATCGAGTGCATAATTCTAATCAAAATTGAAAGCATGGAAATGGGAATTGGATGTTTTTCAATGGAGATTTCAAATATTAAAAGAAAACTTTTCTTTAGAGATTATTGTCAAGCCTTATTTTTTAATTCGCAATGCAATGATGGTTACTTTTATTGATATTGACCTTTAGGAATGGAAAACAAAAAATTTGGAAATTAAAAATTCTTTAGCATTTCAGAATTATTTATCCATTTCGAAATATGATCAGAAAATTAAAAAAAAACATTTCATTTCAAACAATTATATGCAGAAGAAAATGTATTAATCTGAAGTCGGAATTTAATAAATCTTAAATGTAATTGTAAAAAGAATATCATGGGTACAGCAAGTATTAAATAGTTTATTTTCTGCAGCATTTAATTAAATTGAATGAATGGAAAATTATTACATAAAGTTTAAAGCAGGGGCAAAACTTTGACACCATTTTAAATCATTCAATAATTTATACAACTATAATTCTCCGACTTGTGAATTTCAATGATGCTTTCAAAATATAAACTTTTAATGCATCCTTAACCAACTCTGAACAGCGCCATGTACTGAACTTTCGATGCATACTTCAACTTCCATCAACCGATAACATCAAAACAAATAACAAATAACAAGTGAAAGGCAGCTGTTATTACCATCCTATCAGTTTCCACGAACAAGAATTAATTCATTAATAAGCTTGAGATTTTTCATTACTGAAAAAATTCTTACAAATATATAATTAAATCATTAATTTTGTATAAAAAAGAAATCATAAATATTAAGTATCAATTACGATTTTTGAAAATTTATTAAACACCTAATATTCTGAAAAGGTGTGTATAACTGTAAGCAATGACAGAAGTGACCAGAATGAGCATTTTCTTTTAATACTGTACAATGTGGCTCCGAATTTGAACGATAACTGAGATATGAACAGAAATAAAATTGCCGCTACCAAGATCAACAAGTTAATAACTCAGGTTCTGCAACACCTAGAATAATGAGTTTTGGGAGAATAATAGGGTACATAAAACTGTATACCGTTAAAATTTGATCGTATTCCAACGAGTAGCTTTCGAGTTACGCATTCAAAATAGTAACAGTGCTCACATGCGATTACTAACCAGCACGTGTTACCTTGTTGAGTGCGTAACTCGGAAACTACTAGTTGGAATTCGATCAATCTTTAACGGTATACAGAGTTTTATGTACCCTATTATTTCTCCAAAATTCTTTATTCTAGGCGTTGCGGAACCTGAGTTATTAACTTTTTGATCTTGGTGGCGGCGTTTTTATTTCTGTTCCTATCTCAGTTAGCGTTTAAATTCGGACCCACATTGTATTAAAATAAAATTTACATTCTGGTTACCTATGTAATTGCTTACAGTTATACACACTTTTTCAGAATCACCCTGTATATCGCTCCCACTCTGTTACGCACATTTGTTTTAGGAAATACCGATCTGGATAAATATTTACTCTTTTTATTTTATGCAAATAATTTTAAACGTTTATTCTGAAATATTTTGTCATATCTAATTTAATCTTCTGAGAATTGAGAATAAATATTAAGAAATATAATTTTCTATATGATATCTGTAAAATTTGAACCTTATTAGAAAAAAATGCAATTAGCATCATAATCTGTAGCCGATATCGACTTTGTCAGAGAAAAGTCTCATTGGATTTCAGACATTGAGCCTTTTCAAACTAATTTCACGTTTCTTTCTGGTTATTTGTTTTGTGCATATATGTAATTAACTTTGTTTTGAATGTAATGAGAAAGGAAAAAAAACTTACTGTATTGCCCTCTAGATGCATCTAGAGCAATCCATATTGCTTATGAGTAAAGATTATCTGATTTATTTTTCTGTTTAACTTTGCAAGTAAATTATTGCAACTAAGAATACATTGAGAGAAATAAAATTATCTTCAATTATTAACTGGTCCTTTATGAACCTGATAATATCTTGAATTAGCTGATGTCAACTGATAAGGTTAAAATCCATTGTTGGTGGTACACCAATTTTTGAAAAAAAAAATCATGAGTCTTTTTAATGAAATGCAAACCATTCAATGTGCAAGCGGGATATTTACCAAAACTCTGTAATTGTTTGGATAATTGTAACTTCCAAACAAAAAAAACTGTAAAACGCTTTCCACAAATTTATTACCTCGTTAAATTCAATGTAATTACTTTATTAGGAGCTTTAGCAAAAAAAAGCTACTTATAAGAATGCACGCTTGATCTGCACGTTTATCCGACTCCCCGCCGTTTGCACGATAGCTTGAAAACGGATTAACGTATTTAAATTCTGTTTTCAGAAATATGACTATCAAGGTCTTAGCTCGGCTGTATGAACTTTTCAGGAATTTTCGTAGCCCCTTCAAGTCGAATTCACTTGCTAAAAGAGTGACTGTAAAGAATACCCAAGATAATGGCATGGCATACATGTATAACAATCGATTCGTCGGAGTTGCGGAGGTGACATTCACTTGGTCTTTAGAATACGGTAACATATGGCATGTGATATTATTCGATCGGAAATGATGAGAAAGGAAAGAAAATAGAGCTCTTTTACATCTTCTACACACTACGTTCGAGAAAATCAATTTTTGGATTAAAAAAACTTGAGGGCGGGGGGTAAAAAGTGCATATAAAGAGGTAAAAATAGATGGCCGCAGGCTCCGCTATTTGCCTATACCCTACTCCGAGGATTAATTTCTCGCTAATAAATATATAAACGTATTTCTTGACCAGAATACGACTTCTCAAAGAACAAACACAAGCATCCAAGCTTCATCGGGAATCGAGGTCCCGAATTGCTAGTCTCGAGTGTCAAGACCTGCGCCTTAGCGCTCTCGGTCATCGAACGTTCCCATGTATTTTTATTTGCTCCGTAATTATTATAAGGGAATTTCAAGAGCTCAACTAACTGAATGGAAGGGGTAGTTTCTTTTTGATTTTTTTTCCTATTTTCATAAATCAAATGTGATGAAATTAAATAGGGTAATTTCCAAAAATTCTATTTTTATCTATTCAGAACCAAAGTATAACTGCGATGAAATTAAATTTGATATACACAGGTTTAGCTGTAAGATGTGTGTGCCGTTTTTTGGAAACATGTTTGGTTTATGTATTTTATTTTCATTTTTTGATACTCGTATGTTTCCTAAATGTATAGTGCATTTATGCACAAAAATTTTGATGATACTTCAGTTAGCTTTTAAAGCTTCACCTCTGTTGTAATCTTTGCTTTTACCATTTTGCAGTCTTTTTTCGTAATGGACACATTTATCAAGTACCACTCAGGAATGAGTGCAAATTAATTCCAGTTTAAAATGAGTAATCTAAATCAATACGCTCTTCTGCGTCTCGAAATCTGATTTAAATACATAAAACTTGGTTGAGTGAATGAAAACTGCTATCCGTTTCCTTAATTAGGCGGTACTGCGCAGTCGCATTAGCGACAATTTACAAACAATCCAGGTGTAAATGATTTTGAACCTGGTCAATGGCAATCTCTCTACTAAAAAAAATAATGGAATTTTTCTATAGAATGTGTAGCAGCCTGCGTTTTTGCCACTACATTTTCGTTGAAGAGCAATAAATTGCTTCCGATGAAAATGTCAAGTAGTAGCCAATTGATAAGGCTGGTGGCTATTCAGAAACCAAATTTTAAATTTGCATTTAATCGTACTGATATACAAGTTACAGCGTTGGTAATTGAAAATATTGCTGCGTTTTCATTCAATCATTGATGTCCATCAAAATACGCTTGGAGAAGCTTTTAAAATTGTGTTCCCATTTAAATTATAGAAGAAGTCACTCTGCGACCGCGCATTTTGTAAATTTCTGAGCATGGTTTAATTTAAAAGTTAACTTGAATTGGAATAGCAAATTATTTCCAAGTTATACTAGTTGTAATTATTCTACAGTGCGCTTCAAAAATTTTATAAGGAAGGTTTTTAATGATAACTGTAGTTTTAAAATTCAGGTTTATAGCTTCTGAAGTCTCTACGTTTTCAAATAATGTAAAAAAGAATTATTTTGGTATCTCGGCAGTAAAAGAAAAAAAATAAACCTTTTGTTATATTTGGGTTTTGTATGATATCGAAGTAAAACATTTGGTTTATAAATCACTTAAATAGTTTCTCTCCATCTGTACAGTTTACACTAGAATTAGAAAACGATCGAAAGCTTCCTTTTCTCGATATCACTATCATCAGAGGAAGAGACAGACTAGAATTTGACATTTACCGTAAACCTTCAAATGGACTTAACTATATCCCAATTGAATCCAGCGACCCATGGAACCAGAAGATTGCCACCTTTATTGCAATGCTGGACAGAGCGCTCAACATCCCCTTGATCCAAGAAAGGTTTCAGAAGGAAATTGCCCTCATCAAGAACACTGCGACCAGCAACGGGTACAACGAACGCACCATTGTGGACTTGCTTAGAAAAAGAAGATTCAAAAAATTCATCAAAGACATAACCACACTTGGCAGCCACAAAAACAAGGACATTATGATTTCCGTACCATATAATAAGCACCTAGTTAAAGGATTGAGCTCTGCACTCAAGTCATTTGGCCTTTCTGTATGTTTCAGCAATCCCAACATAATCAAGGACTCCCTACCAAACCCGAAGGACAAAATCCCGGCTCTACTTAAATCAGGAGTCTATGAAATCAAGTGTGCCCAATGTGACAAAGTCTATCGAGGACAAACGGTTCGCAATGCCAGAACTAGATACAAAGAAAATACGGAAGGATAAACCGATCTGCAGTAGCTAAGCACTCCATCGAAACCGGCCACGATTTTCCTATTAATAATGTAAAGTTGATATCCTCAATAAATAAAAGGCAACTCCTGGACCCCTTTGAAAGCATTGCTATACATCAGGTGGAGAAAACGTCCATCCTTAACCTAGATATGGGGCCGATTAACGATACGTCGTTAATTCAATGGCTGACCCAAATAACCAACCAACGAAATTGACTTATTACAGTCTTTCGACAATTGTCAGGATTGGTTAGTGTTCCTTATAAATACATCTAGTTTTCGCCAAACAGGCAGTTCACTCGTCGGTTTTTCGGACTAGGGACTCCTGGACTGCTGAACGATGGTAGCAATCGCTTCCGAAAAGATCTTACAAGTTGTATTTTTCTATTTTATTATTGTGGCAAAAGAGTCATTCATTCATTCTTACATCATACTTATCCACATAAATTTTAGTTTTTACTTAATAGTTCTAAAGACCAAGTGACTGCCACCCCCGCAAATCCGACCCCAATGGAACAACTGGGCCTAAATTCATAGTGATGTAGATCTTGCCTAGAGGAATCTGGATACTGTTCACGCCTTTACGTACCTAAATAGCACATAGATATGTTGTCCTCTCTGAATCCCACCCCCGTAATTCCGACCCCAGTGTACCAATCAAAACCAAACTAAATAGTGCAGCTACATTCCGAATTTCAACCTTCTACCTCAAAAAATGTAAAAATTATGAAGAGGACGGACTGAATTTATAATAAAACCAATAAGTAGATCCATTCTTACGCTACTTAATAATTTACGTAGATTATGAGCACTTGAGCAATCGTGCGTCGACAAAGCGATTTCACGTGCGCGCGCCGATGTCAGTAATGCTTTAAAGATGAACAGAAAGTAACAATGTATTCCTTCTTGATAAATCGATTGTTATATGACATGCCATTAGCTTGGTATTCTTTACACTCTGTTTTATTTAGCACGTGAATTCGACTTGAAGGGTTTCACGAAAAATTCTGAAAAGTTGATACGGCCGAGCTAAGACTTTGATGTTCATATTTCTGAAAACAGAATTTGAAAAAATTAATCCGTTTTCAAGTTATCGTGCAAACGGCGGACGGACGGACGGATAAACGTACAAACCATGGGCGCATTCTTATAAGTAGCTTTTATGCTAAAGCTCTTAATAAAGTTCCCTTATTAAAGTCTCTTTCATTAGAAGGTAAAATTCTTTTAGACCCTCCCTTGTGAGATTTGGAAATAATTGTAGAATTACTTGAGAAGTAAGTTTTCTAACATTTTCATTGTCCGAAGCACCTCTCAAAACTTTAAAATTCGGTCGCTTATTCCATTTCTCCTGTTGCTCGCACTTCGTGTCATGGAGTCGGACAATTCTGTTTTATTTTGAAGATTCCTCGGCCGCGTGAGCGAATCGACAACTACTTAACTGCGAGGTCCCGAATATTCATTGTTCTTCGAGATTTCTTTTAAATGCGTGTTTATGAACTTGGCTGATGATACGGTAGGACGATTATTTGTACAGAACTATTTGCCGAAAAGTATCTTAGATTACATGTAACACTTTTTAATAAATTCAATATTAATCAAAATTTTGAAAGAATTAAGCTAAAATAAAATTTATTGAAAAATATCGACGATTTTACACTTTAAATGTTTGGAATATATTTGTAAATTATTTTTTTTAAAAACAATTACATCAACATCCGAAATCACGTCATTGAAACCAAGTCCTGTTACAAATACTGAACAATATTGATTCAAAGTTAAATTCATGACCTATAAAATCTCTCAAAATTGATTTAGTTTCAAAGTGAAAAATCCAACGAAAAATAAGCCCAACTGTTGTCAGTGTAATGCATAGACAGTTGCTCGTATTTCAGTAAATTGTAAGGGAAAGAATGAAATCTTTTAGTTTAACATTCTTTGAAAAGACTTTTATAAGATCATGCAATATAAATTAATTTAACAGGAATTACTATGACTGATATTTATTGTGATATTGTTGAACCTTTTCTTAACTTTTTTCTCCATTACAGCACCACTCTCAGCTTCCATCCGGCCGGACGTCCAGATCGTCGACGAAGGGAAGCCAGCGTCGTTTTCGTGTACTGTGACTGGGTTCCCGGTGGCGTTCATCTCGTGGATTAAGGACGGAAAACACCTGGTCATGAACGAAAGAGTGAGACTTGAATCACGTGAGGTGCTCCACATCGAAGCAGTAAGGCGTGAGGACCGTGGCATGTTCCAGTGCCTGGCACGCAACGACCATTCGTCAAGCCAAGCGGCCGCTGAACTCAAACTAGGAGGTGAGACTTCACTGCCGGAAGTAGTTTATTACACCTGCAAAACTGTTGGGAGGGAGGATGAACGAAATTTTTATTGAAAGCTTTAAAATTAATGGAAATTTAATGGAGCTGGAATGGAAGGGATCCTCTCATCTTTTTTTTTTTCTCTTTCTCTCTCTCCTTCCCCCAAACGAACTCCACTTAAAATGAAGCTATAATTTTTACTTTTGAATGATTTATCTAACTCCGGGGCTAATCTTAATTGTTCATCTAAAAAAAAGATTCATGTTTCGTTTGATACCCATGAAATGATTGATATTTTTCTCCTCGTTAAGCCAAATAACGAAAAAAAAAAGATTGAAGGTAAAAAAAAATAAATTCGCAGAGTAAAATTGAATTTCATTGTTTCTGTGCGTGTGTGTTTGTGATGGTTGAATTTCATCTGAATTCTGATAGTGTTGTCACATTAAATCTTTGTTTTCTATAATAACATTGAAAGAAAGAAAGAAGAGGATGAAAGAAAGAAAAGAATTTTCCTTCAGCAAAATGGATGCTGAGAATAAATGGTTTGGGCAAATATTCCAATTTATTTTATGCCTTCAATATCCTCTATGAAATGAAGGTGTTGTTAGAGGTTTTCTATCTCTATGAATGTTTGGATATAAGAAATGGCAGGGAGCAGGGTGGGAGTTGAGGATACCCCCTCCTCAACGTGAGTCCCCGAAGCCATCGGGCTCAATGCCCGCCGCCGCCGCTGCTTTTCCTTCATTCATTCGTTCGTTCGTTCGTTCGCTCGCTTTGACAGAGCCATGCAGACGTCTTTAGTCGGGACATTTATCAAACTGTTTTCGGCCTGTGAATGGAGAGATTGTTCTGCGCATGCGTTTCGCATCGATTTCACGTCCAATTTCACAGAAAGTCGTCCGGAATAAGTTGTGATAGCGCAAGAATCACGTGACCGAACAGAATCTAACTTGATTCGCCATAGATTGTGAGTGAATGTTCAATATTTACCCGCTTTCTAGGCGCTGTACCTTCTGAACAAAAACCCATGGGGCCCTCGATGCAGGAGTAGGATACGATTGCGATTGCTCAGCTCCTTTTCTGTCTTCTTTTGCTCGTACGCCGACCGCGCATGGCCTCTCTCTCTTTGCAACCAGAGCTAGAGAGAAACGCTTCTCCGGCTTCTGCATTCTTGATGGGAACTCGGTAAAATGGATTGGATTATATGCATGGTTATTACGTTCTACATTTGTAAAAATTTTATGGTTCCACGCAGGTCTCATGAATGATGCAGATCGGCTGCTCACTTGTAATAGGGCTCTCTATACAACCAAGACACTGATTGGTTAAACGCGATTTGGGGACCTTTACTTTTTTTTTCTCTTTATTTTCTCCTTCTACGTCTTTCCCTTTTTTCCCCCCTCTTTCATTTACAGCGATTCAGCAAAAAATAGTCCGAAAAATGCAGGTCTTTGAACTCGGTCGAAATACGTGACCACTTTCCTGATAGAAATTTTATTATTTCAAATGACATCGCAGAATTGAAAAAGTCTGAATGTGAAATTATTAAAGACCCATAAATATAGTGCGTAAGAAGAAAATTCCTTCGAAATAAAGTTCCTTACATTATAATTTTATTGAACACTAGTTACTACACTTTCCTTTTTACTCTTCGTGTTAACGTTCATGAAATTAATTAAAAGTTTAGAGGAATGAATTATCAAAAAAGAAGAGGCGAAGATTTTTCATCTTCAAATGCTTTTTTCAACTTTTTTTTTCGTTCCAAAAATGTGAGGAACATGTTTACTAAGTAAATCACTTTTTCTCCTCCTCCTGAGACTTAGGATTCGTTTAATAAATTCATCCCTTTCCTCGCATAGTTTAGCATTAAAGGGCGAACTTATTTTATTCAACTTTAAAACTGCTTGCCATATGATGCGTGCATGCGAAATCCAACTCTTATTTTATGATTCCATAATAAAAAAAAAAAAAAAAAAATATCGGAGCTTCAATTCGCTATTGAATTCTCATTAAGTTTTATCGAGCCAGCCACTTTTTTTTTGAGGAGAAATTTAATAATTTCAGAGGAGAAAACTGAATTTTGAGATGAATCTCATTCATATATTCATGTGAATAAAGAGAACATCTTTAAAGTTCAATTTAACTCTAACTCTTCTTCATTGCAAATGAATGAGATACAACGTTTGGGTGAATCCGCGACGACCGTCCCCTTCTCCGCCTCTCCTCCTCCTCTTTCTCCCCGAGGGCGATTCGTGCCAAAATTCTTCCTCCTTCGACTGGGAATATTAAAGTCATCAGGAATGACGCTGATAACGCCATTAAGTTAAAACAGTTCTATCGACCTGTCTTGAATGGACGATAATAAAAATTTAAAAATGGCAGGGAATTTTTAAAACGTTTAAACCCTGTTTGATTCTTCACGTGTTTGAAAACGTGCAAGGGAAGATGCATGCTTGCATATATTTTTAAAGTTTGCTTTAAATCTGGTTTAGCGGCTTTCTAGACATATCACAGATCAGGATGTAATAAACTTCTTTTTATGTATTTTTAATGAATAAAGAGAATAGGAAATATATGAACAATTAGGAAAAATCGACATTCGTCCTTAAATGAATTGATGAATAAGCAAGAAAATGGCATATTCCTTTTTGAAATTTGTAAAGTTTGAAGGTAATTTGGTTCACTGCCAACCATTTGCAAGAATGAGCAAAAGTTAATTAAATCTATTCACCAATATGAAAGTTGTTATACCGGCATGGGCAGCTCAAACGAGGCTGGTTACAATGTATATGAACTGGCATTTATAAAAAAGCAACGTGTTTCATGTATTTGCCATCATTTTCGCGTATCTTTCCTTCGTGAGAGTATCTTTGAAAGGCCAAATTTTCACGCTCGATACATGTTCGTAGCTCGCCGAAGGACTTAGGGTTCGTTTTGTAAGCTTTGGAGTACGCTAGCATCAGCCACTGCTGCTGCGAGGCAATCCACGGCTCCTATGCACTCGCGCGCACGTGACAGATGCCACCAGACTCGAATTTGCCTGCCGGTGTAAACAGATTGATTTGTGTGCGGGTGTGTGTTGCTAGACTGTGCGAGCTTAATTTATGGACACCAGTTTATGTCGTGCGATCGGAAATGATGAGAAACTTTTGCTAATGTTTTCTATCAATTTACACAGTCATCCAATTTGATTTTCCTATTTACACTGTTCTACCAATTTGGACGGCCGGCTCGGTGACCGAGAGGGTTAAGGCGCAGGTCTTTCCGCTCTCGAAACCAGCGAGTCGCGGGTTCGAATCCTGCCGAGGGCATGGATGTTTGTGCTTGTCTCCTTCATTATCATCCTTTCATCATGCGGAAGGCAACGGGAAACCACCGCATTATCACTCTTCCCTAGAAAACTGTTAATGGATAGCAAATGTCCACACAGTCACCAGAAGTCGATTTCGACTTGATGGAACTCAACAACAACCAATTTGGACACGTTTGCTAATGTTTTTTACCAATATACACATGACCCAATGAAAAAAAATCTAATGGATTGAGGTCAGATGAACAACATCACATCTATAGTGCTTGGGATAATCCAGTTCGCGATGACATTCTGTCCTAAACGATCATGCAACAGTTCGAAAATGACAGTTGTGTGGATGGGAACGTGTACCATCTTGTATAAACCTTTGATGTATGAAGTCAGACCTGCAGAACCCTTGAATAACAGGCATGAACTGGTTCTCAAGCATCTGCCTGCCCTCTATGATAACATATTTCCCTCCAAAAACACTGGTCTACAAATCCCAATCGTTAAACAAAATGCCTTGATGCCACGAAGATAGACACGATTTCAAATTAGTACTAACTGAGAAATTGACGTTTAATTTTGGTACGTCCTTTGGGCCATTTTGTATGTCTCAACTAGAAATACTTTCTCCTTGTTAATCTCTTGCTTGAACCATCTTTACAGATTGTACTGATTTATCAGTTTAATAGGAGCATCATATTAATGTGCAGATCCTCCTTTTGCATCTAATACTGTTTGAATACCTCGAGCCTTTGACTCCATAAAATGCCCCTCTATTCTGATGTGATGATGATGATGGCAGCCCTGTCCAGCTCGTCCTATAAATATTCTTAAGGAAAAAGATCCGGTGATTGTATAAGCCACGTGTAATAACGAGACTGTATGTAAGGGAAAGGAAAACCTGTATGTAATGAGATATGAAACGCCGGTTTGGTATTTCGAACGGCAAGATTGAGACTCATATGTTCCGTGAATCATTCTGTGACTTTACAAGCCTTGTGGTTTTCCGTTGATAAGAGTCCATCTCCAGAAAGGTAATGGATAGATGAATCCATTTCCAGGTAACGATGTTGATGTATGCTGGACCATTCTACAGGTATGAAAAACCAAACTCGTGACAGTAAAATGTTCGTCGCATTAAAATTGCTTCCCAAATTCTTCAATTTTGATTCATCTGAATATGCAACACGTTTACTGTATTCCTTGGCTCGCAGAAGGCTAATTTTTGATTTTTTTTTACCAGAGAACAACGGCACTCGAGATGGATCTGGTACCACAGCCGAGTAGATTGAGTTCTACCATAACCTTGTGGTTTGTTCGGTGGTCTTCTTTCTGCATTGTCATTGATAGCTTCTATTATTTGCTGCACTTTTCTTCTTCGATTGACTGTGACAATCTGACAATCATCAGTCAGCGTTTTCCGTTCATGATTTGGTTTCGAGCTAGAATGTTTTCTGTTTTACTCCATTCGATGTAGAAGTAGACACTTTTGTGCGTGAATACCGCAGAAGAGTAGCCTTTTGGGAAATACTCAATCCAGTCCTTCGAGCACCTGAATCTCTCCTCATTTGAAGTCATTCACAATCACTTTGGTCGACTATTCTATTTTATGGATGGCTTTCACTACATTGCTATCGTTTCGAAGTGGGATGAAATTAAATTGATGTCAAATAGGTGAAATGTTACAATGGATTTTAATGCCAATGTTTCACCATTATATAAAAGTGAATAAAAGCTTATATACAAATTTTATATAAAATATGCTTGGGTATAGTTTTTAAATATCGAATACAAAACCTAGTGAGCATCTTCATCAAAAATATATAAAATCTGCAGGAGAATGGATTTTGTATGCTCTCTCGCTATTTAATAGAATTCCCTCGTCACTTTTTAAAATACATGTATTAAATGTTTAATATGAAGTAAGCCATTTAAAAAGTAATATCGTTTAATTTGACATTTTTTCCCTCTCATTTTCTTGTCCGTTAGATGCACCTCCAGTTTTCTCTCACACGTTCCCAGAACAAACACTGCAGCCGGGACGCCTTGTGTCACTTCGCTGTGCAGCATCCGGGAGCCCGACGCCGCAGATTGTGTGGACACTGGATGACGCCTCTCTGCCTGTCATTGACCGCTTCCAACTTGTCGAGTACGTCAGCCTCCGTGGCGACATCATCAGCTACGTAAATATTAGTAAAGTGATGACGGAAGATGGTGGGGACTATCGTTGTGTAGCCAAGAACACGGTCGGCAAAATAGAACATAGCGCTCGACTCAACATTTACGGTGAGAAAAGGAACTTTTATTAAGCGTTCTTTTGTAATAAATCATTTAAGCGCATGTTCGATTTTTTTGAATATTTTTAAGGAAATTGTAATACACATTTTGCATTCAATCATATAATTATATAGATACGTTAAGTATATTTTTTATAATTCTTTTCAATAAACTAATATTTGTTTGTATTTGAATCAGTATACATGTAATATAATTTTTGTCAGCAAATATCTATCGCCGCTAGCATAGTCGATATAGGCGTCTATTCCGGGGGGATTCGATAAATCCTATGTTAATACATACAGCATTTACATCCCGTCCCCCAACGTTCATGGGCTTGCCTATTCTTTTTCGCGAACGTAAGCATTAAATCCTGGCTAAGAATTTTATTGTTCATTCAGATGATTCCCGCCGACAATTTACTGCTCTTTAATCTATACTGATAATTTCAAAGATGGACAGATTTGTTATAATGATGTTAGTAATTATAGCTGCATTTTAAATAGTATGCTCTTGTAATTTATTACAAAAATACGAGATAACTAGCGATATCGGTCTAAGTCACTTTAAATCTTATAAATAATCAGAATGCCTTAAATAGATTAATGCACGGACAAGAAGATGCGACTAAGTTTGGTTTTTTTTTTGAAACATAATAAAAAAATATATTGGTTGAAAAATAAAAACTTGTTGACAAGTTAAAATGTACAGCATGTCCGGCAGAATTACTACCAAATGTTCATAATTCTTATACTAATAATAACAGAATAACCGGATTTTGATTTTCTATTAGGAAAACTCATTTAGTTTCGGTAGATCTTAACATGAGCGTCTCGATTGGCCCAAACAATGTCAACACTACCTCTCTCCATGTATTCTGCAGCATTTGAGAAGTAACGGATACACAAGCCTCAAATATCCACCTCCGAAAATCAGCAAGGTCCTGCACCTGAGTCCGATAGGCAAAGGTTTTTACGTACCCCCAAAGAAAAATATCTAAGGTGGGGAGGGGGGGACACCAAAAATGAGACCTGATCTTCCAAACCATCTTTGTGAAATTTTCGATCAAAGTTAATCTGTTATGACATTGGCGTTTTCTGGAGAAGCGCTATCTTGCTGAAACATGAATTCATCTGGGTGTTTTAGGAATTGCATGTCTAGGAATGTTGTTCCTGTGATTATGTTTTCGGCATAGAAGAATGACCCGATCAGAGAATCAGGGGTCATTTATTTTACTCCGCCATTTTCTCTCTTATGCGTCATTACGTCATTACATCCCGCGCTTTGCACACTAGCGTAATCATTTCATTGTTACTAAAAACTTGGAGAGTTTTTATACACGACAACATAAAAAACATCCTTGTATCTTAAATGGTTGAAAAATAATAACATTTGTTATTGATAGTAATTCTGTCGGATACGCTATTAAATCTATTGAATGAGGTAAAAAGGATGCACGTTCATTATATCATAGATTCGATTAGGAGAACGTGTGCCAAGAAATAGGTTAAAATTGAATTACGATAGGTTGATTCCTTTGTCATCAAGCCAGTAGGTTGGTTTATGCAGTGAAGCTACACGCCTACACAGACAAACTTTGATCATAGAAATAGAGAGGGGTCACCCCATTCATTGCTACTGAAAGCCAGTGACACCAAAATCAATCACCTGTGGATCAGCTGTTTTCTCAATCAATTAAGTTCTTTTAATGGATTAATAATAATAATAATACAATAATAATCAACAGCAATATTCAAAACAAATGACTAAGGTATTGATGCATTAATTGAAATACATGCAATGTAATAATTCAACCTGTAAACCTCTTCATAACGGCATGGATTCTGAATACGTTGAAGTTTTTCGTAGGAATGTTACGATATTCGAAAACTACTATAGGAGTTTAATCCTATATGGTGCGCATCTTTTGCCTCGCCCTATATAATGGTGAAAAATTTAGCCGAGACGCTCGTATGCTTTATTATTAATAATCACAATATTGGCCTTTTCCCTCGTCTATTTATTTATGAGCTCTAAACTTGTATAATTCTATAAACTGGTCAGTGCTATTCAGATTGAATGTAATTACATATACGAGGGGCGATTGATAAATAAGGTCTCCATGGCTGTAACTTTTTTATTTATTAACCGATTTTCAAAATTCTTTTTGTATCTTATACTCACATTTGTCCTCTATGTAATGCACTCTTCACTTTTCGACATAGTCCCCATCCCTTTCCACGCATTGTGTGAACGTGTGACTAGTTGGGAGAGGAATTCCGGAGTTGTTGTCGACACCAGGATTGAATGGCAGCTTTGGACCCTCTTCTGGAGTATGATAACGCCGTCCACACTAGTGTTATTACACACTAGAGGCGTTGCAGCGCCTACAGTTCAAAGATGAAAAATTGCAGTTCAAAAATGAAAGACTTTGCACATTGCGACTTTCACCACTTCCCAAAGAAGAAGGGACATGAGTTGGTTCTGACGGCGAGGTAAACGCTGCCATTTAATCCTGGTGTCGACAACAACTCCGGAATTTCTCTCCGACGGGTTCACCCAACTAGTCACGCGTTGGCGCAATGCGTGGAAAGGGATGGGGACTATGTCGAAAAGTGAATAGTGCATTACATAGAGGACAAATGTGAGTATAAGATATAAAAATAATTTTGAAAATCGGTTAACAAATAAAAAAGTTACAGCCATGGAGACCTTATTTATCAATCGCCCCTCGTAAAACTAATTTAATATGTTCTATATTTGAATAAGTATATTTCTCCGCATAATCACGCATCATTTTGCTATATTTATGCGACTGATGAAAGCTAGCAGAATGGCACTTTATATTTCGTTTCACAGCAAATTTTGGTAACTATTTCCTCCATGGAATCATAGTGGCAACTTTGAAGGCCCTCCCTGGGCTAATTTTGCACTAAATCTGAACTTGTTAATGCATGCGGCGTGCTTTTGAATGGGGCTTATCAATTGCTTTGATAACGAGGTCTCATGAGAAACTTTTGCCTCACTGTGAGGGGAAAAAAATCGCTCTTCAACGCACTCACATTCGTTTAAATGAGTATAGGACGAGAAAATCGCAGAATCTGTCGTAATTTGTATCATATTTATTATTACATCTTCTGACAAGTTGCTGATATTGGAGATGTTAATTTTCAATCAATCCAATTCTTTATCTTTCATTGTATCTTAAAATTACAATTCCATATAAGATGAGGGGGGAGGCAAAAAGAGGTGAGATGCAAAATAGTATAATCGCTATAGAAAAACGCAAATTGTATACGTTGCTGTGTAAGTTTGAATATTCAGTAGGAGTACGTATATACAGTGACACCTTATAAAGTGGTTCTCTCGTTGCTACCTTATAAAGATATAAAAGAGAATAAATGAGGCTGGCGAATAAAAGTCCAACATATAATCATAAATGTTATTATTGCTTTCTGCTTTTGTTTCTTGGAAAAATCAGGTTCCAGTTTGCGAATTTACATAGTCCCATGTTCTTTAAAGTGCTTTATGCTTTTCTGAGCATATAAATATTGTAAATTTAATTGCTTTTGTATTAGTACAGTGCTTTCTCAATTTACCGATGTAACGCAGTTGCTCCAACTAGCAAGACTCCTATTAAACATAGAAGCAAAATAATTACTTGCACATCTTTATAAATGTTTGCTCGAAGTAGTTTCACTGGATCTTTAATATTTTTAAACTCTTAATTAAACATTTCAAATGTATTTTGAAATGTGCGCTTGAATCTCTTCAGCGCAAACACAAGACACTTATTCTTTGTTTAACATGTCAGTCTTTTTTCTCCTCCTTTGCTTCTACCCTTCGACCACAGTTGTTTACAGTTTTTCGTCTGATGGGTCCAATGTATTAAATTCTTTCTCTGGCATTATTTACCCTTAATCTGAAAGTCGTTCTACACGAAAATTACGAGGCAAACAAAGAGATGGAAAGACTTTGCGCTCTCGGCGTTCGTAAGGGCGTTCGGTAATTGTCTCATGTCTCGTGCGCCAAGGTAATGCCTGCGGTTTCTTTAACAATTTGTTACGGGCTTCAAACCAATTCCTCGGAATTAGTTTCTCTCGTCGTTTTCTATCCCGACACGTACTGTTTCGAGACTAACCACATCTTCTTAAAACCTAAGTTAATAGCAAGGTTTACTCGTGAAAAGGAATTAAAATGGGCTGCTTTTCTTCTGAGACAATCTAACATAAAGTAATATTTTAGTTGTCTGTTGGCTTTTTAGAGATATATTATGAAAGCTTTGTATATCTTTGAGAGAGAAAAAACTTTTTCTATGGACGCCATTGGCCATAAAAAAGTAGATCCGAATGCTGAGTCTGAAATAATGCTTGGAGGGTGGTAAAGTACACTTCTAATACAGTGTATCCCAAAAGTTTAGATAAACATGCAAATTACGAGTATTTTCAGAACAATAAATATATTTCATTTATAAGGTGTTTATTTATACACCAAAAATATATCTGAATTTAAAAATAGCCATTTTAAGAAGTTCTATTTATTAAATTAATAATATCCATAAACAGCTGTCCCATAAGTTTAGGTAATGTAAATATTTTTTCACATGAAATAAACAATTAAATCTTAAAATAATTTATTGATTTTTCATTTGATTGTATAACTTTAAATATACGATTTGGTATTGAATTAATAAGGTTTGGAGATATTTATAGTGAAATTCTAGCACAGATGAAAAGTGGCGTTTATTGGCCTACTAGTTTCCAAACAGGGTGCCTCATAATTTTTCTATAATGTAAAGATCCGATCTTCGCGATGGCCATTCCTATATAATCGCTACGCCATTTTAAAGTTGACTTTGATGCATGAATCGAAGCATTGTTATGTTGAAATGGCCCAACCCAATATTTCCATAACAGAAAGGAGGTTGTCTTCTAGAACCTGCTGATAATTCTCATATCTGTGGAGGCCACATACTTTAATAATTTCAGATGCACCATTAAAGAAAAAGCAAACCCAAATCATTAATGATCTCCACCTTGCTGCCTACTGAAGAATTCTCGGGGTTCTTTCTTCAAATCATGCCAATAATCAGCAAAGCACAAGAAACCAACCGCTTTTCCACAAGTTTTTTATTTACCATGAATACGTATTCGAGTCGTACGCACTTATTTTTCATCATGACTCATTTTTTTCATTTGAGTCATATTCATACGTATTCATGGTAAATAAAAACCTTGTTGTGGAAAAGCGATTGGCTTCTTGCGTTTTGCTGATATCATATCCACAGGTAAATTGGTTATTATATATTTTTTCTAGTTAGATCATGCCAATAGTCTTTCTGTCCATCATGTTCGTCGAGATTGAACTTCTTTTCATCTGGATCCAAGCTAGCTGATGTGCCTTTTAGCGCAGTCAAGCCTGTCACTCTGGTGTGGATCTATTAAAGGAGGAGGTTTTCTTTTCTTCATTGTAGTGACAAATATTAGGATTATTTGCTAGAAGAGATCTGTTTGGCTAGCAAGTCGGGCAATCATGTGATCATCTCTACAAGAAGTGATTCTTGGTCGCCCTGGTTCTTGGTCGCCCTTGATTTTGGTTTGGAAGGTGGATCTCTTGAGAAAGAGTTTATACTCCAGATACAGTTAAAATTTGTAATATAAATATACAAATTTTAATTTTTTTGCAAATTTAACTTACTGATAGACCTTGTTCTTGTAATCTTTCATGAAGAGCAATTTTCTGAGCGGAAAATTGTCTTTGCTTGGGTATCTTAAAAACAGCATTTGGTTATGCAGAATTGTCTGTAGATATTTCAGTCAAAGTACTGGACAGTTCCGTTATAAAAATATTGTGGAAAATGATTTTTTTGAACAACCTACAGTATTTACATAAAATTATTTATTCACCAAATAATTTAGTTGATAGCATGTTGTTAGTTTCGAAATATGTTTTTTATTGTATAAATAAAAGTCTTATCAGTGAAATAGATTATTTTCTTTGATTTGATATTAAAACCAGATGGATCCCGTCAAAATTTGATGGTAAGCAATCCATCTTATTATTATTAATCTCCATCTCTTTAATTAAAAAATAAATAAGTAAAAAATCGTCAGAACAACAGATAAAATAAGAAAGCAGCTTAAAAGTAGAGAATATTGCACGGAAGCCAATTTTTGCGGATTTACATAAAGACAGTTTTTATCATATCATTATGCATGCGCTTAAAGCAATTTTTAATTGTAAATTACCGCTAATTAGTAGCAGAGATGGACACAACAACTAACTTTGACAAATCTACTACAGTCTAAGATCTTTCATTTAAGACCAAAATGAAGTTTAGAGATGCAGTAGTTTTCTACAACGAACTGTCGAAAGAATCACCCTTGGAACTTAAATATATAGATTTTTTTATTTTATTCTTTTTTAATCTTTTATTTAAAAAACAAACAAACATGGAATCAATCTTGGAATTTAAATATATAGCTATTTGCACTTTTGGTACACACTGTAGAATTGAGAATTTTCTTTGCTGAACTTTTTTTGCTGAAGTTTTGTTAGTGCCGCTTATTACGAAGTTTCTGTACCTAATTTGCGGCTTATAAATTATTAGTTTCTTCCTGGTTTATTCTTTTCTCTTTTTTTTCTATCTCCGATTTGTTGATAAGTTTGTTTAAAAATGCTTAAAAATCATTTGCGCTTAAAAAATTATTTTCCTCAGAAATCTAATAAGACTATGGTAGTCCGTTAGAGAAGGAAAGGGAAAAGAAGTGGCTCGAAGAAAAAAGCCACTTATTAGGGGGTTTTTTGTGATGGACTTTTAAATTAGATGCAAGTAAGAGGGGGAGGAGGAATCCTCCTAACCCAGCCAAGTGAATATAAAAAGAGGGCTTTGAACCTCATCTTCTTAGTAAAAAGTAAGCTGGAGTCAAAGTTTCTTGACACTTAAGCGCTATGAACACTTTATTGGTGGTGCCTGGCGGGAGGCAATCAAGGCCCATCCTACTAACTTGTCTCTAGACATCGGGGATTCGAAAAGACCTATAATTGATTTTTTACCGCCGATGCGTGCATTTATTTAATTAGTTTCTTTTTTTATTTTAACCACTGGCGATAGGCTGACAATTGCAGCGGTGAGGCACTCAGCAGAAAAGACTCCGTCGCCCGTGAGGCTCTCAAGTGCCATCAATCACTGCGGAGACCCCTCGCACCCTTAGAACCCTACCCCCTCCACTCTTCATTCTCCCTCGGCATCAAAACCGCATTACAGGGAGTTTTCACGGTGGGGTAAAAAAAAGTCCACACTCTTCCTCCTCCTCCTCCTCCTCCTCCTCCCTTCACTCCCTCTCTTTTCGATTTTTACTTAATTGTCGTCGAAACGAAAGGATCCATTTCCTTTGGCGCCTTCTCTTCCGAATGGTGGCGTTCTTATGCCTTTGTTCGCCCATCTTGTACTTCGGGGTGTTTCGAAAGAAGAAACTCTTCTGCATCGATGTTGTGCACCCTCTCACCGTTTTTTTCTGCCTATTTTATTTTATTCGGGCGTTCTATCATTCTTGAAAGTGGCAAAGGCCAGCGGGTAACATGGAACATGCTCTCTGAGCCAAAAACCGAACCCTTTCCACTTTTTTTTATTTTTCCCTTTCTTTGATAGCTGGATGTTACGAACCCATTGCAAGTAGCGTGCCCTTCCTTCCTCCCCAATTCCCCCACCATCGTCATTATTTCCTTTGCATGAGAGGATTGAAGAGATAGAAAGAGAGAGAGAAAATAGTGACAATTGAATGGTAATTACGGACGATAACCATGCACGCTCCTATTATCAGTCTAGTTGTGGGACAATTTGGCTCTCTAAATATTCCTCGTCCGTGAATAATTGGAGGCAACTCGTATTTTTTAACACTGTTTTAGGATACATTAGAAACGATTGTCGTAATTGCTGTATTTGTTATTTGACATATTGCTATTGATTACATGATTTCTCATAATTGCAGGCTGGGAAATCTATTTTCGGGTTGAGCCCTGCAATATGAACGATTGCATTTCCTCCTCGGGATAAAAACGGGGCTGAACCCCCATCCTCGATAATTCTAAGCTTTGTGCGGAACATGTTTTACCATTAATCACAAACCGTTTTATTTATTATTTGCGACACATGATAAAAAAGGAACCTTTTAGATAACGCACTCCTCGCCATGATAATTTTTGAATAACTAGACTGCAATTAATTCATGGGGCACTTATCTCAGCACCAAATCTACGAACAAATTTAATTTTAAACCGTCTGGTCTTTAAAGCTGTCAAGTTTCGTCGGAATAAGCATAAATTAATTAAACTCTCCTAAATTAATTTTTTTATTCAAAGTCTAAAGAAAGCGTGAGTAGAAAAGTTATAAATATTTTCATATTTTAATACTTGGTGACAGTTTACTGTAATAAGCAACAAATGCTCTTTCGACTTATAGGACGTTCTCCTTTTATTAAAAAAAAAGTTACTTTTTTCTGTATTCTCTAAGTTTTTGTTTTACTTGTCTATATGGATACAAGGTTTTTTTTCTAAATAATAAGTCGACTTTTTTTTTTGGCAGGTCCCCCTTTTGTCCGGCCAATGAGAAACGTGTCCGCTGTCGCCGGCAGTGACATGGTGTTGCGGTGTCGCATTGCTGGTTATCCTATCGACATTATACGTTGGGAAAGGGGTAAGAAACGACGTGTTTTCATATTAATTCAGTTGATACACAAGGTTAAGCCTACTAAGCATTTTTTTTGGTTTCGAAAACCTTTTTACATAAATATTCTATGAGCATTCTAATATGAAATATTTTTTTAGATAGAAAGTTTTACTTAAACAAAACGGCAGATAAGTGTGAATAAAATCTAACATTGCAACTTAATTCCCCTAAGATATACTAGAAATTTTATAAAAACATTGATAATCTTTTCTCATCTATGTGCTAAAATGCAAAATTATACTTTCATATTATATGGATTAGCATACTTCAAAGCTTCATTTCTAATTAATTTGATAATTGGCTTCCCTAATTATATAATTTTCTCCTATACCTTTAAACTTTATATAATTAAGATATTAGATGGATTTGGTTGAAATTCGTATCTATGTCTTTGTCTCGCTATGAATTTATGACATTATTCAATTCATATGATGCCGTATGATCTAGATTTATAACCTGTAATAATGTCAATGAATTTAGTCCAACTCAACTATAATATGGTCAATAGATAACCATATTACATCTTTAATATCTTCGTTGGTATGTGAAAGTTGTATTTGCTTATTCATATTTTAGAGTCTACAATGTAACCCTTAAAGGCAAAATAGAATTCCTTTATTAAAAATATACGTGCCATGTTCAGGTTACGCTGCCGGACTTAAATTATTGCCTTCTCGTGTAGTCTCGAAATGAATCAACTTTAAACTTGAAGCGTCATGTTTCATGCTGCATATTTTTACCATTTTGATAGATTAAATGGGTTGAAAAGGTTATTGCACTGGCATAATTCACCACTGCTGCCGTTCCTCTACGTGAATGTCCATTTGAATGATGCGTCCTCATCATGACGGAAAATATTCGATGGTTCTGACATTTTTGGTATTCCGCTTTTTTAAATCAGTTTTGATGAGGACGAGAACGTTCGTTTTCTTTTGCCATTTACTTGACGTTAAAGTTGTTTTTCCCTTTAACGACTTTCTAAATTATCCTTAATAACGCTGGGCAACAAAATTTCAAAAAGTTCATGCTTCCGAGATGAAAATAGTCATTTCTTAATGAATTCAATATGCTGAACACGAATTTCACGAAGAAAAACTTGAATTGGCTATGGCATTTTTGAGAAAAAGTATATATATGTCCAGAGGTTGAGTCAAAAGTAGTGGCCGGTCACCGCGCAAACTTTTAAATGGTCATCAGACAGGAACCACTCATTGCTAATCTTCAAAGTAGAGTCCTTCATGCTCGATGGTCTTTATCCAACGATCAGCCAGTTAGCGGATGCCCTCGCGAAACCACTCCTCCGGTTTCTGGGCGAAAAAGTCACGCACGGCGTCTTTAACCTCACATTGGCGAAGCGCCGTCCACGCAGGACGTGCGCCATGGACCGGAAGAGATGGTAGTCGGAAGGTGCCAGGTCGGGGCTGTATTCTGGCTGTGGCAGAACCTCGATTTTTTTCCAGCAGTGACGACACACCTTCACCCGTCGTTGTGCTTGCGCGGGCGTCAGCTCGTAGGGCACAACTCGGCAGCTCTTTTTGACGTTTCCCATGGCGTGCAGATGTCGAACCACACTCGATTGTGATGTCCCGATGTCCGTCGCTAGTCCACGGGTGGTGCTCCCTGGGTTGGCTTCCACTTGTTGCAGTAGGGCTGCGTCTTCCACCCATCTTCCAGGCCCATGTCTCCAGACGAAAAGCGGGAGAACCACCGTCGTGCTGTTCGTTCATTGGTCACACCCTGACCTTCCACCCTGCAAATTTCGGCGGCTGCTGCTCGCGCACTGGTCCCCTTTTTCCAAAAGTGACGAAGGAGCCCGCGTATCACCAATTTTTCTGCCGTGTAAAAATATGGCACGACGCGGATGGCACAATGTCTATGGCATTCAAATTCGTACTGACGTTTCTTCTCACTCTTTTCTCTTAATAAACTGCGATATACCCTTGTGGTAAAAGGTTTTCGCCCAGAATTCGTCAAAATCTACCCCCCCCCCCCCTTCCGAGTCGGCTACTACTTTTGACTCAACCTCTGTAAATATTTTAATACATGTTAAAAATGCCTTAATCTTCTTCGAACTTTCACTTTCTTTTGGCCTGAGCGTCCAACAATAGTCAACCAAACATTGCTTGGTACCGTTGCTCATCTTGGCAATGTCCTGATGGAAACGTTCGCCGTGCTCATCACTGACATACCCGCAGTTATCAGGGAAGAAAACCAAGAGGTAGTCAAGAAAGTGGATATTTAAGGATAAATTGCAGCCAAATGCATGATACAAAGCCAACACATCCTCAACCAGATTCTTGTATTTTTCGGTCTTGTCATTCCCCAGGAAGTTTACTGTCATTTGAAAGAATGCATCCCAAACATGTTTATCTTTACGGACATGGTTGAATAATTTGCATAACGAGATGATGACGCGATAGCACCTATACAATGGACAATGAGTCAATATCTCTGCAACGAGAGCCAATCAACTTTTATTCAAGGTGATATTCGTGTTCAGCACGTTAAATTCGTTCGGGATTGGGAACGTTCACCTAAGAAGCACTGTTGCCCTGTGTACTCTCATCGCGTCAATGCAGAGCAGAGCTTATTGTGAGCTTATAGGGCAAATGACACCAAATCGGAAGTTGAATTCATATAAATAGAGAAAAATAGCAAAGAAAATTCCACGGCCTGGACTCGAACCAGGGACCTTCGGATTACCGTCCCGATGCTCTAACCACGAAGCCACCGTGGACATGAAAGCTGTCGCTATTAAACATGTCTTATGTGCACAGGTTAAAGCTCGGCTCCTTGTTCGCAAGCCTGGACTATCTTTACTATTAAATGGCGAAAAATATTATAATAATAATTGGAAAATGGTCTTAGGAGAATTTTTTTCACGCCATTTTGCTGCTATGAATTTATATAGTTTGAATACTTTACTGATACTAAACATCAATTTTATTCTCTTTTTCCTTTCATTTTTAATAAAGGCCACTTCCGGTAATATAAATTCATTTTAAATTTTGTCGAAAACTCCCTTGACATCAGCTTAGCCAAACAGAGGCCAACGAGATTTACATGCCGTGGCGCGATTCACAGGCACATGCCCGACGAGATTTACAGGGCCGATAGAAAGACAGGCCGGGGCACTGAAAAGTCACATGACCAAAGTAGATCGAGGAACAATCCAGTCTTTATTGTATCCAACAAACGAAAAAATGCTGATTATAGAAATTCAAGATGGAAACATGGAAACAAGGAAGATTGGATTGTTGCTCGATCTGCTTTGGACATGTGACTTTTTCGCTTCCAGGCCTTGTTATCTCGTAGTCCTCGAGCCAACTAGAAAGACAGGCCGGGGCATTAAAAAGTCACATGACCAAAGCAGATCGAGCAACAATTCAATCTTCATTCTTTCCATCTTGAATTTCTATAATCAGCGTTTTTTTGTCTGTTGGAAACAATAAAGACTGGATTGTTCCTCGATCTACTTTGGTCATGTGACTTTGCAGTGCCCCGGCCTGTCTTTCTACTTGGCTTTGAGCCAAATCGTAGCCAACGAGAAAGACAGCCCCGGCGCGGAAAAATCACCTGATCATAGTAGTCCGGCCAACAATTCAGCCTTCATTGTTTCCAAAAAACGAAAAAATACTTATTGTTAAAATTCAAGATGGAGACAATGAAGGATGAATTGTTGCCCGGACTCCGATGATCATGTGATTTTTGAGTGCCCTGGCCTGTCTCTCGTCGGCCTCGAGTTGGCTCGTAGCCCACGAGAAAGACAGGCCTGAGCACTCAAAAGTCACCTGACCACAATAGTGTGAGTAGCAATCCAAGCTTCATTGTTTCCAACAAACGAAAAAATACTAATTGTTAAAATCCAAGTTGGAGACAATGAAAGCTGGATTGTTGATCAGACTACTGTGGTCAGGTTACTTTTGAGTGCCCAGGCCTGTCTTTCTCGTGGGCTACGGAGTTGGCTAATATGACGTCATGCGTAGCCAACGTTTTTGAATGGAGGGGGCCTCAGTTTCGCTTATTTGTTGCCTCTTTCTTAAAAAATTTGTAATTTTTTCCATAAAAGCTTGTTGTTTTCTTTTTATTATGTTACATTCTTTCTGATTATTTATTATCTCGATAGCGATATTTTTGGTGTCATGTGTCCTTTAAGAATAGCATAAAATTTTGAAGCTTATATGCTACCTCATATTTTTCTTCGTTTTCTCACTTGCGCGGCGCCTCTCCACCGAACTTGGTGAACGTTAAACTTCACCCGGATGATGCACCGACATGACAGCTTCGTTCGAATCCCTAGTGAAACGAGTAAGTTGGGAAAGCCACACCCGAATCTTTTTTGATCGTCATTTTTATTAATTAATCATTATAGTTGGCCACAATATAAGTTTCAGGCTATTCAAACTTACATGCGTAACATGACACTAAAGACAAACAAAAGAAGTGGTACAAAAATGTACACGTAAGGATTTCCCCGTTTTGAACAGTTTTTTTGTTTTTAATTTCTCATGGCGATGGGGTATGAGAACAAATTTTACATTGGATGAAAGAAGAACCGTCCAAGTTTATGTAACTTGTATTACAAATGCTCGATATTCGATTTCCTGGTGACACGACACACATCATTCAGACACCTCCTCTGACACAAGCGGATCTCCTGGACCTTTTACCTTCACAAATCCACCACCTTGCCTTTTCGCCGATGCTCTTGGATGGGAAGGGGGCCTGTTTCTAATTGTCAACGGAAATTTTTCTGCATAGGAACTGCCAACAAAGGATTTTTCAAAGCCGAGCATGCAGAACGTTTTATTTTAAGGAGTCGTCGTTTGCTCGACAGTGGCATCGCGCGCAAGAAGTTCGGGAGCATGCTTGAAAGCTGTCATAGTTTTTCTTTCAACCAAAGCAAAATTTGTCCTCATACCTTATCGCTACCAGAAATTTTCAAAATGCGATATTTTTATATATACCTTGTTAAATCATCAGGAACTGGACAATGGCCTGGAGTTAATTGACACGATAAGATTTATCAGACATAATCGATGGCATTATTTAGAACATGAATATGGAACAATTTCATTTATTTAAAATTCAGATTAAGAAAAAAGATAGCTTCTTAGAATTACTAAAATGCCTACAATTATCTTTCTTATTACAGATAGAAATTTTACGTAATACCATAAACTTTTGCATTTGAAAATATTTTGTTCACTACATAATGTAAAAGAGTGTTTATACACGGTGTTTCTGACTGGAAGGGTGGTTCTATGTACATAGCGTGATTCCGTGCACCAATCGAAGAAAAAGTTACTTATCGAAAATCTCGAAATCGCAAAATTGGGGATGTAAAAAAAAAATCGCATCGTTACGTCATTTATGAGCTTTCTGCGCCAGCAGGGGCGAGGAAGTTTTAAAAAACAATGTAATGCTTTGTTAATAAATAGTACTGTAAGACGTCACAATGTTGCAGCGCATTTAGTCAAAACAAAAGCACGTTAATGTTGTAGAGATGCGTGTCTTCAATCGTTGCTACGATTTTTATTACATACCGTAAATACTGTATTAAGCGCCCGGGCGCTTATTTGCAAAAATTCAGCAGACCCCCAGGCGCTTAATGCAGGCGGGCCGGTATTACAGGTCCGGCGCTTATATAATTCTGCACAACTGTGATGGATACCATTATGCAAAATTCTCGCCCATCTCCTTCATTTTTTCTAAATTATCCTACTGTGTTTTCCATTCCCGTTAGGATCAATGCTAATTTGCTTGGCTGTAGCCTCTGTAGAATGGTTTTCAGCCTACTTTACTGTTGCGAGATTAAAATTGATGCTATAATTGTGAAGTTTTCATTTTTCATCAGCTATGTTGCTTGACTGAATCCAAAATTAAAAGCAAGAAATTAGAAGACAATCGTGCTGGTATCTAATTTCCGGTTTAGCAGTGGCATTTGGGAGAGCAAACATTCCCGTGAGAAAGCAGCAAGAGAAGAAAAATCCACGAAATGAACTAAAATAAGCGCCCGGGCGGTTATTGAAGGTCCGGCGCTTATTTGCAAAAATTCAGCGGACCCCCAGGCGCTTAATACAGGCGGGCCGGTATTTCAGGTCCGGCGCTAAATACCGTATTTACGGTATTAGGAGGTTTCATGCCCTTTCGAGTATATAAATGCAGATTATGACACGCATCTTATATTGAGCGCATGTGATGGAAATGATTTTGCTGCCTAACGTCTCTATCAGCAATGTTTTCCAAACTGTCGACATCCCGATAGACGAACGTTTAGCCCCGTAGACCGCAATTTACGTGAATCGGGGCGTCTTCAATCGACCGACTGTTGGACACAGATTCTGAGATGAAATACCGAATTCGGTTGCCCAAACTACAACTTTAAGCACAAGAGACTTGGCTCGAATGACACGATGGTCCCATAGCTCAGTCTGGAGAATTCTACATCAAAATTTGCAATATCCTTATGACATACAACGTGCAACCTGCTAACTTCCAACGACGAACCTGCTGACTTCCAACTGGCTCCTTGAGAAACACAGGACAAACGACTCGTTTGTGAATCAAATACTGTGGACTGATGAAGTGATTTTTAGCAGAGACGCCATTATGATATACCACAACTGGCATATCTGGTCGCATGAAAATCCTCACGCCATGCGCCAGTAGGGTCAAACAGCGCTGATGTCTCAATGCTTGGGATGGCATTGTGGGGGACTTCATCATCGGTTCGTATATCCCAACTCATCGATTAACTAGTGCACACTACTTAATCTTTCTTGAAAACGAGTTACCACTGTTACTGGAATATGTATGTTTGCAAGATCGAAGATGCATATGGTTTCAGCATATTGGTGCCTCTGCTCGTTTTGGACTTTGTGTGAGAGATAACTTGAATCGGGTCTTTTACAATTGATGGATTGGAAGAGGTGGAGCAACGGAATGGATTGTATTATCACTTCCATTCTACTCTAAGTTTACAGTATAAAGCTTTTTTATTTTAGATGCACAGGATGGTTATAAAATAGGTTCGCCTACTCAGAGCCCTCTACAACTCAATCTAATGAACTGATTGTGAGGCAAATTGACTATTCAGGCTATGGGGGAGAGAATTCCGGAAAGAAAAAAATTAGTGCAAATTTTTAAACCAGTTTTATTGATTTAAACAAGCAGGCAAGGTTTTTGTTTGATTACAGCGTATGTTCCTTCTCATTATCGGCCTTATTAGCAGAAAGTTTATGCAAATTATAAAGTCAACATACCCAAAATGGAATGGATTGATCCATTCATTACATTATTTTTAGTGAAAAGCTTTCAGGAAAGATCATGGTTTTAAGCAAGAAAGAACGCGCATATCGTCGTCTAAAAGGACTGCGAAAAGGGCCCATGTCAGATACTGGGTTGCGAAAAATGATAAAGAAACTGGAACCTTCTGGGGATTTGGCTGTCGCACTAGGAAGAGGACGGCGCAAGATAGCGGAGAAGTTGTTGAGGACGTGGCTGTTGCAGTGGTGGGACAGAGGTTCCTCTTCTCAACATTCTTCAACAAGTGCTCGAGCAACAGCACGTGAATTGTCCATCCCATGGTCCACGCTGCGAAAGGTCTTGCGATCCATTCTGTATTGGTACCCATACAAGATTCATCTGGCACAACAGCTAAAACCTCAAGATCCCTCTCAATGCGCTGATTTTGCTTATCGATTTCTGGCGAGGATGATTGTTGAAGACCTGTCGTCGTGGAACATTCTATGGTCAGACGAAGCACATTTCACCCTAGAAGGAGCGGTGAACACGCAGAACTGCCGCATATGGATGCCTCGCTCCCCCATGTCGTGCATGAAAAGCCATTGCATTCTGAATACGTGACTGTATGGTGTGGATTCACCGCTGATTTTATTCTAGGCCCCTTTTTCTTTGAGGACTTGACACAACGAGCTTCTTTAAGATGTTCTGTAACAAGCGCATGATATTGTGACCTTCTCCCGATCTGACGCCAATGGACTTTTTTCTTTGGGGTCATCTCAAGAACATCATTTACTGGGATCCTTGCAATACACCAGATGAACTATGCCGTAAAATCATTGCAGCGTTTAATGCAGTTAAGCACGAAGATGTCCTACATTGTGTACGAAGATCTGTTGTTCGCCGAGCACAAGCGTGCATTCAGCATAATCGAAATCATTTTGAACATCGTTTGTAGGAAACAATCCGCCCAACAAAAACAAACAACAAAACATGGTAACGTTTGAAAATGTATCGAAATTGGTAGTACAAAAGTGATATTTACTTTGCTCTGTTGCCATGAACGAGTTACCAAATGACATCGAAATTGTAAATAATATATTTTTGTTTAAAAAGAAGATAAAATGGTGGAGTTTTTAAAAATAATTTATCTTATCAATAATCTGTTTATTTTTAATGTTTCCTTTCTTCTTCATCGGCCTCGGTGGCTCAGTTGTTTGCGTGATCGCCTCTGATGCCCGAGTACGCGGGTTCGATCCTGGCCGAGGACGACGAGGATTTTTCAGGGGGAAATCCTGAGATCACGCACTTCCTTCGGAAGGGAAGTAAAGCCGTTGGTCCCGTGTAGTCGTTTGCCGGCTGCACGTTAAAGAACCCTTGCGAGGCAAAATTTGCGGCCCCTATAACGCCGTCCTGAAATGGCCATAGCAGTTGAAAAGGACGTTAATACCAAATAAACCAAACCAAACCAACCTTTCTTCTTCGTTTTTTATTTTGTTTTTATCAATAAGCTGTTTTGTTTTCTTTGTCCCTTTTTATCTTTTTTCCAAGGTAAAACCTCGTTAAGCATTTGCTTTTGAAGTTTACTTTTTCAGTTTACTTTGTAGCGTGTTTTTACTTTTTTCAAAACTGAAATAAATAAATTATTAATAGTTATTATAACAGTCGAAAACGAAAGATTCAATTATTTCATCGAAATTTAAGAGCATTTTCTTAGTTGAAATGAATAATTTATTTTCGGAGCTTGATCTTGAATAGTAGGGACTGGATTAAGAATATTAATTCTGCTTGAATTAAATTAATTCCAAGATGTTTTTCCAAATTCAAATAGGAAATAAAAATGGAAAGCTTAGTTCTTTAAATGTCATTCGGTTCATTTTAGTATGCCAATATACATATCAATAAGGGTTACCTGTTTTGAAAACGTGCACATTGAAAATAATGAACACGTTCATTAAAGAGCATTACACTTATCAAAATAATGAACTGCGCCACTTGTTGAAATTAAATGACGTTTTCGCCAGGTTTTCAGTAAACTTCGCCTAATGTTTAGACCCTTAACATTTGTGTTTTGAACATTTTGCATAAGGGATTTGGCATCATGCATTTGGCATCATGCAAAGGATCACGCTAGGCATTTATTATCCTTCCATTTAGAAACACCCTGCATATGTATAGGATATTTCCACCAAACATTTGGACTTCATCATTCATTTTGATTATGAAATACTATTGTATATGAAGGGATCTCCAGAATTAATCAATTTCTTTAAAAGAATTGGAAACAGTATTTTGTTGTATGTTAGGATGTAATTTTTGATCGTACGACATACAGGGTGGATACAAACATGAGCCCCCCTCACCTCTTCCGAAGCTGAATTTCATGTTGACCATTTCAGGAACAGTGTAGCTTGCCATCCTGGAATTGTTCTGTCTTCTGTAAGCTGACACATGCCTTTTATTTGCTTCTACTCATTTGCATGTTGAACATTTGGGAAGTGCATAGGGAGGTAACTAATGAATTCAACATGGGGTTGTTGGTGATCCGTTCATCGGATTTTGGAAAAAAAAAATTGTTTTGTTCGGAATTCCATGCTGAACAAGTCTTCAATTGGAATTTTTCGTGTATCTGTTACGGTTTTTAAGATAGGATTTGAATGTGTCCTAACTTTCATATTTGGAATGATGAAAACTGCACCATGGGATAGGATAGGTCACCCACAACTTCTTATTCATTGGTTTCATCAAAATTGACATATCTGCTTCGGTTATGAAAATAAAAGGGGGAGGGCTTATTTTTGTATCCACCCTAAATACAGGTAGATTCAGAAAAGTAGGTCAAGAATGAAATACCATGTACAGTTTGTAGCGGGGAACAATATTTTTCCTATAAACACGGGTCCAGAAATGCATTTCTTACAGAGATAATGCAACTTGTACGAGGTAGGAATGGATGTGCGTTACCCAGATGGCAATAGTAGGGTCCATATAAATTAGGATCTAAACATGTAAATTGTTCGTGTCCTCTCCTTTAAAAGAGAGGAAACGAAACATGAAACTCCATTGTCGTACAATGGATCGCTTGACTAATGCGGAGCTGGCGGGCATGCATCTCGTCTACGGCGAGGCACAGGGTAATGCTACTGAAGCGGAAAGGATTTACCAACAGCGTTTTCCAGACCGTGATCACCTACATCGCCGGGCGTTTCAAACACTAGACCAACGACTTCGAGACACAGGTTGCCTACGAGGTCTATCAAACGACGGCCGTGGAGTGAACATTCGAACACCTAACCTAACCTCGTACAAGTTGTATTATCTCTGTAAGGATACATATCCGGACCCATGTTTATAGGAAAAATTTTGTTCCCCGCTACAAACTATACATGGTATTTCATTCTTGATCTACCTTTCTGAATCACCCTGTATAGTAAACAGTTTCAAAGAAAATCCAAATCATGCGGCAGCGTACGGGTTGCGAGGAAAGAATAAGAAACGAGACTAAAATTAAAAAGTTAGTGAAATATAAAATAAAATGCAACTTAAAAATTTCTCACAAAATACCATGAACGAATAAAAGGTTGTTAAAATACGTTTCAGTTCGAAAAAAAAGGTAGGCTTTTGTTTTGTGGACATATTATCATGCATATCCTCAAGTAGATAACACTTTCAGGTAGAAAAATGCACATATCTTTCGTAGATCTCTAACAAGATGATTGGCCGATCAGATGATTAAATGCGACATCAGTTCCAAATTTCTGCTTTATATCAGCATTTGCTGAAAATGTTCTTTGTGGCGATTGTCTTTCTTTCCTTGAATCGGTGAAATAAAAGGAAATGGATTACCCTGAAATAACGTGGCATATGCATATCATTAATCATTGGCGGAAATGTTATTAGAGGATTAAAAGAGAAGAAGGGAATTAAATGGCGCGTATGGCTTTTGTAATCCTTTGCTGTCCCCTTTGATTAACATAGTCATATTAAAAATTAATACCACATTGCGTTGGATTATTAATCATAAAAAAGAGAAAGGATTTACTTTTTTGAACATATACAAGTTTATGCTTTTTATTTTTCTTTTATTTTCCACCCTAATGAAATGGTTCCTTTCATTACTTCAACTTATCCAACGTAAACGTTACGATTATAGAAATCTGTCTTTAAAATGTTTCAATTCCTGGAATAATAGATCTTTTAAGTAAATTAATTCTACAATGTCAATAACAGTCTTGCTAATTTCGTGGACCCCAACTGTCTTTAAACAGCTTTAATGCTCTCTTATTAATATGTCGATCGATTCGCTTTAAGATGAGTGTATTTTCATTATTTCTCTTTATTGCCGCCAATCATTTCCACCTGAAGGAATATAATCTCTCAAGTTTCCATTTCAGTGGCTAAAGATCAGATCGAGGAAAGAATTTGTCATCTAATTTTCCTTTCAATTTCACTAATTGAGGATAATTATGCGAGAAAAATTGAGAAAGAAAGAACACACTAGTTTGAAAGATTTTAATATCGTGATTCGCTTCCAGCATATCGTCACTAACAATGCTTGTCCATCTATAAAACATGAAAAGCTAATTTACCTCAGTAAGTCAACAGGCATTTGTTGTTGCTTTTATTATAATGCTAAATATATACTTAAATATCCCAAAACTTGAAGATGATATTTGTTCATCAGCTCTCCAATGTCGTTCTTAAATCTTTAAAAATCTACGTTAACGCTTTCTTTATGCAATTAAATAAAAGCATTAGCTATTGTATTTTTGTTATCTGCAATAAAATATTGAAAGAGACTTAGAGTGCCTTAAATTTTAAAATGTTGAATGCATACATTTGCTTTAACAAAATTAATGAAATTATCAGCAGTGTTAATTTCCGCTTCACATTAATTATTTATTATAATGAGCTCTTGCTTGAGTCTGTGTTCTCGACTGCAAATTCAAGAGCTCCTCTTTATTATTAGAATATATTAAAGCATTGAAATTTAATGTCAAATACCTCGTTAATTTATTTTATGACTGCCATAAATTATAATCACTGTTATGAACAGACATTAAAAATTAAATATTTATTATTTGTCCTCAGATTTTTACATACTTTCAAGTTACCCTCAACTCGAAATGAAACTCGATATGCCGTTCTTGTATATGCCCTGAAAGGTTTATCTGATTTAATAAAAATAAACTTTATAGCTAATTAGACGAGCGCAGCAATTAAGAGGAATTCGCAATTCGTAAATTATAATTATATTAAGGAATTTCAAACTAACTTAATCAATAATTGACACATTTAATTTAATTATGTATTGATTAATCTGTGCTTAATCGTGCTTTCTCACTTAGTTTCTTATGGGTGATTAACTATATACAAACTCACACATAATATTTATAACGTCGGGATACGGTCGTTATTTGTTAGCATGTAATACATGAAGTGGTAAAGGTAAACAGACATGACTATCAATCATCTTCCGGGCACCGCAATGTTTATGTCCAGTGAGGGCCAGGGAGCCACGTCCGAAATCCACTGGTGAGATGGCTAGGTTCTTGCAGCGAGAATGGGCCCATATACCGGAAGATGTTTATCAGAACCTTGTAGAAAGTATGCCCAGAAGGGTAGCTGACGTAATTTCCAACGAGATAATAAATAAAATAAAATATCATTTTCTCTTACCTTTAAACTGTCCATTCCATTAATGTAAGATAATGTATAGTTTATGATGTAGTAGTTGCACATATTTGTTGAACAATGAGTTGGTACAAGTATGTTTAATGTGGTCCGATTTGTCTTTGCAGAAGTTTTCGCGATCATAGGAGGTGATAGATTTGTTATTGTTTTTTTATATACCAATTCATTCATTGGTAACCATGCGGACTTGTTACAAATTTATACAGAATTTACTAATTTTAATTATCGTTGTTATTTAATCTCAACTAATGTAAAGTATACAAAATTTTAATGCAATCATTGTCAGTTTTTTTCTGACTTAATAAATATTTCTTATCTCTTAAAGTAGTTTAAACTCTGCTTGAGGCTCTTTTAGATTAAAAAGTTTTTCAAAAGAGTGGACTAGTTAACCTTTTACAGAATAGCAGAAGTGAAGCATTATTATGTACTCAACTGATTCCATTCATTACGGTTACAGGTCTCTAGCCCTATACAGCATAATTTTTCACTCCAACTGAGATACAAAATATTTTTAGCTCAAAAGATAGCGTTTTGTAAAAATGCTAATATGGTATTAAAAATTTTTGATTTTACATTAATTCGGTGATACATACAGAAACACTTATTATTTAGGGCCCCCAAAATATTTTAATCCCCGGATCCCTTACTCTGCTTAATCCGCCTCTTTTTGCACTTCTTACGAGGCACTTTCGGTTAGACTCCATGAAGGTTTTCAAAATAGACATCTCTGTCTCAATTTTTGTTGCAATCATTTACAAAAACCTAAGAGATCATAAAGAGCATTAAAAGAGACATAATACAAAATATCATTACGTAAGTAATTCGAATCTGACCACATTTAATCCGAATTTATTTAGTTTACACCTAAAACTTAACTACATAGTCGCGCCATATTATTGTGACCGCCAGTGAGTAAAAAGAATAACCGTCTATCTGTTGGATTAGGCCTGATTAATTGGGATCGGGGAAAAGTGTTGGGAAGTACTTGGAAGTCTTGGTCGTCTCCACCAACCATTCCGTCCCAACAATACCTCATACAAACAAGCAATTAATCTCTCCGAGTATGGTATAGGAAAATAGCGGAAGCCCCTGAGTTCATCTATTTTCTCAAAGATAGTATTTAGAAAATGAGAAAGAACTCTTATCTTCTTTCGTTTTTCATCATTTCCGAAAGACAGTGGACTGCTACCCACGCAAACTTCATAATAACATATCTAGAGGGATCTGCATATCGGATTTCACTCCTTTACACACTTGTATACCATATTGAACAGAAGATTCTCTTTAACTCCCATCCCTATAGCTCCATCCTTCCACTACTTGATGACCAAATTTATCCATGCAAATGATAGGTCAGAGAGTGCATTCAGGGGTATCAGTCGATCCAGGAAACAACCCCAGACCATAACACTGCCACTACCAGCTTGTGTTATTCCAACAATGGTTGCAAGTTGATTCTTTTCCGAGATTTTCCGCTCAATACGACACTCTATGGAATGACTCATCGTTGAAGACAACCATTTGCCAATCACGTGATGTCTAATTTCTATATTGCAATGCATGAGTGCAGTAATCATCCGTCTGCTTCGGAGCCTATACAGGATTCGCTGTACTAACTTCGTTGACACACGTGGGGCATCCACTTTCCATCAACTTGTGATTTATTTTGTTGGTAAGTTTCTCAGTTGTTGCGTGTCGGTCGGCCTGCACACATCTGCGAAATCGACGTTCACCTTTCACATTAATGACGCGCGGTACGCAGCAGTTTCCATGCCGTTTATTCGCAATGGTACAATTTAATCACAATAGCACGCGAACACTTCAGAACTGCTTAGTTTTGGAATTGCTGCCACCCTTGGCCTGAAAGCCAATGATCATTCTCCTTTGTATGTCTAATAAATCGCTCGTTTTACCAAGGACAGCAACGATATGTGCAAAGTACAGACCTCTCACCTTTCATACCCATCAAACGAGCTCGTGACGATGTCTTTTTTATGGGCTACTTCGATGTACTGTATATGTGAGAACATCGTGTAAATTAAACATATGATGAATATACACCGAAGAAGACTTCAAGGGAACTGCATTTTATAATGCTAGCAACTGCCTATGCTGGAATTAAGCATTTGCTTGATATTATTTCGGCCTTGTTTAAATGTCCGAATGTATTTATCATTTTCGCTTATGAAATGCATTCTGGGGTTCTTTTAATTTGTATTTATTTTCGAATTGAGATTTTAATTACATATTACTTCTGTGCTGTGTCTTTCATCTGCTTTTTTTCATTTTTAAACATCCTTTGATGTCAGGCTGACATGTCTGTGCTTATCAGCGTTTTTCTGACATGCTTACGCTTGAACGAATACTTCTATCGGATTGTAGACTGATATTCTTATCTCTTTTTGTAAACGATAAAACCGTGTAATGAAAATAAGAAATGAAATCATCTGGATTTCAGGGGGAAATATTTTTTCTGCAAGATACTAAGACTTCATTTTACGTGAATGTGTTTCGAATGAAAGTAGGAAGAATTTTTTTTAAAAAACGCAAAATTTTCAATCTAACAGTTTTTCGATATATCGAACCGTTTCGAGATATCCGCTTTTATGCCTCTCAAAAGGCATTTCATTAAAAGTACGCGCAGAAATTTATTTTTGGAGAAAATTCAAGTTCTCCCTAATTAAATCCTCCGTATTTTGGTTCAGTTTTGGCTCGATGCAGCTTTGGAAATTATGATAAAGAAATTTCAGAAAGTTTTGAATTGATATTACTACCTAAGCGCCATTCCCATTTTGGTGATATCACCGTTATATCATTTCTGTTGATTCTAATTTTTAAAAGATCATTCTTATAAAGTGAAAACGAATACCTTTCTGAAAGTAAAAGCAGCGGAAATTCATGGGAAATGACAACGTTAATCAACCAAACATGTTCCAGGTATTTCCCATCATATGTTACTCTTCTTTTCCCTTTCCATTCAGCTCTTAACTTTCTGCATATTTGTGTTATTGTATCGCTTGTTCAAATGGCAATACTCTAAATTATCTTCAAAAGAACGTGCCTATAATTAAGTTTTTTCGTGAGGCAGGAGGAGACTTGGAGGAAGCGTAAGCAATCGATTGCAGAGGATAAAAGGGGCAATGCAAATGAAAATTAAATGAAGAATACAAGCTTTGAAAAGCTGCCGCCAAGAAAAAAGAAGGCGCATTGCTTAAAATTATTAAGTAAGAGGCAAAATAAAATTAGTGTTGTTTTTGGTAAAGTTTATAAAATAAGCGAACAAGTAGTGATTTTTTTTTGAAATGAAAGCACAAGCCTTTGCTGAAAAGCATGAAAATGGCATAGGAGAGGCAATATTAGAAACTACTTTGCATTTAAGTGCGTTTACATATTGAAATCGATTGACACTTCCATTCTGTTTCGACAGTTAGCTTCTTTAATATATGGAAAGAAATTAGAGACACTAAATATTTTTGTTAAATAACCAAACATAAGCTAAATAATTAGGAACATAGGAGCATTTGTTCTTTCATTAAAAGCGCTACTTAAGTTGTCTTATTCTTGTCGTTGCTTCAGATAACCTTAACCCTTTTAAACAAAAGATTGTTAACGCTTCTTCATGAATGAAAACGATTATTTTGTCACTTTTCATCTATACGAGAACACTATGCACAGCGATGCGAAAAGCCCGAAAGTTGGAAAAACTATTAAACAAACACATTCGGAATTAAATTAGGATGTTGACTATGAAATAAAGATATTTAAATATATCTAAACTCAAACGTATGGCCCAGGGTGAATTTGTGAAAACTATTCACCTTTAATATCTACAGGAATGAAAATAAGGCGACTAGAAAAAATTTTCCAAAAACACGTCGATTTCTATCTAAGTTATACACGGTGACCCAAACTTATCCAGCATAATTGTTTAGGAACATTGTATGATTCAAATGGATGCATGTGTTAGGGCAGCCGGGATTAATGACTTGGGCGTGAAAGTGGGCGATGAGAGAGTGTGCTGTTTATTGTATGCTGATGATGCTGTTATCCTGTCGGAGAGGGAAGAGGATCTTAGGACACTAGTGGTAAAAATGAACGAGGTGTGCAATGGGCAATATATGCGAATAAATGTGGAGAAGACGAAAGTACTAGTTTTTGAGCGGGGAGAGGAACAAACGCGATGTATGATTGAACTCCTGGGTGTGGAATGAGAAGCATAAAAAGCGACTGTGTGCAGTTGAAATGAGGTATCTGAGAGGTGTAGCTGGAGTTACGGGACTTGACTGTATTCAAAATGTTGTAGTGAGAGACGATTGTGGAATGCAACGTAGTGTGGCTGATGTAGTGGCAAAGTCACCGTTGAGGTGGTTTGGACATGTGGAACGCATGAATGCGGAATGACTGACGAAACGATTGTATGTTGGTAATGTTGATGGCGGGCGAGGAAGAGGGAGACCGAGGAAAGAATGGAGAGAGCAGATGGATAAATATCTGAAGCTGTATGGGTTTGAGAGCCTGAACAATAGACGTGCGTGCATGAAGAAGAGAATGACCGTGGAAGAAGCTGGGATGGTGTGTAGAGAACGGAATGTGTGGCGCCGATTGATTAGCGATGTATGATTTGGTCGATCCGCTTTTGGTTTTTTTTCTTTTTGTGTGCTGCCCACCCTTTTTTGTAGGATAGGGGCGTGATTTTTTTGTTGTTGTTTGTTGTTGTGTGGTTCAAATGGAACAAAAAATATCCTATAAACATTATATCTAGTTTCGATCGTGTGTGAGATATCGACGTTTGTCTATTTTCTTGTAGAGTTGTTAAAGCAAATAAATAAAACACTTCAGAGTGCAGATCACTTTTATTCTGCATACTGACAGAACATCACATTGAACTACAAAACAAAACTAAAATGATACAAGGAATAAGAATATGAAGAAAGTAACAAATCAATGTCGAGTAAGCCCCCAGCTCCAATGCACTGGTGTAAAGGTTCAAACCTTACACGGATTTTATTTGTCATTACGAATAATTTATTATTCATTTATGCGTATCTATTTATTTGTTACGCATTTGGGGACATTTATTGAATTGGTTTTCTGTTGACATTTACAAACAGCAGTTTATGCTGTAGCTGGAAGCATCTGATATTCTTTTAAACGTTTTCTAAAACGAGTTGAGCTTTCTGTATTTTTGAGAAAGCTAGAATTTTAATAGAAATTTGAGGCTTTGAAATCTCTTTGTTCAGTTGTTGAGAAATTTTATGGCCTCGAGTGAAGCATGACTAATGGTTGCTTCCTCTTTCTTAGGCAATTTTGCCTGTTTTACTGGGAAAGGAGCGTTTGCTCCCTTTCTCTTCTTGTCATATCAATGTCTTTTGACATTGTCCAGCTATCGGATTCAGGTCCAGCCGATGAGTTGGGTGGTTGGTTACGCTTAAAATAGAAGACTTTTTCCTCCCCCACCCTCGACTAGTTCGGATCTTCGTTGACAGCCTTATTGCCTTTTGGCATTTCTCTGGAACCTTCTAGGTTCTAAGAGGTGGCCACGCGTCTATTAGGCGCCGGAATCAGAGTTCCAGATGTCCAGGCGGATTGATCCGGTTGACCCAGGCTTTGAAGCATCTTGGATGACCCGCGTGACGTCACCCGATCGCTCATTGGTCGGATGTTCGAATCCTGGTCGTACGAGAAAACTTGAATTTTCTCGATCTAGGAGAATGATCTTGGTTGTCGCACCGTCAAGACATTCCAGCGGCTTCTGATTCCTGCTCCTCGATGTGGGCCTGCCGACGAGTGTAAGTGGCTTGTGTTGGGACTTAGTTTTCTCGACTGGGAGCAAAACCCATTGCTTTCCGATGTCCGATTACGGGCGGCCCACACGAGGAGATCACCTAAATTTCTTTAGTTAACTTTTTATTTTAATTTGGTGCATTCAGTTTTTCTTTTATTTTTGCTCGATTTAACGAGGTTTCTGTAATGTTGAGATCTATCGCGGTGCCCCCGCGTTAACAATGCTTTTGTCCCGTAAATTGACCAGTTAGTCTTTGTCCCTTTTCCTGAGATGCCTCGCCGCCGTATCCATGTTCAGACGAACGAAGTAGACGACCTGAGATGACCAAAGATGTGTCCTGCCACGCCCGTTATCCAGCCACCACGATGCTGGTGTTGCTGTTCCGTTTTGAGTATGCGAGTTCTAGACCTTAATTTTCAGTCCCTGGCCATTTTAAAGCGTTTTTCTTTGCCATTACATTTTATGGGTTTGATTGCCGTTATTATATTCTACTTGATTCAATTGTTTAGTTAACTGAGTTTTCATTTGCTAAAGCTTTGCGCAAGTTTAAAGATTGTTTTATCCTTTGAGGCGTACATTTCATGAGTTACTCTTATAATGATTATTTTCTGCATTTTACTTGATGCCAATTTTATTGAGATTCATTTATTATGACTAAATCAATTGTTTTAATTAGTTAGCACATTCTTTTCCGACCCTGGTAGAGAGGTCGAAGGTTATTTAAATATCATTTACTTTAATTGTTTCTCGTATGAATAAATTTATTTATTATTTCGTTACACCAAAGATCTTGAGTCTATCTTTCTTTATTGGATCCTTTCCTGGGCCGTGCCTGTAAATGCGGATGAATCTTAGTGTGGGTTTCATATTAAATCTTAACCACTCATTCGGCCACGATCATTCAAAATTCTGCCTTTAGGCAGTGGCGCATCACGACTGCAAATCTTGAAACTCACATTAGAGGCACAATCGCTGGCTCACGGTTGATACCTTTACAATTAAGGAGCCAAGACAAAGGCATTCCATACACTGGGTACATCTTCGGACAACTGAGCTGGTAGCTGCCAGAATCTGGTTGGGTGTAATTGCTCGATTACAAGCTTGAATGGATGCAATGAGTTCATCTCTGGTGGTGGGTGGATTGCTGTAGACCTCCTCCTTTAATGTTCTCCACAGAGAAAAATCTAATGGGGTGAGGTCTGGTGACCTAGGAGGCGAAGCCACTGGACCACTTCTACCGATCCAACTGTCCGGATAATTGACGTTCAACCAGTCTCGCACTCCTCTACAAAGTGGACCGGGGATCCGTCCAATTGCAATCGGAGGTTTCTTCGTACATCCAATGGCATGTCCTCCAAAAGGATGTAAAGGTCATCTTGGAGAAAATCAAGAAAAACTGCGGCGTTCACTCTGCCAGGTAGAAAATGGGAACCAATGAGCTGATTATAAGTATGCCCATCCACACATTGACACTGAACTGGTGTTGGAAAATGTCTTCAGCTATCGCATGAGGATTCTCGAAACTAGATGCAATGTTTATAGGACATTTTTTGTTCTACTTGAACCATACAATGTTCCTAAACAATTATGCTGGATAAGTTTGGATCACCCTGTATAGATATTTTCGACGAACCATATAGCTATCTTATGCACCACTCCCATCCTCACCCCGAGATCCATTGAAAATCCTATATAACTCATTTTGCGATATCTCATTTAAGAGATGATTTTCTCAACAATTCAGCACTAATTTTTTTTTTTACTATTTTGTGACTCTTTGCAAGATACAGTGGAATTTTTAGAAAATTTCTACCTGATATTCTTAGAAAATTAGGTAATCGGGAAAAAAAATGTGAACATGATGGTTCAAAACTATCATCAAAACTGCCGATATGCGGTACTTTAAAATGATACTACAGCTTCAGATTACAGGATATATACACCCAGACAAAAATATGGAGATTTTCGAAAAACATCTGAAAGGTTCATCTGAAAAAAAACTTTTAAAAAAAGAAGGACTTGTTCGTGCATTGTACGATGATTTATTCGCACGTTACTTAGTTTCTTCTCTATACACAAAAAATTTTATGCACTTCAAACAATTTCTTTCAACAAAAATTACAGAAAAACAAACAGTATTGAAGCCAAAAGTTTGGAGATTTGTCTATGCTGGGACATAAGTTTGGAGATTCTTTGTTTAGCATTTGGTCCAGCCGCCTTTAACATTAATAACTGCTTGCACACATTGTCTCATAGAGTCTATGAGACACTGACAATCATCTCTCGATATTTCACACAAGACATGGGACACAGTTTTGAATAAATCCTTGTTTGTTAAAATTTTACATATGGTAACGTTTCGCTACATTTTACCCCAAACTGTTTCTATAGGATTAAGGTCAGAACTATTTCCTGGCTATTTTAGAAGGTGAATATTTTGTTCTTCCAACCAGTTCAGTGTCGCGTTTGCTTTGAGACAAGGTATATTATAAAGTTACCATCAGGAAAGTAAAAAGCAGCACCTGTTATCAGATGATCAGCCATTATTTCCGTGTAATAGGAACTGCCGAAGTTTCCTTTGGCAAAAGCTAAATTTCCGGTCCCATATGCATTTATTGTTCCATAAGCTAAGATGCTTGGTAGAAATTTGATTCTATATGGTACACATGTAAAGTCCAGCTTTTCTTGTTTCTTGCGCACAACTTTCTGTTTATCATCTTTCAGTGGCTAAATCTAGATTCATCACTGAATATGACTTTTTGCTATTGTTCTATAATCCATGTTGAGTGTTCACGTGCGCACTCAAGTCCTTTTTCTTCGTTCGTTTAGTTAGGAGAGAATTTTTTGCTGCAGAAGGAAAAGAGTAACCTCTCTCTTTCAAACGCCGGGTTGTTATCTTTGCCGAAACTTCTTTCTTGCTGGTTGGATTCCATTTGGCAGTAATTTCTCTTGCCGTTTGAAAGCGTGATATTCTCTGACAATACCTCTTAGATGTCTATCTTCGGCTTTACTTGTGATGCGTTTTCTGCCGCACCTTTGCTTCACAGCGCAACTTCCAATTTTCTTATATTTTACAATAATCTTGCTTACAGATTTTGTAGTTAAGTTGAGATCTTTTGCTATTTTAATTTGTTTTTCTTTTTCTTGCCATTTCTTAATAATAAAGTTATGAATAGATTGAGGGATCTGTTTTGTAGGAGGCTTATTGAAAATTTAAGAAAACAAATTCAGCACATCCCTAAATTGTAATCAATCAACCCATCTTGGATTAATTTACATAATCATGAGGTCTATAGCAAAATTTCTGCTAATAGAAACTTCAAATGTTAATGTTTTTAACAAAATCTCCAAACTTATGTCTCAGTAAAATTAAATCTCCAAACTTTTGACCTCAATGCAGTTGTTTTTTGCTTGTTTTTTGTTCAACAAAATTAGTTATTACTCAAAAAATTTTATGAGTAGTTAATAAGATGGTGTATATTAAATGTACATCGCTGTGTAATGCATAGTACAGTTCTATTTTATTTTAATAGCACTTTCTGAGATAAATCTTTTAAATTTTCAAAAATCTCCAAATTTTTGTCTTGAAATGTATGTAGCAGGGTATGTACAATCAAATGGCACCATCATCATTGCGAAGGCTAGTGGAGCTCAAAAAAATTAATAGAAACAAACACCTTGATACAACGTGAGCCATTCAGTTTGATCATTATTTATTAGGCTTCTTTTTGTTCGAAATAGAGTAAAAAATATAAAGATAGATTCTTAAACACAGGTATGCGTACTGAGGCATACATATTATAATGTAATTTCATTAAAGCGACGTTTTCATACTTTCTCATAATTTTCAGAAAAAATATAAATGGGGATTGAAATTTCATATCGAATAAAGAAGAAATGGTTAAAAAAAAAATTAGAAAACTGCAGTTTTTATATTTGAGATTTTTTTCGCCTCGGCACAACTCTGCGACGTTAGAAAGACGTAAGTTATTTCTTTTATAAAAGCCAGATTTATACTAACATTTTCCGAGTTAATATTTCTAGGATTGAACAAAAACAGTAAGACGTCTTTAAAAATTAAGGGTAATCAGTTTATTACCCTTTATTTAAGTAATATGGAAATTCGTTTTAGAATGTGGCTCAATTATCGATTGTTTTTTTCCCCTTGCTGCATCAGGTCAAAAACCTGAAATCATTATTTTTAACCAGTCGTGTATAGAAAAAAATATATTTAATTTTAACATCACTCTTCCTATGCTTAAAAAATCAAAGTTTGCATGACCTTTTTTGCCGAAAAAAAAATATTTACATTATTCGTGGCTTTCGTGTGGCGTTCTTTGTTCTACAAGAGGTAGTTTTGCATGTAAATTAGTCATAATAATAAGCGGTCTAATAAAATTGAATGGAAAAAAAAATGGCCAAACGCTGCTTTTTGAAGAGTGGTGAATGAGATACAAAGGAGTCGTTAATAATAACCTTTCTATTCATGCCTTTAATCTTTAACGATCGCTTTTAGTGATGTTGATCGACCGTCATCTAACAACTACCTTTTATTCACGTTGATTGTATATAAATTGCATCAACGCACCTGAATGTTTCAATTGCTTAGGAGCTGTGAGCGTTGGCATTGTGATCAGTGTGAAAGTGGAAAGCATTTTGAGTGGCGGATCAACCGGGTGCAATATTGGGGCCTTTTGAAGGAGGCAAACCCCCTCCAAGTGCCCGACTGCCATGAAAATCGACCGACGGTTTCGGATAAAGGGTCCTTCCCCTTTTTCATAAATCGCAAATGCAAATTTAATGCGCCAACCCGGACAGAGAGAAAGAGAGAGGAATCTTCTACCAATGGTTTTCGTTACTCTTCGGAGGGACGGGTTGGGTCCCTTAACACAAATATAATTGGATTGAAACGGCTTCATCACAAAAGAGATTGATAAAACCCACGCTCGTACCATTAAAGGATTTCCTGTTGCTCTTCTGTTTCGTGTCTTTATTAATCTTCTATCTTTTCGATGAAGACCAGCGCTTGGAAGACCCAAATCCTACCCTCCTCTCTCCTCTTTTTCCCCCTCCTCTTCATTTTTAAAACTAAGTTGATGACTTAGGCTCTTAATCCTAGGACTCCCCTTAATCCTTAGAAGAAAAATGACAATTTTAATAAAGTTGACAAGCAAAATAAACTCATAGGTCTCGGTATTACGAGTCGATTTCCTGGGCAATTTCCCTTCCACGATTTTCCGAGGAGAGAGAGAGAAATTAATTTCGACCGTTTTAATCTAGCGAATGTAATTTTACATCGCTCCTAACGACTGAGAACAAACACAATTACAAGATTCGGGCCGCTTTACTTACTGGCTTTTCTTAACTTTTATCTGTGTAATTTACTGCAGTAATTGAGTTTATGTATTTATTTTTTCACAATGGAAGTGAAGCTGTGATTTCCACTACTCTCCTTGCCAACGTCGGTGAAAAGGAATCAAGACAAAATGCCCTAAGGATCAAAGTTAATTTTCATTTAGCACTCGTTCACGGACGATGCTAGGGTAAAGACAAAAAAGCATGAGATAAAAAGGCAATTTCGTATCCTGTTTTATGATAACGTACAGACAGAAAATGATGTCAAAAGATCCCATAGATGCCTAATGAAATTGCCACTATCAAATTTGCGAGGCCTGCGTCTTCAAGCCCTCGACATAAATATTAGACAATTTATGGGTTTACTTTTGCTCTCCCGTGAAAGTAATTTTTATACCTGCATTCTCTTCTTTTTAATCATTCTTTGGATTATTTACAAATCTTTTATCCGCTTTAGATTGGTTCTAAAGAAGGCGCCTTTTATTTAAGGTAAAGAAAGAAAAGGAATGATTCAAAGGAACATTGATATGGATGTTCAATTTAAATTATTGTACAATTATTTTTAAAATATTCACCTCTTAAAATATATTATCCTTAGCTGAGATTATTTATTAATATTAAGTTTGAAGCGTATAATAAACAATTAAGTAAAATATTGTTCTTTTTATTCTTATGCCCTAAAACTAATGAAAGGTCTGCACAATAAAATTTGCCGAATTTACCAAGCGCTGGATGGTAACACATAAAGTGAAGTTTCCTTATTTTTAGGACGGTTTGCCCTGCCCGTTCATTATGGTAAACTGTGATATAGCACTTGTGATAGTCTTGTGATGCACTGCGAAAAGACGGGAAAACGTGTTTTATTGATCCAAACTTAACATGAAAGCAAGCATCCTTTAAGCCCTGGGAATTAGTTGGTAGAAATTTTCTGCTCTAATTTCAGTAATTTCATGTTTTCTTTTAAAAAATGACGCGCTTATTTATATGTAATATCCTCCACAGTTTGTTTTGAATGTGAAATGTATAAAATGATTGTTAACAGTTCTTCATTATTTAGTAATGTTGATTAAGACATGCGGGAGTTGATAATGATCACTAATTGAAGACAGCACAAAATAGAATTACAATATATAACTTTCTAAAGCCCCTCATATAAACTCTCCAGTATTGCCCAGCACCCGTGGTCTTGGATATAGTTGGGACCAGTAGCAGCTCAAGTTCAACGTCTTCCATGTTTATTAAACCTGGAACCAATCAAAGTCATAAGTATTAAGGTCCGGGGAATAAGGAGGGTGGTAGAATGCTTCCCAACTCCATCGGATGAATAGGTCTTCCATTGTGCCAGTCACAAGACTTTGCGCTTTTTCATGCAATGCGTATGGTGCATTTCTTTAAGTGCTACTGTACAAGCTATTCAGTTGAACTCCATGAATAAAGATAACACGATCTCAGTTGTACACGGCAATGATCATCATCTTCGCTGTGCTTGGATTCTGGCGGTCTTTTGGTTGGCCGCGGCGAACCATAATTTCGCCACTAATTAAATTGTTGTTTCTACCCCAATTCGTAGCCGCATGCTCTTGATTCGACTTTGCCCTCCTGGTGCTACCTTTCCAAATGCATACAGGAAGCCTCATACCATTGCCATATTTACACTTTCGTCAGAACTACTTGTATAAACGAAAGGTAATTTTTCGTATGTGAAGTTTCTTTTTTTCAAAATATATAGAATAATCTTGTTAGGCGCGCCTCATCTTTCTTATTGCATCACAGCGGCTATGTTCAAAAGAAGTCACACTACAATGGAAACAGTGAACATAAACAAAACCTGCATTGCTGAGAATGGGTCCTTGGACACTAGAGCAAGGATGTAGTTTATGTATGACTAGCAGAAGCACCCGGTGTTGCTCGGGATAATTGCAGTTGTAGGGAAACAAAACAACCTCAAGAAGTTAAATAATAACTCAAATTGGTTTTCAGTAATTTTTATAATTTCTTGCTGTAAACGAAGCTCCCGTTGCTCAGATGATTCCGACGCCCGGATTACTTTTTGTCATCTCAGACCTATACTCGTTCTTTTCTTCGGTGGCATTTCGATAGATATGAATTAATATGTATCCTTCGAGCGATTTTTAAAGAGCACATTACAGTGTGCTTGTTGATTTGAAGAGTCGATTTTATGTATTCGTTGTTATCGGTTATGTCGTAAACTGTCGCTTGAGACCGACCGGCGTCCTTATATACTCAACCCACTGGAAGAGGAAAGGAAAGCTGCCGTCGCATCTGGAAGGTTCTACACTATTCAGGGGTTCCAAACTCACATACTGGTGCTCCGCATATTTCAGCCACAGTGGTTAAGAGACGCTCATCAATATTTACCAAGACCGATGGATAGGTAGGGGTGGGTCAGTTCCATGGCCTGCCCTGTCGTCCGATCTCAATCCAGTGCAAATGTGGGGATGTTACACCATGAATCCGTCCGCAACCGTCATGAGTCTATCGTGTCCTTGCGCGCGTCGACGCAGGCGGAGGACATTTTGAACATTTATTCTGACTTGTGAGGTTACCACATGGTGGTATTGTACGAACTGCGTACTATCAATAGACGCTGTTCGTTTTTGGCGTTTCTATTGCAGTCTGGTTTTGTGTATGGGGAAAATATCCCCACAGTTAGTTCTCCTATTTTAGATAACGCTCTTTTTTTTTTAAATTCAAAACTTACAGAACCTGAAAAGGTTTAACTTCATTAGGGAATCAATCAGTTGTTAAAAACCAAAAGACTAACAATCTTCTCCATTGCATCCTAGTTAAGATCGTTAAATATTATTTCAAGTAGGTTTTTGAATTGATGTGGATTCTCAATCTCAGCAACAATACATTTCCCTAATATTCTGAAGTTCAGCTTCTTTAATCTGTTCGTCTCTTTAAATGATTTTAAAAAGTTATTAAATTGAATCGTGTTTTAAATGGAGTTTAATCTGAAAAATTTTACTATTGAAACGTGATGAAATATTTTTAAAAATTCCTTTCAATTGTATTCGGCTTCTCTTTAAGACAGCTATAGTATTCCGATATTCGTTTATTCAGCGATAACTTGTTAAATTTTTCCAACACTCATGAATTATGCAGTCGAGAGGGATGCATTATTTAAAGGAAAGGTTGTTTGTAAGTGAGATAATTCAAACAGTTCGAGGCTTAATATATTTTAATAGACGTTTCAACGCGCCCTAATTAGCATTCCGAAATCACAATGAAGTGTGAAAACACTTGTTAAGAGCCCCGTGCAGAGTAAATTAAATTTGTTTTACGTTACAAATGCCTTTAAACTCGGTTTATTATTCTTCCAAGAGGATGCAACCTCTGCACATGGCTGCTTATGAAATTGAGAAAATGTGAATATTAAAAGTGGATTTAGCCTAAGGTCTGTAGACGAACGGTGAGCTGAGATGGGGGCGGAAAGGCCTGTTCATGGTGCTTCAATTGTGTAAAGAATTGTCCCCCTCCTCCTGGAAGTGATGAGCAGGATAGACGAAATTGTTTTTTCTTTCGTACGTTCTAAAATAGTTGAGATTTTTTACTCAGGAAGATGGAAGTGTCTCTGCATCAGCTTGGCTTTGCCGATGGCATTGCTCTGATGACTTAATTACGTGTATTGATTTATTTTTTGATCCACGTCCACAACAACGAGGGCTAAGACCGGGATAATTAATTTCTTTCTAACGTGAAATAATGTGACGGAAACAATTTTAGGGCCTCTGATTTCTGGAAGCATATTCTACAAATACTTTCATATTCAAATTGAGACCTGCTTGATTTGTACTGATTACTTCTAAAATCGTATTCCATTTTAGACATATCTTTATATCTCCCAATTCTCTAGTACATATCACCCATTTTAAACATATTTAAGCTCTTATGGAACTTACAGTCGTCCTCAGCAAATGCGCATTGATAGGTAAGAAAATGTAAATCTCACAACTCACTAGCATTCAGGCAACGTATGGCAATTTATTTGAAAGCAGTGAACTCTATTGATCATATATTGGCTGATGTATTCACGGCCTTTGATACTTTATTCTGATCTCAACTTTTCGAAGTATCAATAATTTCAACCACGATCCCACTTTTATAGAAAATAGCCACCATTTTGAGACTGTCTTTAACTCAGAGGATTTATCATTGGAATATGGATCTTGTATTGCACACTTGGAAATAAATAAATGGTTGGGTTTCCCAGAGTTTCCCGAAGTGGTTATTTATTTTTTGTCAAAATCATATAATCATTTATACCGGGCAGGGACGTCGAAGAGTGATTCGTAAGTTCAAAACAAGAAAGGATGTACCTATAAAAATTGTCCTACAAAGCGTTTTACTGAGTTACAGGCAATACAGAAGATGCTCAAAGTGTCCGCTATGAGTAGCATTGCATGAGGGGTATCGTCTCAACATGGATTGGCGAAACCTGTCGAAGATACTTGCGTCCTGTGGAACAGCTACACAGGCGTTATTAATACGCTCTTCCAGATCGTTGATGTCGTTAACGGAAGTAGCGTACACTGCACTTTTCATTTATCCCCCCAGTGGATTAAGTTCAGGAGTCCGGGCAGGCCAATGTACGGGACCTCGACGCCCGATCCACCGTGATAAGTTGATGTGCATAAAAACAAGTGACATCTGTGTACATACGCTTTGTAGGAAAGATGTTCATTCTTTCTTGTTTTGATCCCAGAAATCACCCGCCTCCGAAGTTTCTTACAAATGTATAGATACATCCTGTAAAGCTGATATATCCGTGAATGAAGAGAAATGTCCATGAATGAAGAGAAAATTTCGAAACTCATCATCTCAAGCCAAAAATCGAACCATCCTTACTGTCTTAAAATTCTTATAAGGCATGTTCAAATGAAAGTGATTCGGGCTGTAGCGCGCGAGCACGTGAATGCGCAGACACGAGGCAAACGGGTGATTGTTGACGTATCGCCTGGTTGTTCTGATAAGCACTGCTGTGGGAAGTTACGTTAGGCTAATGTTCGTATTTCGTTTGTGTTACAGTGGACCCTCCTATTAAGTTTCCGTCCAAAACTGACCAACGAGCGGTGATAATATGTTTCTGACAGCTGAGGACATTCCACCAGTTGACATTCATGCTCGGATGTTGAATGTTTATGGAGAAGCATGTGTCTCGAAAGCAACCGTGGTTCGTTGGGCCAAAATTTTCCATGATGGTTGTGTGGAAACGGCTGATAAACCACGGCCGGGCCAAGCAAACGTGGTCATCACCGATCAGTTGAAGACAGACATGGATAAGTCAATTCGTGAGGACAGGCGGATCAGCATAAGATCACTTGCGAAGGATCACAACATCAGTATTGGTTCCGCATATGTTGTAGTGAAAAACATGGGATATGGTAAAGTACCCGCATATGTCACGGAAGAGCACAAAGGGCTGCGTTTCGGCTGCTGTTTGGATCATCTGGAATGTTACAGTCGTGAGGGAGAAGCGTTTTTGAAGAAGATTATCGCGGTAGACCTGGTGCCATTATTGGGAACCCTCCGGGAAGGTATGCACAAGGCAGTGGAAGCATCCATCGTCACCACGGCCCAAAAAATTTAAGTCGCAAAGCTCGGCCGGGAAGGTTATGCTTACTTGTTTCTTTGATTCCGACGGTCCTCTGCTTTTGGAGTTTATGGAACCCAAAACACTGCAGAACTTGCGTCAAGCTGTGAAAAACAAGCGTCCTGATAAGGTCAGTGATGGGGTGATCCTCCTCCAGGACAATGCTAGGCCACATATTGCGAGACTGGTGCAGGAAGCAATAACCAAAATGTGGTGGCAAGTTCTCCGGACCTCTCACCGTGTGATTTTCATGTGTTAGGTCCTTTAAAGAAGGTACTGAAAGGTCGACGTTTCGCCACTGTTGAGGAGGTAAAGGACGCTCTTCGGGCTTGGTTCAGAGAGCAGCAGAAAGCGGACTTTTCTGCGGACGGTATTAGCCGATTGTTGCCCCAGTGGGAGTCCTGTATTGCGGCAGGTGGGGAACTTTTTAGGACTGCGCGTCTGTAATAATGACTATAAGATTTTCTTCTTTCATATAAACAAAGGTAAATATTAATACTTTCATTTAATCCGTCTCGGTGTCCTTTGAATCCCTTTCATTTGAACATACCTTATAGATAGAACTCATGGGGGTGGAAATTAAGTTGAAGAATTCTCTTTTTTATTAAACATTTTATAAAAATCCTTAATAAACATGAAATGTGCAGAGTTGTTATATAGCAATTATTCCAAAAACTTAATACTGGGCAATTCCGTGGTCGGGAAGTACAAATTTCCGAATATCTCTACTGAGATTAGCATATAACTGTTATTTACCGATTGTCTTCTCTCTTAACCATTACTAATCTACCCTGTAACACCGTTGGTCTCCTAAAGTTAGAAACCATTATTGACTTAATATTTTAACAGAACTTGCTAATTCTTTAGGAAATCCAAACAATTCCTCTTTTAACCAGAAGAAGAGAAAGAGACGATAAATTTTTTGTCCACAAGCGTATTTTATTCTTTATTATTCATGGAGGAATAAAGTACTATTGTAAACAAGTGGTTTGTTGTCTCCTTCCCTTCTTCTGGTTGATGGGTATTCACGGTTTTATTGATTAGCAGATAGTTATCATACTTTGGATGCTCGATGAATTCGCAGTTTCCTTTTTGTATGGAAAAAAGCGATTGCTAATTTACAAAAGAATTTTACTTGGCCAGTACGCTCTCGGCTCCCTCTTAGAACCACGTAATCATCTTGCCACCATCTTCAAATCATATTTAGTGGTCACTATTTTGATAGCCTATTAAATAGAATTTAATGTATAAACATAAAGTTCCAGAGACTTCTAAATTTTATTGCCTTAGCTCTGAGGCCATGCTTTTTTTAGATTGTAAAAGCTCTTTTTATCATATCATTCTTTTTTTATTATGATGTTACTTTTTCAGCACATACTTTCGGCATGATTATTAATATTTAGTTATATTCCTTTAAAAAAATTACTTAGATAACACGGTAATTCTAATAATTCTACGTATGCGTTACTGCTTTAAAAATTTGATTATCTCCTCTGTAAATGTAACGATTATCTCGTAAATCATCGTCATTCCTGAAGAAATTAAAAAATAATAATAATATCAATACTTTCCGGTCATCATCTAACAAATCCAAAAATTTATCTTATACTCTTACTATCAATAATATTGTTATGGCATCAACACTGATACAGCAGCAGTGCCAATAAAGATATCTTATTATCAGTTTGATTTTCTTTTTAAAACACTTTATTTTTTTTACGTTCCTCTTTTCAGAACTGAAAAATTGCTTGCCGGGAAAGTTTCTCCTTCAACTTTATTATAAGTGTTTCAGTTCCTTAAATCGCGAATTAGTACAGGAAAAACTCGCTCTTTTGGAGCTCTAGATGGGATGTGCGCTCACTTCACTTCAAAAAGATGATTTCTTTGACGCTCAGTTTTTTGTTCATCCACGTAGATGGAAATGGTTGAACTCTCTTGATGTGTGTCAATCGAAAACTGTTGACCTCTGAAAAGATTACAGAGTTTGCGCTGTTTGAACACTCTGTATATGTGAACCCCTGCTGCTCTGTAACGATTTTTGGGAAGCGCAGTATTAGAAATCCCAGATGGAAGAATCCATTATCTGTCTAAGAGGAAAAAATATGTGGAAGACTTAGAAAACGTTGAAAGGCCCAATTTGAGGTTACTTTGAAGTTAAGAATCGATCCATTCAAACTATTCCTTCTACTTTATGCTTAATTATCAGCATAAGTAAATCTATCTTTTTCATACAGAATTATTTTACGGACTTGTTTTCTTTCGTATTAAGGTGTTTGCGTGCACTTACTTTTATCCGATCTTAAGGGTTGCAAAGTAGAGAAGGAATCCACGTTTCCCGAATGATAAAAGAAATATTATCGAGAAACT